>CM060114.1:29642803-30202803 GCA_030522415.1 Channallabes apus
ACTGTGTACACCATTATACTGTATGTATTCACTTTTATTTACATCATTTATTATATTGTACCGTATATTACGCACAAGATTTGGCCTGTTGGAAGAGACTGTGGTCTACATTTTTCATTCTTCAATAAACGTGACTGCTGGTTGAATGGAAACGATGAATTCTGACCATTTCTTTTGTTGTCTGCACCTTCCCATGTTTAAAGGGGCAGTTAGTAATTTTCGTTGCCTGTAAACTGCAGCTGCAATAAAAAGTGCTGTGAAAAAGTATTTGCCCTTTTTTTTTTCTTTTCCTTTTCATTTTTTTACACTTAACTGATTGAGATCATGAAACTAATTTTACTATTTATAACTTAAGTAAATACAAAATACAGTTTATAAATGAATTGATTTATTTAAGGGGGGAAAAAGCTGTCAAAACCTACCTGGCCCTATGTGAAAATGTAATTGGCCTCCTTGCTAAATCATCAATGAACCCTGTTCAGTTACATTGTTTGGAAAGCAGAGTTAAATTTCATTTGCCACTCCTAGACCTGATTAGTGCCAGAACTGTTGAATCAAGACACCAGTTAACTAGAACCTGTCCATCAAAGTGAAGCATGCTAAAAGCAATACATCATGCCATGATAATATAGAATTTCAAGAACAGATGAGAAACAAAGTAATTGAGATGTATCAGGCTTACAAAGGGTTAAATTTCTAAGTGGGTGCATTATTCATAAATGGAGGAGACTTGGAACAGTAGTGAACCTTCCCAGGAGTGGCCAGCCTACCAAAATTACTCAAAGAGCACAATTACTCAAGGAGGTCACAACATCGAAAGAACTGCAGCCACTGCTGACCTAAAAACCGCACAAAGTCTCATCTCATTTGCCAAAAAGCATCTTGATTATCCCCATGACTTTTGGGTAAATATTCTATTTGAGACTGATGAGACAAAAATTCGCATCCTGTTATATCTGGCGAAAACATCACAGCATTTCATAAAAACGAACATGGTGATAGTGTGATGGTCTGGGGCTTTGCAGCTTTAGGACCTGGACGACTTGCCATAATTAATGGAACCATGAATTCTGTGCTCTACCAGAAAATCCTGAAGGAGAATATCCGGCCATCATTTCGTCATCTCAAGCTCAAACACATTTGGATTTTGCAGCAGGATGATGATCTGAAACACACGCAAGTCCATCTCTGAATAGGCTGTGAGTGGCCTAGTCAAAGTCCGGACTTGAAACCCTTTAAACAATCTGTGTTCATGCCTGAAAACCCTCCAATGTGGCTGAATTAAAACAATTATGCAAAGAAGAGTGGGCGAAAATTCCTCCACAGCAATATGAAAGACTCATTGCCAGTTATCACAAGTGGTCAACTGCAGTCATTGCCACCAAAGGTGGCACAACCAGTTATTAGGTTTGGGGGTGCACGCAAACCAAGTGCTTTACTTTACATTTGCTTTTATAAGTATCATCTCCTTTTTTGCTGTATTTAAATGAAATCACATGAGATCACATTACAATTTACTTGTACATATACCATCCTGCTAGTAAAATATTCACATAGCATTAGCATAGTTAGCACTGTGATTCATTTTTAAGCTGAATTTTTCTCTCATTTTGTCAATAACACAACAATGGTATCAAAAAGGTTTCGAGACTAGTTTCATAACAGGCCAACAGATGGCAGCACAAGGCAGGGAGCACTGACCTTCATAAGTCAATGTGCCAAAAGACATCATCCTGTATCCATCAGGAGCTGTGGAACTGGTGCTATTCTGACCCCGTCTGCTGTTTCACTAAAAACAAAAAGCGGATGCGAAATTCTAAGTGAAACTGGGAAAATCTATCACAGAAACGTTTGACGTGCTTCAAGAGCAGAAGAGCATCACTGGAAGTCGATGAGAGATCAGGAAGATCTTCAACGAGCTCAACTCCTAAAAATGTCAAAACCATTCTGAAACTTGTGCATGATGATTGTCAAAGAACAGTCCACAATATCGCTGCTATGTCTTGAAAATTTGATGCTTAAAACCATTTTGCTAATTTTGATAAATTTCCACCACTCACGTTATACGACTATGCTATCATGATGTAGTAGCATTATTCAAAAAGTCTGGTTGAATTGTTGCTTCTCTCAAGTGTTGATGGATGGACAAAAACACCTCATAAGCAGGGACAAAGAGAGCTTCTGTGTCCATTTTAAAGTCCCTTATACTCTCTCTGGAAGCATGGTGGCTTAATGGTTAGCTCTGTCGTCTGGCTCGGGGTCTGTGTTCCTCCAGGTACTCTGGTTTCCTCCAGGTACTCTGGTTTCCTCCCACAATCCAAAGATAAACAAAGGTTAGTTGAAATTTCCAAGTAGTTTGTGAATGATAACCAGGCGTCGAGCCAGCATGACTAAGTAATCGCTACAGATTTTTGAGCTGAACATTAATTCTGTAAGTCCAAATCCAGTTTAGACTAGATGAAATACCCTGAACTACTTGTGTTCAAGGAACCAATTTAATACCACTCATGATCTTGTAATTAGCCATTAAAGGATGGAGAAGTTGTGGCCATACAAGGAACACATGGCTAGCAACAATCTTCACATAAGGTTAAAATGATGGATGGTTGGTATTCAGAGGCCAAAAAAGCATTTCGCATACCTATACATTACCACCTTCCTGTATGCCTATAGTGTAGAGCATGTAGTGCACCTCTTAAGCAAAATTCAGGTTTTTTTTTTAGTCATTATAGAAATTCAGATATGTCCCGGTATGTGTGTACAGTATGTGCTCTCCCTGCTCATTTTTCATTTCAAGTTTTTGTGTGTGCCAGCTCTTAAACAATCCAGTTTGATTTTCCTCTTAATGTGACATCATATAATCATCCGGCTAAATGCTCAGCTCTCCCGTTCTCTGGTGGGTGTGGCTCAGCAGTAGCTCATTTACATAGACACTGAAATGGCATGTTTGGAGGAGGAGTGAAACAGAGAGAGTTTGAGGCATAAAAAATGCCCATGCTTTGGCTTTGGCACCTGGAGAATTAATACACCTGCTTTGGGGGAGATCTGAGACATCATTTAACTTGTTAAAGAAATTGTAGCATGTGAGACCTTTACATTACCTTAAACTGGTCTGGCCATTCTACAGAGATCTGAGCTCAGATTTGTGTCCCAATTTTGATGATTGATGTGAACATGAACTAAATTCCTTGACCTGTATATGCAGGATTTTTTTAATTACTAAAAATTTTTTGTGGTTTATTCATAACAAACCTGGTTTTTGTTACGTTCTTCATTTCCTTTTCTGTGTTCTAAATAGGAAACAGGGATCGTCATTCTCAGACAATATTACAGAGCAAAGATCGTGCTACTTGGTCAGGGAGGAGCATCATGAATGGCAATCCAGGATCCGCTCAGTCCTTTTCATTACTGCAGAGAAAGACATCACAGGTAGAGAACCGAGCCTGCGGTTACCTGCGAACATCTAAGAAATGTTACTTACTTGTTACCTTTTTATTTTCAGATCTCTTTAATAAAGGAGTGCTCTAAGGACGATATCTCATCCATTGAGTGCAGAAGGTAATGGGGCCATTTTCTTATTGCAACCATTAAGGAACCTGAATAGATAGGGCCAGGGGTATCTCAGTGGTTAACTACGGTTCGGAGGATACCAGGTTCAAACCCCACAACCACCAAGTTGCCACTGTTGGACCCTCAACTGCTCAGATGTGTAATGAGATAAAAATGTAAGTCGCTCTGGATAAGAGCGTCTGCCAAATGCATAAATGTAACTGTAATGTAAATATTGCTATGGTCTTTTATCCTTTAATTTCAAATAATGTCTATATGGTTTCAGGTGTGAGCTGCATTTCCGACCGAGTCGAATTCCAGTACTTAAAACTTACTTTTGCTCTCATCCACTACCTCGGTTAGCATACTGTGTCAGTCCCACCATGAGGCTGGTCAAACCTGGCCTTAAAAAAACACATACCAGGTCTGTTTAGATTCTGGTCACAACAGAATTAAATCATTTTGTAACAGTATTCCAGAAATCCATACAGACTTGAAAATGTTGTATTTATTAATTTCATAAGCTTTATATAATGAGTGATGTCATTACATGGTCCACCAGGTACAGATTACACTGCACTGCGTTTGGTGATAAAACCTCTGCTGAGGAGCTCCTCCCAGAGCTCTGGGAATATGAGTGAAGCCACACCTAAAAAGGTAACAGCAGAGACATGCACACATGCACGCACACACTTACTTTTAAGGCAAGAGAACTGATCTTGCAAAAGGATACCATTTTTTGTAGTGACCTCATTGTTTATAGACATCTGGAACACCTAATTAAATACAGTACATGATAGCACATTTTATATCACACATTCATATGGGTCTCGTGTGTGTGAGCACTGTCCCTGCTTTATGTTCTCTTTTCATTTTTTTTAATTGGCTGGGGCTTAAACAAGCCAATTAAATTCTCCCCTGATGTGACATCATAAAGGTTAAACCTTTCCCTGGCTAAATGCTTAGCTCTGCTCAGTTCGCCTGTTCTCTGGTAGGTGTGGCTCAGCAATAGTTCATTTATAGTACTTTACAAAATTTTGAGCCACTCTACATTTTTTTCTGATTTTGCTTCCAAAAGGCCAGACTATCTAGTATTTTTGATGTAGTCTTGAGAAATAGTTCCATGGTTCCTGAGTGACTCTTCTAGCTCTCATGTTTGGCAATTCTTTGGATCTCATTTTCACTTCAGTCCCTGTACCAGTTTCAGAGGAATGTTTTTGTTTGTTAAGCCACACAGTGACCTATAAATCATCTAAGCATGAAAAAAACATCTAACATAAGGCACGAACCAGTGAGAAACAGGTGCAGATGATGACAGATGATCAGGCCGGTGATTAGTGTACTTGTAATTCTGAATGCTGTGTGGTTGGAACAGACGAGAAGGGAAATGAGGTTGCCGCTGAGGTTATTACATAAGCGACTTATTTTAAAAAAATCTCTTTGGCCCTTCATAGTAAAACATTCTCGTTTCTTTTTATCCAGATCATTTAATTGCATTTAATATGAAGAAATGAAAATGTAGCTTAAGGATTTTAAACAGTACTGTACACATATACGGAAATGGAGTGGAGCAGAGGGAGTTTGAGGTTTAAAAATGTACATTATCTGAGGAGTACTTCAACTGGAGCAATAACACATACAAACTTTACATGTGTTGACACTTTACTGCTGAGACTTGTGAACTACGTATATACATGGAATGTAATGCATTTCATTTTATAAAGCAGGAAAATCTGTGTGTGGTGGTTTTGTGTGAGGGATTTAAAGTCATGATATTTGACATTTGATTTAAAAACCTCAAATAAATAAATAATAAATGGCTAGTTTATTTAGACAATCTAAATTCTTTCATCAGTTGTTTTTTTAAGAGCTTAAAATATCAGCAATACATTATGATATTAAGATTTATGACTTTTGTGATCACTTTGTGTGTCTGGTTTCAATTGTGAGCCGAATCTTTACAATGAACTGCATAAATACTGTATAACCTGGTTTATATCCCTTTTGGCAGGACGAAACTCCAGAGGGAACACAGTCTGAGCTTTGGCTTTTGGGTGGCACGTAAACTTGAACTGCTACTCTAGTACTGAACTTCTAAACTATATGTATAGCCAAAATTTTTCTAGACACCTGACCATCACACCCATGTGCTTGTTGAACAGTCCATTCCATACTGTATGTATCCCCCTTGTGTTTGCTATTATAATGCGCATTAAATGCTACAAGAGCATTAATGGGAGTTTTCATGAACTGCACTAATGCTAAATGAGCTCAGGAACCAACAAAGGTACAATCATATTGTACGTTCAAGTCAAACTGGGACTTTTGATTGGGGAGAGTAAAAGATCATGGTTATAAGAGTGAAAAACATACTTTATTTCTCTATATAATCGTATAAACATGTGGAAATACCTTGGAGCGAGGTCAGGACTGTATGGTCATATGGCAATAATTTCCATGCGCCATTGGTGTTAGTTAATGATTGTGTGTACAGTTCTCACAGACAGCCAGTTCTCAATTTTGCCAGGATCATCATTCATGGATGTACAGCCTTCTTCAAAATGTTTGCACCATTCACATATTTTACTGCAAAGAGTCTTATTGAGTCTTACTCTATATCTTATTGCTATGTAGAATTCTGTAAATGTCAATCAGTTTTACACCTTCATTACCATAAAATGAAGGTTTGACTTGTACGCCCCTCATGTTCATGTTTTGTACATGTTCACTCTTATGGTCTTTGCAGTTTCTCAAACTCTATAATGTTTTTTTATGTACTGTATTCAGGTTTTTTTTTTTTTTTTGTTGCTAAAAATGGGTTTCTGAATATTTACATTTAAAGTAATTTTTCTGCACATCGTAAAACATCTTTATGTTTTCTTATTGTCTATTTTGTGCCACGATTGTAACTCTGTTGTATGGAGAAATAAGGTGTTTAGTGAGAACATTGAGATTGAAGATGGATTTTTGCACTGGTCGTGATGATGTATATGAATAGAATTGTTTTAACAGTGAGATAAAATCAGCCAAAAAAAAAAAAAAACACAACAAACTCATTAAAAACAAAGCTTGTTTTTTTGTTTCTGTTTTCTAATAAATGTCTGACATCTCCATATTAGAAAATCTGTTCCTTCACTGTTTGCATTTAAAGATGACACTTTATGGGAAATCATTACTGACTTCATGCAAAAATAACAGGTGATCAAAAGTATTAAGACAACTTATGACCTGTATTATAGTTGGTGCTTGCACTAACTAATTGTAGCCTATCTAGCTGAAGAGTAAATGAACTAATGTAACAATAATATTCAGCTTCTGGAGCCATGGCCTGGGTCATCTCCAGACCTAAACCTGTTGGACAGTTGTATCAAGAAACCATCTTCTGTACATGATCTTCAGGAAGCAGGCATGGATTTAGCAAGTGACACCAGATTACTTTTTTGACTCTATGCCTTGCTGGTTGTAAACTATTGCCGTGTTATGTGTTGATGAGAAATCAAAAAAGTAGATTGGATAAATAAGTTTCGTCTTAAATCCACACCCGCGCATTAAAATTCACTTATACCACTTCAGCACTGTTATTTCAGCTGTGAAAAAATAGGAACTAATCCCAGTAAAAATACTCAGTTTAGCTTTTCTAATTACATTGAGCAAGTAGCTTATTAATAGCTCATTTTAAAGTAGATTAATACATTTGGCACATACGTGTTCGTAACATAATTTTTACATCAACATTTTGATTTCAAAATGCAGGTTAAACTTCAGGTAGATATCTAAGTACAGGACGTACTGTACTGCAAACGTTCCAGAATATTCTGTCCAGCGGTCGATATAAACATGTCCATAGTTTGACGCATGCGCAGTACGCATATTATTTTCTATATTTTATTTCCATATAAAATATTCTATATTTTGACAGAATTTATGGCGCAGGTTTAACTTCAGGCAAATGCCTAAGGAGTGACAAAGTTTCATAAAAATCTGTCAGGCCAGTTTTGCTATGACAAAATCTGTATCTGAAAAAGCGAGTCCTGACCAATGTACAGAAAATCCCTTTTCTTTTATTTACATAAATAAGGTCAAATAAATTCATAATTACTAAAAATTAATAAATAAGTAAATTTTTATAGCGAGCCACGCAAGTCAACTCAATTATGTTGACAGTCATTCGCAACTCCTCTCTAAAAACGCAAAAATAAAATTGAACCACTGCATCACTGCAACCAAGTGTTTCTAATTATTTTCAGCTTCTTAGCTCACAGCTAACAGTAACTACTAAGGGTTGTCATGGACGCCGCGTCCACCTCAATGACACCTTTTTTTCAACAATGGGACTTTGCGGCGGCTTCTTGCTGATAGCTTGACTTCACATAGCCGTCTTCTAATAGTAACAGTACTAACAGGTAACAATTTAGTTATTCTTCGATCCATTCGAATGGTAGTTTTATGTTTTCTTCCACATCTTTATGGTTTTGGTCCCCATTTTAAAGCTAAAAAATTATTTGGTATCATTTCAGCAGAGCAGAAAAAAAAAACTGAAAAAAACTGCAAGATGTCTCTCCTTTCCTCTCTGACTTCCCTAATTTTACATGGTTTATATACCTTCACTTAACAATTACATCATTGTTTGCTCCTTCTTAAGTCAAGAAACCTTTTTAATATTCATGAGATGTGAGCTAATTCTGCTTAGGTTAGATTGATGTGGCACCTCCCAATTGCATAATTTTTCTTCTCATCTCATATTTATTCATGTCTGGGCAGGCCTAAGACGTTAGACGGTCTTACGTTCTCCTTTTTTGGAGAAAGTTTGGTTTATTCCTTTTTTTTCTTGACCAGACCATTGACCACCGTTGGTAACTTGGGTTTTTGTGGAAGCCGCAATTTTTCAAAATCTTCCTCATCAAGATGTGTAAGTGTTCTATTTTTGTTATTCTTACCATAGTTAATTTTATCTAATTTGTCTTTAACTGTCCATTATGTATTTACTTTATTTACTTGTATAGAGATTATTTATCTATTAGTACTTTAATATATTCTGGTTATTCATTTTGATTATACATTAAATCTCTTTATATAACTAAATGATTATTTTAATGATTTTGAACTTATATATCACTTAGTATACTTTTTGTTTAATTTACTTAATTTATATATGATAGATATTAAGATTAAAAATTAATTAAATCAGCTTAAATCAGTTCATTGATTAGGTTTGTTAATATTTATTTTTCATTTACCTACTACTATTGCTATACTATGGTGAGTTTAAGACAATCACATTAATCTGATTATTGGTATGATTATTTATATTGCTAGTTCTTAGATCCTATACTACTAAAATCAATAATGTAAATAATGTAATGTTTCTTTTAATATGTGCAGAGTGCATTTTTTCCCAGATTTACTAAACCCATGTTTACTAAATTCTCTTTAATTTTGTTTAATTCTAGCTCGCAGGCAGCGTTCTTCTCGCTCATCCTCTCATCTGAGATTCCTTCTGGGAGCAGGTGGCTACACCTTCCCTTACTCAAACCGAACCACCACAATTTGCATCTGGTTAGAACTCTGAGGGGCCTACCTCTGAGGATGATATTGCTGAAAATTACTGATTAGTTAGATTTTTCTTTATAACAAATATGATTTATGCTGTTTTGCTGCTTCTTAAAAGCAGAAGTCTGGCTTTTTTCACTTTGTGTCCCAATTAAAGCAGAACCGAAAGTTTATTTTTTATAATTTTTATCAATGCTTGCATTTTCTGTATTTTTTCCTCCAATAAAGTTCCTTAATTTCTTGCACTCTGTGTGTACGGGTTGTTCTTGGGTCACACTTTGCATACTTTTTCTTTAATTATCATTAAAACATTATCATTAACCATGTAGATATTACGAGTAGATATTATTAGTACATAATGATAAAATGTTAGTAAATATTATTGATATTATTGTTTTTTCTTTAGTTTTCTTGTCTGTTACCTATCCCTTGCCTCCTGCCTGCGTGTTTTCTCACTTCCTCAATTTGTCGTGCAGGCGCCTTTTCTGTTTTTGTAGCGAGTTGGATCAAGGCCTTTTAGACAGAGGCCTTCTGGGTATTTGGTACCTTACACTTGACTACAATTATAATTCAATAAAATTTTTCCACAGTCCCCCCTGAAAGCCATAAATATGGCTTTACTCAAATTTCCCAGTCCCATCTTTTCCCCACCTATCTTGCGCTTAAGGAGGAGCAAGTACGGATTATACACACATTTGCGAACAGTCATATAAAACATTAAATGACATATTTCGTGAACCTTTAACAATTGCTATTTTCTATCCCTTTCTCGGATTGACCTTGTGGTCACTACCTTGTAATCAGGAGAGATTATAACTAATCTTAGGTTCTCTGCTCAGGGGTAGGCAAAAAACCCTCATGGTCAAAAATTGAGGGAAAATTCCTACCCTGCCAGTGTTTTTATCACTCGACAATGCATTAGCATCTGGTCAGAGGACTCGGCAGCAATAAGGCAGTAATGATCTATGGAACATAAAAATCAACACAAAATCATAAACAAAACATTAAGACAAAAATCAAAAACATAACTATATGCAGTTCTTTGTATGTTTTCCATCTCAAATCAACTTTTGAATTAAAGTACGCTGTTCTTCTGAACAATGTCTGGACGACCCGTTTTACTCTGATTTTCAGAGAGAAATGCACAGGACAACCTTTTCTGCATTTGTCCTTAAATAAGGGGAACTTGTTTAAAACCTGTTTTTCACAGAATAATTTACCTCTCTAATTGAACTCCACACTGCTGTGGACTAATTAACAGACTAATATTTGTTTTTCTTCACTTACATTAAACTAATAATACATATAGCTGCAGTTTTCTTCATGTTGTGATTCAGAATAGAATGTGCAGAGTGTCTAATGCATTTATGTGATTTATATTAAAAGTTACTATATGGATATGGAGCTTTACTCACTTTTTTCAACACACTGCTATTATTTTGAACACAACTGTAAGTAGACTTTAATTCTATAAATACCCAGCCATGTTCAATGCAACAGTCAACACATCGCCCCATATTTCAGATAGACATCTTTACTGCTTCGTAGTTTTAATATGGAGATAAACTCTAATAGCCCAAATAAGGATAACAGTTTTAATCTTGCCTTAAGTGATAAAAAAAAAAAAAAAAAAAACGGACTTGCTGGACTAGTGGTGAGGTGAAGCCTAGTGTAGCGTTTCAAATAAAGACCTCAACGTAGGATGTTTTGTCTCATATTTAACGAATAAATAATGTCTGTACAAGTCACTGGAGCAACAATGTTGATATAAATCAAGATAAGAGACTAAGTTAGTTAAACTTTAAAAGTTAGTTGTAACTTTAACTAGTGAAGCAACATTAATGAAGTCATGTTCAGGACGTCTTGTGCATGAACGACACATCACTAATAGTGATGGGTCGTTCATGAATGATTCGTTCTTTTTGAACGAATCTTTCGTTAATCATCGCAAAACCTCCGTATGTTATATACAGGAAACAGTATTGAACGATTCTCAGCAATAAGTCTTCAAGTCTCGAGTCGTTCGTTCTTTTAACACGTGACTCCCATAGACGCTATGCAGTGCAATAGATTCAAAAGAACGAATGACTCAGATTGGAAGATATAAGAGGTGAGCTGCTCATTCTGTTTATTATAATATGTCCTTAGTTACACTGTAATCTTTTCATAACTGGGACTATAGCCAAAATTTGTGTATGCAGACGTATTGGGGGTCTTTTTATTGAAAACATTTTAATTTATTTCTGATCAAATGAACGAAATTACTCAAAAAAAGATTTGTTCATTTTGATGAACGAGATTCAAAGAACCGAGTCACTAAAATTATTCCCATCACTACTAGAAGACTCAAAGATATATCCTGATGTATCCGGAAACACAGTTTCCACACTTCATTGAGAACTAATTTGGATTATGATTAAATTAGGCTGTTTGTTTGGGCGTCGGTCCAGATTTAACCGTATTTGGGCCCGGATGCGGACTGGAGTTCGCCTATTGAGTACCCCGGCTATAGAGAATGAGTGAGTGAGCGTATTCTGTATATATTTTGTTTACTCTATGTTTAACTGGTACACTTCTGCCATGCTACTCATCTCTGTGCAATTGTTTTGCATTGTTTTGCTCAGCTGTGACATTTACATTCTGTTAAAGAACTTTTTAAAGTTTGTTAACACTGTTTTGCACACAGTCAGGGGCGGACTGGGATGAAAAAGTGGCCCTGGACTTTCTGGCCCACAGCAGCCCACATCATAATACATTGGCTCATTAATGTAGAGATACATTTTTAACACCAGTTACAAGTATAAAAATATAACACAATACAGAAATCAATGCTATTTAAACATATTATTTGAAGTATCACTGAACATATATTGGGTCATATTAGTAAAACAAAGAAACAAAGGAAAGAACATCAAGACAAACTACATATAAATCTATAAAGACAATATTTTACAAAGAATGGCAATAAAACTGAACAGGTGAGCTGAAATAAAATCAGTAGCAGCATTAGCTCACGCTAGTAAACTAGTTACTTATTTAAATTATTATGGTAGTAAATATTAATTTGAAATAAGGCAGAGAAACATTATTTTTAATTAATATTGTCTACCATAATAATTACTAGCAGGAGTTAATGCTGCTACTGATTTTATTCCAGCTTACCTGTTCAGTTTGATTGTGATTCTTTTCACTTGGCTCTGGTAGATCAGGGGAGACGTGTTGGTCATCATCAGCAGGCACTGGTTCATCATCACTGACCTGCTGCACTTACAGTTTACACTGATGAGTGGTAGATCTTACACTGCATCACGATGATACCCCCTGCCAAATGTTCATGATATCTCACAAACAAAAAGGCAAATTTGTCTTTTCCTCATAAAGTGTTTAGGTCAAATTCCACCCATACAAGTGTGACAAATATGCAAAGAAAAAAATCAGGAAGGGGCAACTACTTTTCCATGGCACTGCACATGTAGTCAGATTGTTCCACTAGGATGAAACTGTGCCAGGAGGAGTTAAAGCACTTTTAAAATCACACTAACTTTACTCTGATCTGAATAACTTTGAATAATGAACTTATTGTTCTTTCCTTTGTTTCTTTGTTTTACAAATATGACCCAATATATGTTCAGTGATACTTTTTTATTTACGTTTTTGTTTGTGTTATATTTTTATACTAGTATGTGGATTTAAAAATGAATCTCCACTATAATGAGCCAGTGTATTATGATGTGCGATGTGGTGGGCTGCTGGATCCAGCCTCTCTGTCCCTGACTGTAATGTTACAGTAGAGTCGTCAGAGCGGAACTGGAACTTTCCTTCACACCAAAGGCAGAATCTGTTCATCTGAAGCATTTCACAGCATTTACCTCTAAAGCTTTTTCTTATTTTCGTGTACTTTTCAGCTCCACCTTTTCTTCTTCCTCCTTTTCATTCATTAAAATTATTATTCATTTGTTCAAAGAAATTCGCTGCATCGAGAAAGGATCAATATCTCTCCCTCCGTAAATTAAAAGTGAAGGGGTCTAATTTATATTGAGAGAGGGCAATACATCCTCTTTATGTTTAATGTTGCTCGCAGCAGCATAACAGCCCGTTAATTCATGCTCGTGTATTGAAGAGATGGACAAACTGCTCGATACCCCCGTTCTTTTATTTGCTGCATTGTCAGTTTATGGTACAAACTTTCGGGTGGATCCCGCACTTAACCCTGTGACCCCAAATATAGAAAAAAATTATCCACATTTTTTTTTGACCTCTCAGATATTGTTTTATTAGGCCTCTGATGTAGGAATTAAAGATTTTTCACATTTTACATTTTAGTATGTTTTTATGGAAATGTTGTAATATTGCAATGTTGGGCCTAGTTGTAAGCAGAATTTCTGTATTTGTTCTCACCTTGCCTGAACAGGTATACAGAACATTTAAGCATTCATTTGCAGGGTTGTTCACTTACTTAGCCTCATAGCAGTATATATCATAAGTAATAATAAAATATATATATAGTTTTTATGAATGAGCATTTATTAATAAACATATTTGTAAAAAATTATTTGGTCACATTCAGTGTGGTTTAAATGAAGTCTGTGTTTACTTGCAGTGATAGTCCCAAAGACAGTTCTTTTCATCTGAGAAGCACAGACGAACACTGCACTTGCTACACAGTGTGTTTGTGTATCCAATATTGCAGTTTCTGCAGCGTCCTCTCTTCGTCTTTACTGGGAAATGTGCAATCATGTCTTTGTGTACATCCAGTGGTGGGTGGTCCGATGATCTCTTCGCAGGGGGACTTACATCTGATGAGGATGGTCTCTTCTGAGGATCCAAAGGGTTCCCTGATGTCACCGTCTTCCCTGAATATGGTTGCCCTCTCTTGGGTGATGCATTGTGTGTGTTCACCAGGATGAGAGAGGATGCAAGTTTTGCCTGAAACTGTCTTCTGTTCAGTATCTCTTTCTTAGTCATCTTCAGAGCTTTACAGTCCCGCTTGTAAAGGAGCCAGCCGTTAATTACAGCAAGGATGATCGTGTGCCAGAAGATGTACATGTACCAGCGCTGAGATTTCATGCAGAACTTGTACTTAACAAATCCTCACCCACCATGTGTTTGTTGTAGGTATCAACAATGCAAGGCCTCTCAACATCAATGATGGTTTTAGTGGCTTTGTCCCAGCGCTGAATTTTCTGCACAGGTTCTGGTTCAGCAAAGGATGACACAAGTGTGTGTGTATACATCAAAATCACAGAGAATACCAGAGATTCCAGTTCTCACCCACAGTTTGAACCCCCATGGATGCGGCTTGCCACGCATATATTGCCGTCGCCGTCACCCTTGGCTTGCTCATCAGAGAAATTTCATTCATTCGTCTCATTATTATCTGCACATTTTTCTCACACATCCACACTTCCAATTATTTTCTTTTCTATAATTATTATTATTATTTGTTTTTATTTATTTATTTTCTATTATAATTTTATTTATTTATTTATTATTTTATATATAATTATTCTATATATAATATATATATATTTTTTTTTTTGTGTTAAATTTCTTTAATTTTTGTGAAGCTGCTTTGAGACAATGACCATTGTTAAAAGCGCTATATAAATAAAATTGAATTGAATTGAATATATTGTTTGATGTTACTGAATCTCCCCTTGAAAGGAATCATCATTTCATCCACAGAGTTGTGCTCTTCAGGTACCACCTGCAGGCATCTCTCCCTGAATGAATTTAGCCATGGTCTGAGTTTCCAGAGTTTGTCCTTCTTTTCCATCTCTGACACAGTTAAGTTGTTTATGAAGTGTAATGAAGTCAACAGAGATTGGAATCTGTTGCGGGACATCACATCAGAAACAGGGGTGTACCATGTGTCTGTCTCCCAATACATACGGACTCCAGACATTTGCATTAAGCCCATCTTGAGGTACATGCCAAACATCTTCTCAATTTCCTTATTATTGGTGTTTACAGATGTTCCTTTTTTTTGCAGGCTGTACTCATTTGTGTGTTTTGTCAGAGCCTCAATCATATCTTCTGTCACAAACTTTTGGAAGTACTCCAGTGGGGTGAGAAAGGAGGTGGCATCATTGTTGATTTCTGAACCAGAAAAATCAGTATTGGGATTGCTAAACTCATTTTTCAACCAGCAAAACCTGTCACGGGCCATTGTGTGTTTTTTTTGGTTGGGGCTTTATGCTCACATCATCATTGGTTGAGCAGTCAATGTGTTGGTGGTTTTCTTTGTCCATTTCACCTGCATCTTCATTCTCTGAGTCACTTGCATCAGTGTAATCCGAGTCCATTTCAAAATCGCTCTCTCCATTTTGGACTGCAGCAATCACATCCTGCACACTGAATAGATGACCGTTCTGTACTGGTGGCATTCTGAAACTGAAAAAGTTTGGAAAAATGTAAATAAATATGTGAATAACACATGTAGGTCTTATATTGTAGAAGTTAAACAAATAATAGGCAGGGTGGTAGACCATGTGTCAAGGGTGGAGATCTAAGTATTATCCATTAAAGTATTCATTCATCTTCTATACCGCTTTATCCTGTATTTAGGGTCGCGGGGACCTGGAGCCTATCCCAGGAGACTCTGGGCACGAGGCAGGGTACACCCTGGGCAGCGTGCCAATCCATCGCAGAGCACACACTATGGTCAATTTGGGAACGCCAATTAGCATGTCTTTGGACTGTGGGAGGAAACCGGAGTACCCGGAGGAAACCCACCAAGCACGTGAAGAACATGCAAACTCCATGCACACAGAGACGGGAATCGAGCCTGGCCGGGAATCGAACCCAGACCCTGGAGGTGCAAGGCGACAGTGCTAACCACTACACCACCGTGCCGCGCCATTAAAGTATTACAATTTAAATTCATGGTAAGATGACCAGACCTATAAATACTTTTTCTATCCAATAAGCATCGTGAGGACAAACAATAGGACCCATTAAATATGTAAATGTGGTTTTGAGAAGAAAAAAAAAACATTTGCTGGCCTTTTTTTTATTTTTTAGAATTGTTAAAAGTTTGTAATTTTGCAACAGTGGGCTTCACAGGGTTAAATCCAACTAAAGACTACTGAAAAGAAAACAAAACTCAGGCTCTATCTATATCCCAGCCTACTGTACATCTCGCGCTCGCGTTCAAACACACCGGACCTCATTACCCACAATGCATCTCCCGCACTGGACTACACTTCCGTAAACAGCTGTCGTAAATCAACCTCTCTCTCACCCGCAACAACACGCTGTTTGTCGGCGGTGTCCGTGCGATCGACGCGCTCATCCATATGATTAGGAAAGAGGTGCAATATTAGGGTTTCCGTCATTTTTTAATACATATATTTGCGTACTGACTGAGCCGGTGCTCTGTCAATTTTTGCTGCCTTGTCGAAAAATGCCACCGTAGCACAAGCAGAGCCTATCGATTTACGCTACCGCATCACTACAACTACACTGTGGACGTTAAATGTTATTAGAAGAGCTGTTTGTGTTTAATAGCATTATCATAAATTTAATCAAAAACGCATGTCATCACGTGCATAAGCATTTATTTATGAACTACTCTAAGCAATGAATAGTGCTGCACACTAGGTAGTATGGATTTATGGGCGTGGAAACCGTGTGCAAACTTGTGGAACTGCGCATGCGCAGATCCGGTAGTTAGCAAAACTCGATGGGAAGCATTTTTCGATTGAACACCGGCACACAGGGAAAACTCCCGCTACTCCAGATGGCCAGTCCGCTACTGCACACACACATTCACAATCACATGATTTTGCTGGAAAATCCTCTCCGTTCGTGATTACCCATCATCCCTTGCAATAGCAGATGATAAGGGTTTTCCTATATAGCAGAGTTTAACATTAATAATTTTTTTACTTGTTCAATGAACTAATAACCTCCTCTCTAAAAATGCAAAAAAAAAATTAATTGGCGTGGTCCACCTCAATGACGTCATAGAGGGCATGGATTTGGCACTGTGCCATGACGCTGTGCCGTGAGTGATTGCGTCATAATCACATCTGATTACTCACTGATTCTCTTGTAACAGAAAGACAGTGAAACACAATGAATTCAATTCTATTCAATTGTATTTGTATTTTTCTTCCCTCATGGCTGAAAAACAGGCTAACAAAGCCAGACTGGGACGAAGAAGCTGGAGCTACTGGTAAAATGGACCAAGTGAAAACCTCGTCTCCAAAGAACAGACACCAGAAAAAGAAGATCAGATGTCTAGAGACCATCCAGGAGCTCAGTGAGGACCCAGAATTAGCCGAGGTGAGGTTTAAATCATATGTTCAATTAAATTCAGTTTTATTCATATAGTGCTAGTAACAATAGTAAAGTACATGTTTTATGGCGTTCCAGATCATATGTGACGGCGGTACAGGTGGTGTGAGATGGACCGATAGGAACTAATAAACAGTGCGTTCTGACTAGTGCAAAGGCAAAATGGGATGGCGCTTCGAGACTCATGCTCTGGTGCTAAAGGACTTGTGCTACAGAAGTGCAGGAGCAGAAGGTGAGGCACTAGAAGAACATGTGAGAGCATCACAGGAACTTTTTGAAGAAGATGATATAAGAAGGCTGCTCAAACAGGATAATAGCAATGTGCAGAGACATTTCATTTAATTTGTTACAAATAAACATTATTTAAATTATATAATGATGGCTCTGAGACTAGGTGTGTTTTTTACCACAAGTAACACTTTATAAAGGAACTTGTGCGGCTTTAGAACTGTATTATCTAGGGCTAATAATAGAGCTAATAATAAGCGATAACAACAACAAAATTATTATGCACAAAGCTAACAACGTAAGTAGACTTTAATTCTATGAATACCCAGCCATGTTCAATGCAACAGTCGACACATTGTCCCATATTTCAGATAGACATCTTCATTGTTTTAATATGGAGATAAACTCTAGAAGCGCAAATAAGTAAAGATAACAGTTTTGAACTTGCCTTAAATGATAAATGAAAAAGAAAAACAGGACTTACTGGACTAGTGTAATGTTTCAGTTCGACTTCACACCATACATTTCAAATAAAGACCCTCATATTTAATTAATAAATACTGTCTGATTCAATCACTGGAGCAACAATGTTGATGTTATTGCAAGTTAAGAGAAGTTAGATAAACTGATTACACATCAAACACCAAAATGAAATTTAAAGGCAATTTAGTAAATCAAAATTAATGAAGTCATGTTCAGGTTAAATGAAGATACAATGTAGGCATATGACAAAAACCCACTTATTGCTCTCGCTGGCAGTAAGCCACGGTGGCATAGAGGGTCCAGGGTTCGATTCCCGTGTGCATGAAGTGTGCATTGTATGTTCTCCTGTGCTTGGTGAACTCCTGTGCTCCTTCTCTTTTTTCCCCTCCCACAGTACAAAGACATGAAGATTAGGCTTTTTCCAGATTTTAAAGAGAAAAAGAAATTTCAGTTAAAAATTTCATTGTAGGATTTTGCAGCCTGGGACTTAGGTTTGGTTCCAGTACTTCATTTAAAATCACTGAATCACCAGACATACTTAATCATTACTTAAACATCCCTCAACAATCATCACTGACGTCATCTGTGATGATCTCCAGGGCATCCTGAACATTTTCAAGAACATTTAAAGATGTATAACACTTGTGTCACAAGGAGCTATTTCAGGATATGTTATGAAGTTGAGGCTTTCTTTTCTTCTGATCAACATAAATTACTAGTGACGTCACTGTGACACAGAAGCTCCGAAGCTTGTATCGAGCAGAAGGGGGCGTGTCCAAATGAAGCTTCGCTTCGAGGCACGTGTCGGGTCCCTGAGAGTCACGTGACCAACGACAACCAAAGCCTCACGTTTGCCGGAATCACGTGACTTAATCATTATATTGGACGTTTTTGTTCTTTTAAGTTTATGAATCAGGATTTTTTTTTAAAGCAGTTTACAATGAACATAACATTTACTCTACAAAATATTTTAGTTTATATTAATTACCTCAAACTCTAGTATTATTTATTATATCTAAATTTTTCTTAATTCCCTCCTCTATTTATTTTCTTTATTGTGTGATTTAATCATCGATTTGTGTACTGAACGCTTAACACACTGACTGGAGGATTTATTCCGTTCAGAGATTCCAAACAGTGGCTTGTTAGTTTTCATTCATGTTCACATTTAAAATAAAAAAGGAATGTAGCTATTTCTTCACTTTTTTCCTATTCTAGATCAGTTAATTTTAAAGATGGTGATTACGTGCATAAACGGTTTTAAACAACAGCAGGTCCATATTAATTGTGCTGCTCGCGATGTTGCTCTCTGGTTGCTAAACAGTCTTTGTCCACTAGATGGCAGTACAATGAGCCCTTAAATGAAGCTTCATGAAATGACCCTTTGGTGAAACTATTGGTTGTGAAGCCTCGACACCTAAATCAAGCCTCCTCTCACCATCAGTATAAATAACATTTGTACTAAAGATAATATGGTGCCTAAACTTTTGCACAGTACTATACAATATTTTATTATTTAATAGCTACAGACTTCAATAAATGTTAAATGCCATTCTAATGTCTATCTTTACGACTTTGTTGCTAAAAGTGCAATTAGAGTGAAGATCTTCATCCAAGCTACTTCCACATCCCTCAACTTTCATTACTGACATCTTTGGTGATGATCTCCAGTGTATCCTGAAGCTCTGATTTCATTAGTTAGTTTGTGTCTGAAATGAGTCCCCCCCCCCCCACCCCCTTTCATCCGAGGTAATCTTTACATGCAGATTAAAGTCTTTTCAAATGCATGTTCGGTCTGGATTCCCTACAGACGAGCGTATCCTCAAATCAGATTCATGAAGAGACTGTATGATTTGGTAATTGAACAAGACAAGGCAGGTCTTTACAAATTTATTAACATTTTCATAGAAAAGATTTGTACAGGCTGCGTCATCGTCCGTTTCATCCGGTGGTCCACAATCACAACATTCATCTGATGAGAGAAAACAGGAGAGAGAAAGAGCGCATGTAAATATAGAAAGGCAGAAATTTGTTTAAGGCGTTCATTTGAAACACATTTGTTTGATCTGTTTGGGTAAAACTAAAAATCACACATGACAATAAAACAATCTAAAGCTTTCCTGACACTCGCCTGAATCCATTTCCCAGCCCTGGGTGACTGAAGGATAAGTAAGGATCACTAACAGTTAATACTGATTACCTTCTGATTCATCTTGATGTTATGATCATTCGAGCTTCTTGGGGTTGTTGACCGCCACGTAGTGATAGAGCACCACCAGGAGGAACAGCGACACTCCCAGCATGTTGGCGAAAATAGCCAGTTGTACGTCTGTCACCATGCTGTGGGAATAATAATAATAAAACAACAGCACTGTAAAAATGACTAAAAACAGCTTTACGTGTGATGAAATGTAATACTGCATGGATCATTGAATTAACAAATCGCAAACTATCTGGCAAACATCAACTGGTTCTGATTAGGGAAGCAGAAATTCGGCTGTATACGGTGAATCAGATTATTTGTCTCGATTCACCAAATAGAGTTTTTTTTTGTTAATTTCAGTTTTCAAATCAAAACTTAACTTCAGTTAAGTTTCAGTTTTAAAATAGCTCGACTAACTAATGCAAGTCGCTCCTTTGGTTTGATGCACAGAAAAGAGTCGACTCTTTAGTAACAATGTCGCGTATCTCCAAAAGTGACTTCAGAGCGCTGAAGCCTGCACCGAGCAGAAGAGGCATTTCTCACTTTGATGCATGCGTTGTGTCCCCGAAAGTCACGACCAATGACAAATGAGGCCTTGCATTTGTTTGGATGTCTCGCTATTCCAGTCATCCTGTCCGCACCTACTAACGGGACACTTGTTACACAGGGAGTGTTCTTAAACGGAGCTACTGAGAAGGTCGTCCTTTATATGGGAAGTCCTTTCTCCCAATAATGAAACTGCGGTAATCTGCTACACCAGAGTCGGTCTACATACACAGTATATGTACATAATTGCACTGCACTAAATGTCCACTAGATGTCACTACAATCAGCTCTTAAATGACTCGGGATCAATAGGAGTCGATTCTTTCGAGCTGTAAAGGAACAGATTAATTAATCACACTCGACTCTTTCAATTCTCAAATGGATCGCTGCCATTTTCTCCTAACGTGGACAAAGTTAGATATGATGATTTATAACTGTTCGTCTTTACTTAACGGTGTCTGTAATCATGTGTCTTGTGTTCTATGTGTTAAGAAATTAACAAAAAAAAGATTCGATTCTAACCGAGTCACTCAGGAAGGACACATCACTACTACAGATAAAGACACTGACCAACTACTCCATACATGTAAAGCGTCTATATTTCCAGAGTCTGAATAATAAAAAACAAATACTCATTTATACTTTATTTATAACTTGTTTCTGTTGAACAGTCTGGCTAGCTGAGGCTTTGCTAACAAAACACTGGAGCTAGCTAACGCTAATAAGCTAAACCAGATACGCCTTGTTAGATATAAATATAAAACTCCATACATTCAGCATGCAGTCGCATTAATAAGTAATAAGAGGTGTAGGTGTAATTTTGCCTGTACGTAATAAAAATAACCCCCTTACACGAAGTGTTAGAGTTGAGTTTGATGCAGAGAGTCAGAAGGCTGATGGTACCTGAGCAGCAGCTTCGCATCTACTTCCGCCTGTGCAGAACAGAGACACGTCATTACAAAGCGCTACGTCATGCAGCGTTCAAGCAGCACCAGATTTACCGTGGTTAACCGTTTCCAACAGAACCTGTTCAATTTATATATTTACAACAATACGTTAGTATAAAAATAATATGCAGTGTATCTGAGAAGAATTCATCCCATCCCATATTTTTTTTCACTGAATCTAGTGTGTTGTAGATTTAATAAATGGATTAACCTCACTTTTTAAACATGAATCGGGATGACGAGTTTAGCAACGCACCTCAGGATCACCAGGGGGCGCCATGCTCAGGGAAGCAGAGATTCGCCGTGGCGTAGAAGAAGAAATTCAAAACCCGTTTTGTGGTTATTGTGATTATCTCTTGTGGCTTTTTTCTTTTGTTTTTTATTAGTGTGTTTATTACACCGTTCGCGCAGCTGTGTTGGTCTGTGTGAGTTGATTACAGAGGAAACTACAGGAAAGATTTACAGCTGATGGTTTAACCGTCTGTTTATAAACTGAGCAGAGAGAGGAGTCAAGGTAGGTACACACACACACACACACACCATATCATAATGTATGTACACACACACACACACACACACACACACACACACACCATATCATAATGTATGTACACACACACACACACACACACACACACACACCATAACATATAATGTATGTACACACACACACACACCATAACATATCATAATGTATGTACACACACACACACACACCATAAGATATCATAACATACGTGCAGTGATACACACACACACACACACACACAGTATAATGTACAGTCGTGGCCAAAAGTTATGTTAATTTTCACAAAGTCTGCTGCTTTACGTCTTTAGATCTTCTTGTCAGATGCTACTACGGTACACTGAAGTCGAATTACAAGCAATTCATAAGCGTCATTAAAAGAGTCAATATTTTGATCCTTCTGTTATAAGACTTCTGCAATTCACCCTGACATGCTTGTAGTCAACCTCTGGGCCACATCCTGACTGATTCTTGCATAATCAATCATTGGAGTCGGTCGGAATTTGTGGGATTTTGTTTGTCCACCCGTCTCTTGAGGAGAAGACCACAAGTTCTCAATGGGATTAATGTCTGGAGAGCTTCTTGGCCATGGACCCAAAATTTCCACTTAGTTATCATTATTGCCTTATGACGAGGTGCCCCATCATACTGGAAAAGTATTTCCAAACTCAAAACATCACCAAACTGTTCTTGGGTGGTTGGGAGAAGTTGCTCTCGGAGGATATTTTTGTTCATGGCTGATTCTTTATTCATGGCTGTGTTCTTGGGCAAAATTGTGAGTGACCCGACGTCCTTGGTTGAGAAACAACCCCACACATGAATGATCTCAGGTTGCTTTACTGTTGGCATGACACAGGGCTGATGGTACAGTAGCGCTCACCTTCATACATTTCCAGGAGTGAAGCAAAGCAGGTAGTTCTCTCCAGGGACAGACTGATATTCTGCGGAAGGTTCAGAGATTGGACTGAGGTAGAGTCATTGCCTCTGATGAAACCCAATTCCGATTGTTTGGGGCATCAAAGGTGAGCGGTATCATCAGCGTAGCTGTGTCATGCTAACAGTAACGACAAACAGAGCAAAATATACATGCTATAATACACACACACACACACACAATTTAAATTCTTTATGCATGTGCATCACTTCAGGGCTTAGCCTTACTGTTCATACATACAGATTTCTCTCTCTCGCTCTCACAAACACACACACACACACACACATACACACATACATTGGCAGACACACGACTCCAACAATCCACTTTAAGGGAAAGTTAAACTCCACTCTGACAGAAGAGCACTGCTGCTGTGTTTCTTCACCCTTCTGGACCTCAGTCACCTGAACACACACCTCATATCAGTTCATACTCCCTGTTTCAAATCTTACCGCCGCTCTCATACACACATTTTGTAAATTCTGTTCCTGTGTAACTTACTGTACATTTCTATTTTGTAACTTAATTGCCATTTTAATTTTACTGCAAATTTTATCTTTAGTTGAATTAGTTTTTGCTCCTCAGTCATGGGCGTACACGATCTCTGGTCGATCCTGAGTCCGGTGCAGGTGTCTGTCCCGCTCTACAGTCTCACGGGGAAAACCCTGGCTGTGGATCTCAGTCTGTGGATCTGTGAAGCTCAGCACGTCCAAGGCATGATGGGTAAAGTCACCAAACCTCATCTACGGTACGAGCGGCCCGTTCCTGCCTGCAGACTGATTTTAGTTTCTGGTCTCGTTACTTAAATATGACATGTTTAGATCTTTGCAAAAACTTCACCTGTTTCGATTATCAATGCACTTAACCTGCAGTCATATTTAAATAAAGTTTTGAGTTTTATGTTGAGTTCTCGTCCTAACTGAACGCTTGGAATGTTCTTGCAGCAATCTGTTTTTCCGTGCGTCTTCCCTGCTTCGGATGGGCATCAAACTGGTTTTTGTCATGGAAGGAGAAGCTCCTAAGATCAAGGCTGAGACTATGAGCAAGAGAACCGAGACAGGGTTCAACGGCAGGAGAGCCGCCAAGAGCGTCGCGAAACCTTCAACAGCCAAAAACACCAGCAGGGGGCGCTTTAAAGCTATACTTAGAGAGGTAATTTTTTGGGGGGGTGTTTTTTGAGTCTCACCAGAAGTCTCAATGTGAGTGTGAGAGCATGTGTGTTTGTTTGTGCCATGCAATGGTTTGGCATTTCGTCCATGATGTATCCTGCCCCAAACCCATACAGGATAAGCGGTATAGAGATTAAGTGTGTGTGTGTGCGCGCCCTGTGGGAGAAGGAAAGGCATCTCAGAGGTGTTCATTAGTAACTTTCCAAATGTCCTTAAAGCTCTTACAGTGTGCTGTTTCCCAGACTTTAATCCGTTCTGCTCTCAGACTTCCCGCCTGCAGGTTCAGATCATCCTTCTGTAGGATTCCACATTCATCTCTCCTCATTATTATCTGAGGTTATCTGTTTGTCTGTACACGCTGATTAATTTAATCTTGTATTAAAGGGTCTGGTAGAATAAGTCAATTATAAAAGATAATCTCCTGTATCTGCTCGTGTGTGTTTCCTCTCAGTGTGCTGAGATGTTGGACTACATGGGTGTACCCTGGGTGTCTGCGGCAGGCGAAGCGGAGGCCATGTGTGCGTTTCTGGATGCGCAGGGTTTGGTGGACGGCTGCATTACCAGCGACGGCGACGCTTTCCTGTACGGCGCGCGGACTGTCTACAGAAACTTCAACATGAACACGAAGGTCCGGAGTTCTACACCGTACAAATGTGGAAGCGTTACGAAATACACGAATAGCAGAAAGAACGAGTCTCATGCAAGCCATTTGGCCATTTATCAACAATTTGGTTGCTTTTTAAAATAGTTTTTAATAATAATGAGGTTTCTCGGTTAACTATGTATTAGTGGAAATGAAAAAGGTTTAAATGATTTTTCATAATTTATTCCATAAAGTGCATATTAAAGCATAGAGTAAAGTTAATACATTTTGTATACAGTAAAAACAAAAAAGCAAGGATTGTCATGCCATCACTGTATAACCCAAATTTTTTTGTTCTATAGTCACCACTCATTCCTTCATATTAAATGATGTAGATTAAATTAAAGATGGGATGGGAACAAATGGTTTACTGTGATAGGCCTATAAAATCAGTTGTTTGTTTAACAAACTCTGCAGCGACCTCATTTCCCCTCTCGTCTGTTCCAACTCATCATTCAGCATCACCAGTATACAAATCACCGGCCTGATCATCTTTCATCTTCTGCAGCTGTTTCTCACTGGTTCATGCCTTAAGTTAAGTCACTGTGGGACTGGACTGGAAATGAGAGACAAAAGGGTCCTTGAGGAAGCTCGTGGAGAGCTGTTCCTCTAGACTACATTAAAAATACAAGAACGTCTGGACTTTTGGAAGCAAAATATGAAGAAAATATGGGCTCGAGACTTTTGCACGGTTCTGTATGTACTTATTTATCCTTATCTCTCTCACACACATCAGGACCCTCAGATAGACTGCTATAAGATGTCCAGAGTAGAGACGGAGCTGCGTCTGAAGCGAGAGACACTCGTGGGCCTGGCTGTTCTCCTCGGCTGTGATTACATTCCTAAAGTATACATTCCTAAAGACTACACATTTATAACCATCAACATGTACATTTGAGATCAAGCTAAAGATGTTTTTTGTTGTTGTGTGTCTGCAGGGTGTTCCAGGGGTCGGGAAAGAACAAGCACTAAAATTAATACACGGTTTAAAAGAAGTGACTCTTCTCCAAAAGTAGGTTCCATTCAATCATAACAGAAGGTTTGCTGGTGGTTGGTACTGTAGTCTGGTTGGTCTACCTCAGTGGTTCAGTACAGTATGTGTTGATCTATGGATCAGAAGGTCACGGGTTCAAACTCCAGCACCACAGATTTTTAAATGTATTTTTTTAAAACTCTTTTAAGCTACTGGACTGTGCAAAAGTGGAGACGTGAGAGAGCACGGCCAATTTACCTCCATTGGTCTCCTGGCCAAGAATAGCTGTGGCGTCATTAGCTCTGCTCTTCAGGCCATTGGTTGAACACTTTGATTTGTACAATGTGTCTTTGTTTCGGAAATTTGTAAAAATGATTAAGGAGACAGGACGGCGTGTTTGCCTCGTGCCTTCCTGCGTATATGAACATTCACATGATATGGCTGTGTGTGTGTGTGTTTTCTCATAGATTCAGTGAATGGAGGAAAACCGCTTCCGAGACTCAGGAGGTTGCCGTGAAAAAGGTCACCCACTGCCTGGTGTGTCGTCACCCTGGTGAGGTTCCCACTTGTACATACTGTATATTATACGTATTGTACGTCGCAGTTTTGAAATGATGTTCCCAAACCATCAGGAGTTACCCAGATCATCATATAAACCAGGGGTGGGCAGTTATTTTTCCCCAGGGGCCAAATTAGAAGCAGAAAATATTGTAGAGGCCCGGACCAAAAGTTTGAAATCTACTCTGGTTATTAATTTTATTTCTAAGTTGAAATAAGTAAATGTCATTGTTTACAGAAGCTGGTAAGAGTATGTGTTATTGTTAGATAATGAGAGAGTGAGGTTGTTTTTACAAAAAACTGAATTTATTCAGTGAAATTCTGCAAAACAATGGAAAGTGTGCAGCATTTGTATCTCTTTTTCAGTCACATTAACACCACAATGCTTCCTGTTTTTAAATTTCTTATCTCACTATTAAGATACCACAATGTCTTTGTATGCCAATAATAATGTACAGTAACATAACTCACAGCATTTTTGTCCAACTGCCAAACAGTGCAGAAAAAAAATCAAAGTAAACATGTTTCATTGTTTTTTTTCGTGTTCAGTGAGAGAAATCTGGCCTCTGTTGAGCTTTAACAAGAGCATCAAAGTCAGGTTGAATGTTTTAGGTGGAGATGTGAAGCACAGCTGTCATTTATGCAAAATTTTGAAGGTAACTTTTATTTTCTTAATTCCAAGCAACCTTTCGCGGGCCAGTCAGAATCGGGCCCGCGGGCCTTAAAATGCCCGGGTCTGATATAAACAGTACAGTATGAAATGTTAGAGACTTGTGTCAGTTAAAGGAATAAAAAGTGACAGTAATGTTCATGCTATGGTCTGAGTCCACCATACAAATGAACAAAATTAAGGTTTCAAAGTCTGTTGAATCCTTAAAACAGGTTGTTTACGCTCGAAAAGACTTTAATGTGGCTGAATTAAAACAACTGCGCAAAGAAGAGCGGGCCAAAATTCCTCCACAGTGATGTGAAGGACTTATTGTCGGTTATTGCAAACGCTTGATTGCAGTTGTTCTCGCCAAGGGTGGCACAACCGGTTATTAGGTTTAGGGGCCATTACTTTACTTTTACTCTTTTTTTAGGTTTAGACATCTTCTTTCCCCTAGTAAATGAAATCATCATGTCAAAACTGCATTTTTTTTATTTACTCTGATTGTCTTTGATGTGTAACAAATATAAAATAATTCAGGATTGGAGCAAATACATGTTCATGGCAGTGTACATTACTTTAAACCTGTGTCGTTACCTGGGAATCATTTATATCTTAAATAATATACAAGCATGTCATGTCATAAATAATATGTTAATCATCATATTTTTATTACACAACCTGTCATATATCATATACAGCTTTTTCAGGTATCTGTTCTTTTCTCCCGGACGCTGCAGGTTCTGCTAAAGCCCACGAGCGAGGCGGCTGTGTGTTTTGTGACAGTCAGAAGTTCTGCCAGCCTCAGGACTACGACCACGAGTGTCCCTGTGACTGGCACCGCACCGAGCACGCTCGCCAGGCCTCGGCTCTAGAAGCACTCATCAAAAAGTCAGTTATCTAGGATTTAGCACCGATTGAGAAAAAAACGAGTTAAGCAAACTGAAAATATGAAATTAGGATAAATACAATGAAATTAGGATAAATTCATGTGTAACAATGAATGTACAAGGGCTGTCCTAAAGCATGAGGAATCATTTGCCCACATAAGCATATCATGTGCTGTAATCAGAGCTGAAGGTGATTGGATGAAATCTTACATTGTTATTTTTTTTAAAGAATATATTTATAATATATTTCATGTTTGATTTATTTTTTTACACAATAACTTCTACTAGGAAAACCCTGGCGTGTGACATGTTCCCTTTCACAGAGGTGAATATTATACTTATATGATGTATTATACATATAGATCATTCATCATTACATTAGTAGCAAATGAATGACTTTTCGTGTCTTTTAGATTATCAATGAATTTCTGATTTCAAAAGACAAACCTGTTAATAGCTTCAAAAGACGGAGACCCAACCTACTGCTCATGCAGGTCTGTCTGCTTTGTTTGTTTGCTTTTGTTTGAACAGTTTGAATTACAGTTCATAGGTTTAATACACATCACTCTTTTATAATGCTTATAAATACTAAAGCATGTACAAGTGTACTTGTATACATGTATATTGTTATTGCTTGTTGTTCCTGTCAGAATTTTGCTCTGGACAAGATGGAGTGGCCCAAACATTACACCAGCGAGAAGGTTCTTGTGCTGATGACTTACACTGAGCTTATGAACAGAAGTCAAGGGACACAATCAGCAATGCAAATCCAACCCATTCGGTTTGTCCTGCACTTCAAATTAAACTTGTAAAATAGAATTTGTCAGACACCATTGTCTATAGTTAAATATAGTTGCGAGCAGCGATGAACGGGCCCAAGCACCCTTGACCCAGGCATATAAAGGTGACATACTAATACCATTGCAACATAATTTTAAAATGGGGAGAAATTTATGTCAAGACCTTAATGTTTTGTATTCTGGGGGTGGAAAAAAGCATCGAACATTGATGTCACTCAACATGACATCGCACAAAGTTATTAACCGCTTTTTGGCACGAGTTTAAGGTTTAATGACCTGGTTCCATCACATAGGCCAGGTTTCGTGGCGATCGTACAACATTTTCTTAGGAAGAGTGTCTCAAAATCCATTAGGTGCGTTTTGCAAACAATCCAAAATAACTGACTTCCTGTTGAGTTGAGCCCCTGATATGCAGTGTAAAAGTTGTTCAGCTCAATGAGCTCTAAATGCATACCAGGTTTCGGGTGCATACATGCAAGCGTGTATGAGCTATGAAGCAAAATCTTGTGTGAGCGTCCCAGCGGCTCAGGCAGATTCCGACCTGTCTGCCAATTTTCATGATTTTTTTGAGCATGTGAAGACCCCCCAAAAGCCCCAAATGCTGTAAATAGTATTTGTAGGTTTTACATTTGTCAAGCTAAATTCCTGGTACAGAGGAGTTAAAGCTTGTAATTTAGAATCTCCAACCTCTGACATATGGAGGGAAAAAAACAGTAAAAGCACTTCCTTTTGAACTTCCAATGAAATTCTTTTTGGGAAGAAACCAGTTCAACATGGCTGCTCAAACACTCATCAGTTAACTTAGTTTCATAGGGGGGCGACACACTGGCTTAGTGGTTAGCACTGTCGCCTTGCACATCCAGGGTCTGGGTTCGATTCCCATCTCAGGGTCTGTGTGCATGGAGTTTGCATGTTCTCCCCGTGCTTGGTGGGTTTCCTCCAGGTACTCTGGTTTCCTCCCAAAGTCCAAAGACATGCAGATTAGGCTAATTGGCGTTCCCAAATTGCCCTGTAGTGTGTGAATTCACATCAGATGGATAAACATATGATAACTATACAGATCATGGTTTGGAGATATTCATAATGATCTCACAATTTCTTTTCTTTTTTTTCCCCCAGTTTTTCTCCACTTTGCAAATTTAAAAAATGATGTAAATGCAATGACATTTTCACCAAAAACATGTCACCCAGTTATAATAGTGGAAACCTAATCAGTCATTTGGATTGAATTTGTTGATACAGGATACACAAGCGGCGGATAAGGAACAGTATCTCCTGCTTCGAAATCATATGGAATAAACCAGGTGAGATCTTCCAAATCATAAACCTTAAATATAAATATTTATGGTCAAATCCTGTTCTTTAAAAAAAAAAAAAAAACCTAGTTAGCATCCAGGACGTTAGCCCTCAGCCAGCTTTGCAGATTTGAAAATATTTATTTTCAGCCAGAGCTGTGAGTCTGTAGCTCTGGACGTGTGACATGCGTCACTGCTGCTCTTGTTAGTGTCTTGTTGTGAAAGCAGACGTGAAGGAGATTGCCGGTGTGATTTGTGAGTCGCAGGTGATGGAACAAATGTAGCGTCCTGACTAAGTGCTAAAGTCACTTCCTGTGGAAACTGTGAAGCTCTGCTCCTCGTGTCCTGCACACACCATCCTTTAAAAAAAGATCCTAAACTGAAGGAGAGCAGAATCACAATACAGATGATCTAATCGTCTTAATAGTACCCGAGTGATTATTGCATTTAACAAAAGTTCATCATCAATGTGTAGCTGATTGTCAGGGATTTTTTTTTTGTATATAAAAAATAGCTGTTTCGTTTGTTTATCTATTCTCCTTCTTTGTCTCGCAGATCATTACATATTTCCTGAAGAATCCCCTGAGGAGGATGTAGTCAGGACAGTGGAAGAGGAAAACCTGGTCACTGTGGCTTTCCCAGACATTGTCCAGCTCTTCCACAAGGAAACAACAGAGGCCAAGGACAACAAATTAAAGAGTATGTCCCTGTTTGTCTTACTTTCACACAGTCAGCAGATCAGAGTCTCCACTCCACCACACACACGTTCTCAGTTTAGGGTTTTGTTAATGCATTATTATGGGATGTGTACATTGTGGGTGGGTGCCAAAATTATTGGTCCTTTTCATGAAAGTGAATAAAATGTAATATATATAGTAAAAAAAGGGGTTAAATTATATCCCGGTATGTTTGAGCTGGAAAGTTTTCTATGTTAAAATGTCAAAAGTATTGGCACCTCTACTGTTTTGTAAACGCTGCCCTGGCGAGAATAACAGCACTTAGGGGTCTTTCTATAATGTCTGATCAAGTCAGATTTACTTGCAGAGCAATTTGAAGATTGTTTACTTCATATGGTTTGTATATACAGACGTGCTTCTTAAATACCCCAGGTGTTCAGTAGAGTTCAAGACTGAGAAAACGTTCTACTTTGATGGTGTCCAAGCACTAGTGAAACTCTGGGATTAGTGTAGCAGGAGATTATATAGGGAAATATAAAGGGGTATTTATTATGGTTATTCTAAGTCCCAGGTTTGACTTGAACGCTCCGCGAAAAAAGGTCTTGCTTCTTGCATCCGTATTTGCATAATAATCCTCAGGACTGTTCTAATAAACGCTAAACAGGTAGATACTTTCTACAGTTGCATAAGTGGAAATTTTTCTTTTTTAAAAAAAATAGTTTTGAGGAGCACTGTATGTATTAAAGCACTAAACAATTGTATGAAATCGTTTATCTGCTTTGCCGATACTTTAAACTAGTTAATTCATCAGTGAGCTGTTAGTGAAGCAGTGAAGCTGCTGTGTCGCTAGTAACCAGTGACCCTGAGAATTTCTTGGGTGGTTAAGTAAATGTGCTTTTCCTTCTGTGAAGTGCCAGAGATCAAAGGCCGGAGCTGTGATTGTGACACCCGGCGGTGTTTGGTTCGCTAACCCCTCACACGTCCACAGCCAGATCCCAGCAGTTGTTCTGCACTCGAGCGCTTTGATTAACAGGAGGTGCTGCACAGGAGTCCCTGTCCATTTAACCTTCTTCCACCTTCTCTCTCTCTCTCTCTCTCTATTCTGTTCCAGTGATTCCATGTCAATTTTATTTTTGGTTTTTATTTAGCCAGAAATAGCAATTTTAACCTTATCTGCACTGACGCTGACATTCCTGTACAAATTCTGCATAGTTAATAGATGATGATGTATTTATTTGCTATTTAGGGCAAACTGTTTGGATACCACTCTAAAGGTTTTTATTTATTTATTGTTGACCATTACCACTGAAATCATTAAGGATTACATTTCAGACCAAAGATTTTTTTTTATTACACACAGATTTTATCCTAATAGAAAGATTATTGGAATCATTGAAAAGTTATTAAAGGAAAAATAAGTGGGCGTGGCATGCCACAAAGCCTGTGTGAAATAGTTGCAATTAAAAATACAGAAGTGGTCGGACGGTTAAAAAAAAAAGTCTTCTATCATGCATATTTAACATGGAACCAACTATTCCTCTTGTCCAAACATGCTCATTACTTATCCTTCATTCATTCATTCATTTTCTATACCGCTTAATCCTGTGTTCAGGGTCGCGGGGGACCTGGAGCCTATCCCAGGAGACTTCGGGCACTAGGCGGGGTACAACCTGGACAGCGTGCCAATCGCTCATTATTTATTTATTTATTTATTTATTTATTTTTCTTTTCTCCGACAGTCAACCCACCCAATCCTTATTTGAATGTTTCATATAGCTTTTATTCCTGAGCTTTGTTATTTCAAACAACTCAATTATTTCTTTATATAAAACCCCGGCTACACTGATTTACACTCACTCAACTATTTCACTAGAAATAGCTCAAAAATGTTGAAAAGGCTTGGATCGAGTTCAGGACTGAACAGAGGATGTAGCAAAAACTCCCGGCTGAGTTCCTGTAACGTGTATGTGGTGCACTGAAGATGAAGAAGAAGAATATTAAATTATTGTCACATGTACTTTTTACAGCACAGCGAAATTTCTTCTTCGCATATCCCAATTAGGAAACTGGGGTCAGAGCGCAGGGTCAGCCAGCTTACAGCGCCCCTGGAGCAGATAGGGTTAAGGGCCTTGCTCAAGGGCTCAACAGTGGCAACTTGCCGATGCTGGGGTTCGAACCCCCGACCTTCCGATCAGTAACCCAGTAACCCACAGCCTTAACCGATTGAGCCACCACTGCCCTAGGGCAGTGCTACCACTGGGCAGCATGACTCAGTGGGTTATACATTACTCTCATATCAGCGTTCTGTTATTCTGCACAATCAAAAGTCTCAGTTTGATTTGAACACCCCTCGTAATTTCCATGGACCTGTTTATTCTACATGGACTCTAGGTTGGTCCTCAGATATACCTTTGAGAACTCTGTCCTGATTCATTTAAATGATTTTAAATATTTATTTAAATTAATTATCTAAACCATTTTGCTTTTCATCCAAGTGGCAGAAATTCTGCACTTTAAGCAGAAAACCTCACACAAGAACAAGCTTGTATTCATGGAGACTTGCTTTTTGGCACAACTGCATTCTGGTGTGAAGTTTACAAGAAAGCACTTTAAATACAATTACTAAAGTTTTTTAATGTATTTTGGCTTGCAGGTAAGGTGCTGAAATTGTCTCAGTTGGAGTTTGTTTGAGGAAATATTGTAATTTATTAAGTTATTTAAGTATATTTAGAATATGTAATATTAAAAAAAAAAAAAAAAAAATTCAAGACTCTTATCTTTGTTTGTCTTCTACCACAGAAAAGAAACCCAAGGTGGCGAAAGAGAAGCCAGTCGTTTCTTCTGACGGAGTGTCCGATCTTTTTGCTCAGATGTCACTCAAAGGTTCTTCATCTCTCGACCCTCTCGTATCCTCAGGAAAAGGCTTACAGACGATAACTGATGGAGAGTCTGATGCTGGCAGCTGTTCTACTTCTACACTACCTGCTGCATCAAACCTCACCACTAGCTGTCATGAAACCCAGTCTGTTTCCAGTTCCTGTCTACCAGAGGCTCTAGCTTCACCCTGTCACATGGGAACATTATCTGAGGCCCAGAGTTCCCTCTCAGTATCCGGAGTGATTGCTGAGCTCCAGTTGAGCAACATAGACTGGGCTGCTTTGTCCTTTAATGCCGCCCCGTCTCCTCAGTTTCTGCACAGTAAAGCTGATCATCAACCAGCGAGCAAATCGGACAAAGGAAGCAGAACGGAAAGCTGTGGCTCGTCTGCAGAAGCTCCGTCAGAAGATTGTGTGGAAGTAGAGGCTCGACAGATGAATGACAGATGTTCGCTGATGGAAAGACTCCATTTGAGGAAGTGTTCCGGTTCTAGTGAAGAGAAGGACTCCAAACATCAGATTGTTGGATCTGAACTGAAATACACTTCAGGTTCAGGTCACAAGCCATTTTCGGAGAATCCTAAAGTACCGTCTCAGTCACATTATCAGAAAGCAGTGCTTAAGGAAAAAACATTTAAAAAACCACAGCAGTCCAAACATGCGATCCCGGCCTCGGGGCCACCCAAGTACAAGTTTGTGAAAGTGAAACACTTGACTAGAACGTCCAGCGATCCTGAGCAGACAAAGAAAGAGAGTGTTTGTAAAGGACGAGGTCCCTCCAGTGACGACAGCGATGTGGAGAATCAGCTTCTAACCAAACAGCAAAGCAAAGCCAAAGCCACTGTCAAGCCTGAATCACAGACTGTACAAAAACCTGTCTTGGCACAACAACTTCTTAAACAGTCCAGATCTAATCAGTTTCCTGATTCTGTAGAGTCGGACTCGACAACTCCTACGAAACAACCGCACAACTCTGACTTCACAAGACCAAAGTCTGTCACACAACCAAAAAGTGATGATGATGATGATGATGATGATTCAGATGCTTCGATTTCTAGTCCTTTACCACTAGCCGAGAGACTGAAACTTAAATATAACAAATAAAACTACTGTCTTTTGTCATCGCTAATAAACCATGTGACTGTTTTTTAATAGTAATTGATTGCAATGTTTGTACCAAAAATGTGCGTTTTTAATAAAGCTCATGTTGCAAGTCAGGTTTGTCTGTTAAATGCGTGTTAAACATTTCCACATCTCTATGTCTGTCTGCTAATGAAGCCAATACACACTCATTAAAGCGATCATAAGACAAACTGCAGATTTGAAGCAGGCCACGTGTCGGTTTTGTGACATGAAGTAACAGCCGGGTACTAATAAGGATGTTAGAAAAAAGAAAGCTTAAATGTGTCGCTTCCTTTTCCTCACCCAGATCTCTTAAACATGCCGCACTTTTATTACGCACCCAGTGTTGGTTTACCTTAGCCCATGTAGTGACATGTTGCACACCTTTTCAGACATGAAAGCTTTAAGAGGTCTGTTCGGGAGGAGCGTGTGGACAGCTGCAGTAATCACACTAGCTGTTGGGTGGTCAGATTTATTTTTCCCTAATTTTAATTAAAAAGAATTTCTCTATATATAATTTTTTTTTTTTTTGCTGCAGACTCCAAAGATTCAAGATTCTTTATTTGTCACATGCATAGTTATACAAGTACATGACAAATAAAGAATCTTGAATCTTAAATCTTTGGAGCCTGCAGCAAAAAAAAAGTAGTCTATAGTTACCCAAAATATTATCATAATTATTATTAGTAGTAGTCATAGATAGATAGATAGATAGGCTGCACGATTTGACAAACTATTGTAATTGTGTTTTAAAAGGCAACGTCTTAAAGGCTATAATTGGGAATTGGGGAGCGGAAGCCTTTTTTTTTACGTGTAGCAAAGATTGTAATTAATAGTAAAAGTACTAGTTAGTTACTTTTTTGTAACTGAATTGTGCTTATTCTAACCAATTAAACTGAAATAGGCATACTTCTATTATTATTATTATTATTATTATTGTTGTTGTTGTTAGTAACAGTAGTAGATTAATACATCAGATTAATACATCTTAATATATTTAAGATTATTTTAAAATTTTTATTAATGTTACTGTTATTATTAATGTTAATTTTAATTATTGTTGTTGTTGTTATTATATTAGTAGTAATTAATATGCTTTAAATACACAGTAGTTATTTAAAGCAATGTAATTAAAAAGGTTAACTCTTATTGCTTTATTATTATTATTATATAATATTGGTGTTTTTGTTATTGTTAATAGTATATATGTATTTTATAATAAATAATGATAGTAAATTTTTTTAATTCATAAATCATAGTTAAGTATAATAGTTTACCTCCAACTGCTTTATAATAATAATAATAATAATAGTTTTTTTGTTGTGGTTGTAATTCATCGTCTTCTTATTAATAGCATAGAAGTATTTTATAGTAAATAATTGTAGTATATTTTTATTAATAAATTAGTTATGTAAACCAATGAAATTAAAATAGCTTATCTCCTATTGCTTTATTATTGTTGTTGTTGATATTAATAGTATACAAGTATTTTTATCATAAATGATTGTAGAACATTTTTATAAAAAAATTATAGTTATGTTAACCAAAAAAATAAAAATAGCTTAACTCCTACAGCTTCATTTTTATGTATTTATTATTATTATTATTATTATTATTATTATTATTATTGTAGTAGTAGTTGTAGTAGTAGGTGGAATAATAGTATCAGTAATAGTGTAGTTCATGTTTCTTTGTTAAAATAAAGAATATCTTTGTATTTTGGGATGTTAATGAACCAGGCCAGCACTTTTAGATCATGTAGGTCTATATTATGAATACATAAATAAACCATCTGAAAGAATAGGCTATGTTTTTTTAAATAAGAGTTATATTTTGATGTTCTCACTCTCCTTAACTTAAACTGATTTAAGACCCACCTTTACCTATCAGGCTACATTTAAACAAAATCCATTTTAATCTATTCAAAGTTTTACTTTTAATATGAATTTCAATGAAAATCCATCCTTAGGGGAATCCGTGTTGAACGCTCTGCTCCCACCCCCTCATGTAAACCTGTGTCTGGTTTGTCTATCACATTTCCCCGAGACGCATGATGATGAGGTTTAAAGTCACTTCTCACAAAAGGGAAATCTAATTATTTTCTTTTCTCAGCCGCATTAGCCGCTCATTCACACCTGGTCGACAACGAACCTGCTTCTTCTGGCGAGAGAGAGAAAAGAAGAAGAAGAAGAAGTCGCACTTGTTGACACTTGAGATTTCTTTGAACTTCACCAAAAGCTGTGAGCTCGTAAACCAGCCATGAGTCTGTGCTGGTATAAAACACACCCTCACCTCACCTGAGTGGACCCAACACACACACAAACTCACACAGATGGACGGTGCAGAGATTGATCAGTTGCCCACTAAACTTCTGGTGCAGTGGGACTGGAGGACAGACACCCAACATTTCGGGGAGCAAAGCGACACCATGAGCCATGGATATTCCTTACCTGAATCCTCTGGCTCTCCTTGCTCTCCGTGTTCTTCCTCATCATCACCCTCCTCCTCATCTTCTCCAGAGGCTCCAGGGGAAATTTTCTCGGATTATTCATACCATGCCAGAAAGACTGCGCAGACGACGAAACCTTCTAGACCCAAGATGTCGACGAAGAGGCGCATGAAGGCGAGCGAGAGAGAGAAGATGCGCATGAGGAGTTTAGCTGAAGCTCTGCATCAGCTCCGGGATTACCTGCCTCCTGTCTACAGCCGCAGAGGACAACCACTCACCAAGATCCAGACTCTCAAGTACACCATCGAGTACATAAAGCAGCTGTCGGAAATCCTCAGCCAAGAATGAACCGACACCGAGTCTGACACAGAGACTTTCATGGACACTGGTCATTATTTTAATTCAGCTTGTGTTTTGGGTGACTAAAAACGTTCTTTGTACAGAAATGTGCCACGTCCTGATGTAAATACTTCTTTTGGCACTTTTTTTTTTTTTTTTTTTTTTTTTACTATTCATGTGTTTAAGAGTCAAATATTTCAAGACAGAGATGATGGAATAAACCTTGGAAATGGAATTTTACCATACATTTTCTGTGTAGTTCATTTGTTTATTAAAACAATTGAATTGTTATTGGAATTAACATAACGTATAATGAAATTATGTATGTGTCATTTTTAGAATAGACTAAATATTTTCTCATTGTCCAAAAGTACATGTACAAAGCCAGTGAAATGCTCTTAGCATCTAAAATGGCTTATTTACATCAAGTAACAAATATAGAAAAATAAGGTTATGGATGTACATAGGTGTGAATATCTATGCACATGATTGTATATTGGCGAAGACGTGTCAAGATGATGCTAAACCCTTTTTGGGATGTCAGTATAATATATAGTACTGTATATACAGAATAAACTTGGGTGGATTATACAGTATTGCAATTATAGCATCATAAATTATGAATGGTGCAAAGATGCATAGCGGATAAAAGAATTGCAATGTAAAGTGAAGGAGACAGATCATTAGTGTTCAGTATGGTAATTTAAGTATACTTTAAGTTTATCTGTGAAATGCACTGGATCTCCATTTTAATTTTTAATAAGCAGATTCTTCACTTAAATGGTGCATATATAATATTAGAGTCTTATAGCTAGCCTATTTAATACCCTCAAAAGTCTGAACACAAGTTTGGATTTAGTTTCTACATTTTATAACAATATTAGATATTTTCACATATGGCATTAGGTAATTAGTCAGCTGTTCTAGAATAGTTCTTGCTAGAACAATATTGTCAAGTGCATTTGCAAAACCCATCAGCACCATGATGAAACTGCAGAGCTGCAGAGAATCATTTAGAGTTACCAGCTTCAGAAATTAGCAAATAGGCATTATGAAGCTTTACAGAGTATAAGTAGCAGACACATCTCAATGTCAACTGTTCAAAAGAGATTATTGCATATTTTCCATGCCTTCAGCATTGTTTTACAGTGTATAAAGAAATAAAAATCAGGAAATATTGGTAATGTATGTATAAGTGCCCACACTGTCTTCAGAAGAAATCATATCATAGAAATATTATCATCCTGAATATGATTAAAATTATCCACCATAAAAAAAAAAGGTTTTGTGTGCTCTACGATGGACTGCCACTCCATCCAGGGTGTTCTCTGCCTAGTGCCCCGGGTCTACTGGGATAGGCTCCAGACCCCCCACTCTCCCTCCCCCCAGAATCCTCATTTGGATAAATGCTATAGAGAATGTGATAAGATTAATAATTCTTAATGTATCAGAAGTGATATTGCTCCATGCAAAGATGATTTCCTCCTTGAGGGTAGAGATAGTTTTGGGACTATTCCAACAGACTTCTGACTTCAGAACAGCCCTTGGAAATAGAATATATAATATAAATATATATACAGAAATGGAAGAATATCTTTGTACATGTTTCTTTACTGTACATATGACAAAACTTGAAACTTGAAATTAAACTGTGTATTTTTTTGTTTGTTTGTTTGTTTGTATTTGTCAGGTAGAATGAAAGTTATTATTACTTTTATAACAAGTAGATTTTACCACTACTGGAATGTGAGAATGATGGAACAGTTTAGAAGTGGAAACTGTAAAATAAATCTATACAACTGTGTGTACTGTGTGTGGCAGCATGGGGTCTTAGTGGTTGGCACTGTGCAGGGTGTACCCCACCCCATGTCTCCTGGGACAGGGTGCAGGGCCCTCATGACTCTCAGCATAAAGTGGTATAGATGATGAGGGAGTGAGTGAATTTGCGTTATTTAAGTGTGGGTGTGATGGTCAGCCTAAATTGTCTTCTTCTTCTTTGTCTTTCGGCTTTTCCCTTTCAGGGGTCGCCACAGCGAATCATCTGCCTCCATCTAACCCTATCCTCTGCATCCTCTTCTCTCACACCAACTAACTTCATGTCCTCTCTCACTGCATCCATAAATCTCCTCTTTGGTCTTCCTCTAGACCTCCTGCCTGGCAGTTCCAACTTCACCATCCTTATACCGATATATTCACACTCTCTCCTCTGAACATGTCCAAACCACCTCAATCTGGCCTCTCTGACTTTATCTCCAAAACATCTAACATGGGTTGTCCCTCTGATGAACTCATTCTTGATCCTATCCATCCTTGTCACTCCCAAAGAGAACCTCAACATCTTCAGCTCTGCTACCTCTAGCTCTGCCTCCTGTCTTTTCTTCAGTGCCACTGTATGACCTCATTAGATAATAATAATAATAATAATAATAATAATAATAATAATAGGGACAGATCAGGGCTAATGAGGAATCACTCCATGCAGGAGGAATCACTCAGGACAGCAATTCGGCGCTACCTTGAACGCACCACTGTTTTTGCCGTTAGCTCCAGTGCTAAGCGTTTTCTATTTATTTATTTATTTTTGACAACTCGTGATATAATTCGTTTTGTTTTAGGCAAAATATAACCAAAATTATTTCGACTGACTTATTTGGACTCCACAAGGTAAATTAACGCGCTAATGAATAAATATTTGCCTATGTAGGCTAAGGATATGTCCATGGATATGACTAAAGCTTGTTTCATTTAGCAGCAAATAAACAAGAGAAATGCTGAAGAAACGCCAGTATTCGTGTAAAACCGTGTCTAAAACATGTATTTCCTTCTCAGTAGCTGTAAGATAAGACAGGACAGTGTGCGTGTGTGTGTGCGCGCGCGCGCGCGTGTTCAAAGCTTATTATTTTCTCATGTGTAACCTTACATTCTTATTAAACATGAGAAATTCCAGGTATTAGTGTTAATTAAAACATATAAGCAGGTTTATTCATTTATAAATTATTTATTTATTTAGGCTATGATTTTACATTGTTGCTATAACCTTGTCTCCCTGTATATAAATTAAAATACATTTGTGATCACTATTATGAGATACACTAATATGAGGTGGTATCAAAAAGTTTCAAGATCTGTTTACAAGCTCTGTTTTCTCATCGTACGCCCTCCCTTAGACTCCTGGCAGTAGAATTCGCTAGAGACGGTCTGAGCCCTGGGGACTAATTCTCAATGCACAATGCCACGAATGTCGAAATAGACGATGGTGAAGCTGCGGACATGCCTCGCCTTTTTTGGTCGTGGAGATGATGGGCTCTACCACTGTGAAGACAATTCCTTCGTCTCAGGGTCGTACCCGTACAACCAAGTTTCGTCACCGGTAATGATCCTCAATATGAAGGACAGAGTTCTTGGCAGACTTTGACGCGATGTTCCTTGTGCTCTTGGGTCAGCAGCTTGGGAGCGAAACTTGGCAGCAACATGGCGTGTGTTCAAATGACGTGAGGATCGCCTGGACTGTTCCGTATGAGACACAGACAAGGGCAGCAATGTTGTGGATTGTTCTCTGACGATCATCATGCACTAGTTGCTGAATGGTTTAAACATTTTCGGGTGTTGAGCTCGTTGAAGGTTTCCCTGTTCTCTCGTTGTCTTCAGCATCGCATCATTGATTAAACTTGCCGAATCATGTCAAACGTCTATGTGGCAGAGTTGTCCAGCTTCACGCAGAATTCCACATTCTCTCTTTGTTCTAACTTGCTGTCTATGATGAAATAGAAGAATAGCACCATTTGCACAGCTCGATGTACACAGGAGGATGTCTTTTGGCACACTGACTCATGAAGGTCGGTGCTCCCTGGGCCTGTGCTTGCGGCCTTGTGCTGTCATCTGTTGATGTGTTTCCAAACTGGTCTCCAAACTTTTTGATACCACCTCAGACAAACTATATAAGACTTTATATAAACCATTGGCCTTTTTTATGTAGCACTGCCATATTGTTGTTAGGTGTACAATTATATCTCATGAAAATGTCTTTCAGAATCAGGTGCTGTAAAGAACAGAGATATGTACCCATATCAAAAATTAAGTTTAATACGTTTAAGTTCTGAGTTTTTTTTTAATGATTTGATTTCACTAAGAGTTTAAGTTAGTAGAAGTGTTTTCCTAGATTCAGAGATGTTTTTTTGGTTAATTTCATTTAATGACTTGGTTTGATTCGTTTTATGATTAATTGTGTTGTAGCTGTGTGTGCTTTATTTTAGGTGTTCATCAAATGGAGGATACTTCTCAAAAGCAGCTGGAAGAGTCTTCAGCGAAGACGGAGACTTCAAAGATGATAAATGAGTTAAAGACTTCTCCTGGATATAAATCAAGGTAGGTCATTTGATCATTAATTTTACCATCACTGTTTAAGATTTAGCCTTAACAGTGTGACAGACTGGATCTCTGTTCATCCGGAGCCTGAGAAGTGCAACCTGTATCTCTGCAGAGGTCATGGAGTCAGGGGGCAAGCTCGAGGCAACCACACAGGACAAGGAGGACGAGAAGGACATGAAACGATGATGAAAGTATTTGGGCCACAAGGTCGAGGAAGGGCTAGGAATCGTATTGGGTTCATGAATGGATTCGGACCAATTAGGTAATTTCAAGACATTGTAAAATCTCACTGTTCGCACATTATTCATGCTTGTAGAGTGAGATGTAAAATTGGATTTTCCCTGTTTACTGTGTTTTAGGAGGGGAAGGGGTAGATCACTACCATATATGAATATACGAGGAAGAAAACTAGGAAGAGCTGATGCTATTGGCATGTGTACTGGACCACCTCCTCTTCCTTCTTCACCTCCACTTCCTCCTCGTTTTCCTCCTCCACCTGTACCTATGCATCTAAGGGGACCTCACCCACCTATGCACAGGTACATACCACTCTTAGTTTGCTAAAGGCAAACAAAGTATTATTATTATTAGTAGTAGTAGATGTAGTAGTAATTACTGATAATAGATATTTCAATGTATTATATCAGAAAGAAAAGGAATGCAATAAAAATACTAACATGAAAAAGCACAAAGAAAACTATTAAAAGAATAGGTCATTAAAAGCTAAGGAGTAGCTTGTTCAAAAGAACGGCCAAAGTGCACAGAAATACCATAGTAACCACCTAGATATGCCCTAGCAAGCACATGGTATACCATAGCAACCAGCCAGCAACACAACAGCATCCAGGGGGTATAGTCTAGCGACCACCAAGCAACACCCTAGCAACCATTTGGTATAATATAACCACCATCTAGCAAAACACCAGCAACCAGAGGGATTCCATAGAAATCACCTAGCAACATCACAGCAACCTGTTGAAATAGCATAGCAACCAACATCCAACTGGTGATCAATAGTTATAGCATAAATCAAAATATTAGCAAAAATTGGGTTTCCATAGCAACCACATTGTAACATCCTAGAAAATAGGTGGAAAAGTATAGCAATCACTTAGGAATACCCAAGCAACCAACTTAAATACACATCAACCACCTAGCAACACCATAGCAACCAGTTGAAATACCATAGCAAGCACCTAGCAATGACCTAGCAACCAGATGAAATAGTACAGCAACCACCTAATAACACTTTAGCAACCAGTTGAAACAACATTGTAACCAGGCTAGGCACACCCTAGCAACCAGGTGGAATATTCAATTCAAGATTCAAGATTCAAAGAACTTTATTAATGCCAGAGGGAAATTGCTTAAACCAGCAACCAAATTAAAGAATGGTATTAAAAAATATCATAGCAACCAACTAGCAACACTATACCAACAAGTTGGAATAGCATATCAAACACCTTGTAACACCATTAACAACCAGTTGAAAAAGCATAGCAACCAAACAACACCCTAGCAACCAGGTGAAATAGCATAGCAACCACCTTGCACCGCTCTAGCAACCAATTGAAATAGTATACTAACCACCTAGCAACACCCTAGCAACTAATTGAAATAGTATACTGACCTCCAGGCAATGCCCTAGTAACCAATTGGAAAGAATAGCAACCACCTATCAACTAGGGTTGTGTACCGAACACCGGTGCCAAGATGGCACCGGTACCTATAGAACCGGTATGTACCGGACCGAAATTCGCGAATTTCGGTGCCTCATTTCGGTGCCAATTAAATGCCTGAAGTGTCGATTGAAATATTTGTTCTCTAGATTCATATATTTTTGTAGGTTAATAGTTTATTAGATTAAATTAAAGAAATTAAAAGCACAAATCATCCGGAAATGAGAGACCATCCGACATGCGCGTGAATGCAGCAACTAACGTTACACTCGCTCTGACGGCAGCAGGCAGCCTACCGATAGCGTAGCATGCTAAATTAAACTTTCGTTAAAATGCCTAAAACTAAACGGTCAAAAGTGTGGCTGTATTTCACAAGAAAGGATTCCGACACCGCGACGTGCAGCAAATGTTTTACAGCAGTTGCATGTAAAGGCGGAAACACGTCAAATCTAATGAAACATTCGAGGGCACACGGAATAAAGTTAAAAGCAGAATAAATACACGGAATAAAGTTAAAAGCATACGGAGGCACCGTGTTTTCTTGTGGACAACAGCTGGCGCTATTGGTGTGGACGACCCTCAGTCCCAGTCACACCAACTGTAGCAAAAAGGAGTCACTGATTATGATGACGTCAGCAGACTTTCCGCAGGTTAGTAGTAGGATAATGTAATGTTAATAGCAAAATGCAAATCTGGCATTCATGCTAACAAATAGTCAAACGATTCGTAAAAAACTAATGTAACATGGATTCTGTTTATAATTGTGGCTTTTCAGCTAGTACTAGTAGCACTACAACAGTGACCCCATTTACCATTGTAAAGAAGGCTATACATGTCCTTGTGCAGGGCAATAAGTCAGGAAAGGAGTCGTATTTTGACAGAAAAGGCAAATATGGTGAAATTTCTGCAAAAGAATTGCTAAAATTTGAAGCTTACATATTCATATATACTTTAAACTTTTAATATATTGTTAAATTTTAAGCATTACATTTTTTGTTCAATAAAAATTAATTCTTGAGTCATCCACTATAATTTTGTGGCTTAAAAGTATCGGTTCAGGCACCGGTACCGTTTTCAAAGTATCGATTTGGCACCGGTATCGAAAAAAACCCAAACGATACCCAACCCTACTATCAACACAATAGCAAACATTTGAAATAGCATAGAAACAACCTAGCAACCAGCTGGGGACAGCATAGCAATAGTTAATGCAGTTGCTCTAACAGGTGACACCTGCTTTAACAGGTGAGACATACAGTATGTAGTGCTGTAAACACTTGTCTCACAGGCATGGTGCACGCCCACCACCTCTACCACCCCCACCTGGGCATTCTCCTTTCAGAGAGTTTCCTCGACGTCCACGAGGACGAGGCATGATGCCCGTCGGCTCCCATCGCCACTTTCACCCACGAGGGTAAGAACAATCTTTTCTTTTTCTCATTTTGAACCATCATTTCCTCCTTTTCCTTTCCTGCCCTTTCGCACTCATTTGACTCCACGTCCTTCTAAATGTAACATTTTGATGTGCTCCAAAAAGTATAGTGCAGCAATAGCGTTTAAAGTGAAAACGCCATTGCATTCAGAGCAACACATGAAACTGTTCTACCTGCCGTGAAGAATAATAATAGTTATAATAGTAACAATAATAGGAAATATAACAATGTATGAATTCAAGTTTTTTTTTTAATACAGCAGGGGACCTTTTTGTAACCAGGTATCAAGAAACCAAATTAATAATTTTATCCTTTCACGCAGCTACCACAATGGACCACCTCCTCTTCCTCCTCCCCATCTGCCTCCTGGCAGAGGTCAGCGTTGGCCGGGGCCCCCTGCTGGTTGGAGGTTTTAAAGCAGCTTAGACTTATTGCAACAAAAAAAAAGGCAGTTCTGAATATTACCACCAGAATGTAACCAGAGACTACTATAAAAGTTCTAGAAAATACTAGAATACTAAAGTACTAGAAAAAGATAGCTAATCCAGTCCCTGATCAACACACTCCATTTTTTTTCAGTGTATTTTAAAGGAATGTGAAAAAGGCACAAATATAACCTGTTCTCTGATAAACCTAACCAGTGGCTTGTGTTTAAATTTTTTTAATGCTATAAATGAGCATTTAGTTTGTGTGGTGCTAACCCTGTAAGCCTTAATCGACATTTGAAGGAATGAGAGAGAAACTAATTAGCCCCAATGTAAATGTACAGTAGCTTCATTTTCAAGAGTCCTTGGGCCTTACAGACATACCCTTTTGTTTCATGTATATAGTTTCTTTTAATACTACACAGTATTATTAAAGTTGTACAGTATAGTTTTTTTACAGAAAAGAAATAAAAACCTTATTATGTACGTGAAGTGTTTATGATTCAGAAGTAAAAATGTATTTAATGATTGTGCAGATATTTTACATGAACATGTGAAGTGGAATCAATGCTGTAAATCTCTTTCTATTTGTCTTTAGGTGACTAATTTGACATTATGCAGTACTGCGTTAAAATGTTCTTTTTATGACCGTCATTTTACACACTGTAACTGTGTAACTGTGGATTTGTGAGAATTGTGTAAACGGGAGATAAGTTAACAGCTTTGAATATAGTCAAAATAAAGTTAAAACAAATTCACTCTTTTTATTCCTGTTTATTTAAACATAGTACATAAATGTCCATCTATTAAACTATGGAGTAAACCGAATGAAAAAAATGGACACTGATATCTAGGAAAAAATATGTATTTCCTCAAGGCTTTGTGTCAAAAAAAATAAAAGAATGTTTAATTGCATGTGAGACATGAGATAAAGGTACATTTTCTGCGTCTTATTATATAGGATAATAGGTTATTGAGGTGACACCTTAAAATAGTATTAGAGATTTAGAAAAGGAAGAAGAAATCGTGAGAACAAGCACTTCTGGAAGACGAAGCTTTTAAACTGAGTCCATAATACACAGGATTTCTTTCTTTTTCTCTCTTTCTTTTTTTCCTTTTTCACTTCATTGAAGCATAGACTAATTTGAGAGAAATTAGGTGTTGGAGGCACGCACATCATAAGAACAACACTGTCTATTATTTAAAACTTTCATTCATCTCTTCTTTGATTAAAGCCTGCTGAAGTGCATGACAATGTATGCAAAGGTGCTGGTGATGGAAACGTTCTCGGGAAGGAGCACTTCATTCAGTTCAGACAGACTGCACATATGTTTTAAGGAATTTAAAATAATACGAAAAAAGGAATGTAAATCAATTGAAATGTATACTTTTTTTTTCTTTTTACAAGTCCACTTATATGAGCATTTATATAGTTTTGTTTAAAGTAAGATTAGCTTTAGCTCTGTCCTGTTTATAACTTTTGAGTATATGTATTGTATGCCACATACACCCATCAGCCATAACATTAAAACCACTGAGATATTTATAACATTGATTATCTTGTTACCGCAGCACCTGGCTGTTACAGGTTGGGATATATTAAGCAGCAAGTGAAGAGTCTGTAGTTGAAGTTGATGCGTTGAAAGCAGGAAAATGGGCAAGTGTAAGAATCTGTGTGACTTGAACAAGGGCCAGATTGAGAAACTCCAAAAGAGCAGATCTTGTGAGGTGTTCACAGTAAGTGGTGTTTAGCACGTACTAAAGAAAGTACATCCGTGACAGGGTCACAGATGCACATGGGATGGGATGTGATGCGAGACGTCTGAACACAGTGCATCACAGCTTACTGTATAGCCACAGACCAGGCAGTGTGTCATAATGTGGTCTGACACATTACAAATTTTATTCAGGAATGGTTTGAGGAACATGACAAGAAGATTTCATGGTGTTGACACGACTTCCAATTTCTTCAAGCATCTGTAAAGCAAATAAGTCCGATACATGGAGGCTACTCCTTGTCAGGTGATTTCCTAAAATATTGGTGACATATACTAAAGCACACCTCTGAGGTCTTGTGGATTCCAGGCCTCGAAGGGTCAGAGCTGTTACGGTGACACAAGGTTCACAAGGTACATTATATCATATAGAGGGTTTTAATGCTATGTCTGATTGATGTATCTTAATAAAGATTGTGAGTAATGCAGCATAAAAGCACATTTAACTTATAACATGTGGATGATGCACTCACGTGAGGTAATTACATTTTGCAAACGATTAAGCGCTAAAATGATGCGTAGAAATACATTCATACAAAGAAACGCAGTGTAATCCCCATGACGGAAAGAAGCATCCTTCTTAGAATTCCACCGATGTTACACTTCAGTTACTTCACAAACTCGCACACAGTATAAAGTAAGAGAAAGTATCCATGTGATAAAAAGGTATGTATTTCTTGTTTGCTAACAGGAAGAGCACAGAGGCTGGTTATGAACTTCACTAGATTGTGAGATTCTAAAGTTTTACTTCATACAATTACCATTTTAGATGAAATATATTAAATTCCAAACAGTCATATAAGGTTACAATTGATTGTATGGAAAGTTCTGTACTGTGAAAAACCCTTACAGGTGACCCCTGAACAGTTATTGCCACATGTCGTTCTCCTAACACAGGCATGAGACACAAGTGTGCCTGGATTTACTGTAGAAAAATGCATTGATATTGATATATTAATAAGATTACTCAACCACCATGACTGTTAATATTCATCAGCTAGAAACCATCTGCTTATTAAAGTGCTAAGTTGTTCGTCACAACAACAATAAAAATTGTTTTTTTGATTGTGTATTATAGTGGATTTATAGTGTTTTATTAATTGTGTGTATTTTAGCCAAACTGTCAGCTTTACTGTACAGCCTTTTTTAAAAAGTCTCTCATAACGTTGAGTAACTCACATACGGCTTTCATGCTTGTACTGATAAAGTCACCTTAATCTTGTACATTTACGCATTTAGCAGACGCTCTTATCCAGAGCGACTTACATTTTTATCCCATTATACATCTGAGCAGTTGAAGGTTAAGGGCCTTGCTCAAGGGCCCAACAATGGCAACTTGGTGGTTGTGGGGTTTGAACCTGGAATCTTCTGAACCGTAGTCCAATGCCTTAATACCCCTATCTCACCTATGCGGTTTCGCGCGGTGGCCGTAAATACGGTTCATTATGATTCACCACAAGTTTTTGGCGTTGTGAGTACATTTCCATCTTTCCGCGCGAAAAATTAAACATGTTTAATTTTTTTGGCGGGCCTCGTGGAAGTTTGCGGACCTTGGCGAACTTCGGAGAACATCAGCGGGCAATCACGGCAACTCACGGTGCTCGACACCGCATCTCACCGTGAGTCAAACCGCACAGGTGAGATAGGGGTATAACCACTGAGCTACCCCTGGCCCAAGCATAGATAGTAGGTTCATTAGTGACATCTTGTCCATAAAAAAGATGCTGGTCTACAAATTTATTCAATGTTTTCAATTTTGTGGGAATTCTAATTACCACGTTCAAGTGTGCAAGTGTTCACTATGCAAGATAGTTATCAGAATAATCACTAATATGATTATAGACTAATCACTAAGTCTATAATCATATTCATTCTATTTCACCTAATTGTTTCGTTTTTATTTTTAAGTTAATTAATATAGAATATTTAAAAATGGTCATTGTCGCAGAACTTTACTGAATCAAATATAGTGCTGTGAAAAAGTATTTGTCACACTTAAAGATAAAGATAACCAGAGTAAACACCACATTAAACAACACACAGTTTTTCAAATGATGAAAAGGTATATTTCCATACATACATATAAATTAAACTAATTAGAGAGAGAGAGACAGCCAAAATAATTTATACACACTTCAGGAAAAGTAAAATAGTATATGATTAATAATAATATCATCTTATCCTAAATATCAAAATATTATGTATAGCAATACATTTATTATTAAAATATTTAAAGTTTGCATAGATGGGAAGTTTAAGTTAGACTCGTATCTAGCTAGCTGTGTCATGGTAATGTCTTTGGAGTGCCATTATCAGCAACCAGAGACTTCATCGCCTCAAATCCAAATGAGCTATTCTAGAAAGAAAAGGGGGTGGGCAGGGACATTGCAAGCTTAGGTTCTTCACAATTTATATTAGAATTTGCAAGGTGCCAGAATTAGTTCTGAGATAATTCCGTTGTATTATTTGATTCTTTGTAAATCTTTGTCAGTGGGGTGCTGGCTTTAAGGCTTCTTTTTGTCTTCTTGTTCTCAAAGTCAATGTAAATCGTTAGTTAAGCCTTTAGCGTACGGGATAACCCTTCCAATTAATCTTTCAGAGGCTGTATGTTATGACTAACATCATCATTACTGTTTTCCTGCCCCACCAACATGTACAGTCATGAGCTGCTGCTGTGCTCCATTCTACTGAAGGTTGTTTTAAGGATTTTCATTTAAGCTTGGATAATTTTTTTCTTATTTTCTAAAATATATGAAAGTCTAATGTTTATCAGTACATAACAGAAAATAATGAACATTATCACAATAAAGTTAATTTTTTTAGAAGGACCTGTATAAACCTTAATAAACATCCATGCGTTTACAATACAAAGTGTATTGTACAACAGTGATCACTGTACAATATAGATAGAACAACCGCGATTGAGTGAAATCAATTATTTTCTAACTACTAATCTACATTGTGACATTAAAGGTTTTTTGAAGGATCATCTTTGTGTTATTAGTCTTCTGCACCTATAAGGAACTTCACCCACAAACCTGTAATGCAAGGTCAGGATTTCAGGATAATTATTCACTTATTTATGTGAATTTGGGTTTTCTGCAGTTTTTAATGGCAAGAAATATTGGATTAATGAACTGTACACATTTGCTACATTTCAACTGTATGACCATCCATTGCTTTTTGGTATATTTTTTACATTTTAAGTAAAAAAATTTTTATATATCTGTTTCATGTTCCCTTTGTGATTACAATATTGACCATAAGAACATGTGTTTTCTATGCATATAAAATAAAAATAAAACAATGTGTCTTTATACAGAACATGTATAAAGTAAAAACAAACTGAGCCACATGAAATCTTTCATTTTTAATATTATTTTAAGTCATGGCTTAGACTTATAAATACAGAAAAAACTAGACACATTTATATTCTTAAACACGTGAAAATAATGAAATGTGAGATGAGAGTCCTGTTTTCTTCCTCTCCAGTACACTGTAATGTTTGTAAAGCCTTGGAGAAAACAGGTCCTCATTAGCTGGTTTCCTGTTGGCTCTCCTTATCCCAGATGGGTGTCTGAATATGTTCTGGAACTTTCTCTATAGCAGTCTGGAGGCAGAAATGTACAAAAATAAATAAATACATCACAGTCAGTGGGTTCATAACACAGTTCCAGCAATTTAAAATCTCCTTGGTTGTTTTCTCTGCTTGATAATATAATAATTTAACCCATCACCAAAGGGCAACTTTTTTTTTTGGTCCAGCAAGCATGAATTGCTAGCTAAACAAGAACAAAAAATAAAAAACAGGTATACTTTCATTTACATGCATTTTAGGATTGATTGAACACTGAAAAAGAGAATGAGGCGAAAACGACTTATTGAAATGAAATCCAGATTCAGCACAAAAAAAAAAAAAAACATTTATTACTGAGGTAATTTCAGTAGGCAGTGAGGAAAAGTTATAAAATATCATGGTATAATACATGGAAGTTGCGTACACACAACTTCTCAAATCTATACAGGTTATTCGTACTGAGACTTTTTTTATATGATGCAGTGCAAAAATGTCCAGACGACCAAGCAGAGGAGGCTCTCTCATACACCTCAGATTAGATTCAATGAATCAGCACTGCACTCAATCTGACAGACTAAATCAGTCGGATTTGATTCCGATCAAACTGGAGTCGGAAGTGATTCAATTGGAACCATATGCTATAAATCTACACCTGTATTCACTCCTGTCGCTGTGAAAGCAGAAACAGACCTGGTTTCAATGTCGATTATGTGCTTTCCAAAAGAAGAACTGCGCATCTTTAGTTACATTTGGGCAGTAGCTAAGCTTGGTGTTCATTACTCTACTCTGCCCCCTAGTGGAATAACAGTGACCAGCTCTCCTACAATCCACAGTCATCCAGCTCCGAGTAAACACAGAAATGTTCTTTCTAAATAAATAATAGTTCTGTTTTATTTTGTCCAGACTCATAAATACACCAATAATATGAAACCAAATTCACACCTTTCTAGACGCTTGTCTAGACAGAGCGGTTACATTTCTTATATAGCTTTAGAATCGTTACCTTGGTGATCTCCATGGCCACTCCCTCAGGCAGGTTGCGCTGGATGTACTCCAGATATGCCCGGGCAGTGGATCCTGTTATTCTGTCAATCTTAATCACACACAAACACACAGCCTTGTTCATGGACTGAAAACTAGTTTATCACTGAAAAATAGGTACTATTAAACTCCTATAGTTCCAAACTACATTATAACCCCCCAGCTCACCTCGATGGCTCTGTAGTGTGTCCTCATTTCATACTGGACCCTGTGTTTCTTGAAAATGTGCACTGACTTCAGGAGTGTGAGCCTCTCGATATTCCTCGGTGGTTCAAACCTGTTAATTAATGCAAGTAGAAGAAGCATGCAGAGGCATTTTTACATTAGTCATGATTGATTTGTTCCATGCCCAGGAACAATCACTCCCCCTTCCCAAGCTCTCGCTGACTAGCGGTTACATGATGGTTTGCTCTCTGTTCTCGGCTACGCTTACGCATTTACAATCTCCGATACAGAAGGTGGCAGTATGCACCTATTGGGTTTGTGAGCCGCCATTAAACACATAAGAAGAAGAGAATTGACGGCCTTGATGACGTCACGTCTAAACAGCGATCTTTCCCATTGGACTCAGGTAGGGTTCCAGAGCGCTGATAGAAATGAACCAGACTTTTAGGTCAAGTGTTCTCTGAACGATTCCTGGGGCCCCAATGTGAAAACACCCTTAATTACGCCAAGATACTCACACTTTAGTCAGGCTTAAGCCGAGCTCCTGGGCTGCCAATGTGGCAAAAAACTCATAACTGTCCAGAACCGTCTTATCGTGACCTTTAACCAACACGGTCAGCTTCTGATACAACGTGTCCGGCTCGTCTGTTACTGTGATCTACGGCAAACGGAGAAATTCATCCCACAGTGATCACTGTACAATATAGATAGAACAACCGCAATCCTGAGTGTTTATAATGAAAGGTACTAATGTAACAGCTACATGTTATAAATGATAATGTACTTGGGACTTACAGGAGAAGAGTGTGACGTAGGAACATTTGCGGTGCTCAGGAAGACTGCAGGAGTCACATTAATCCGGAGTCTATATAAAAAAATAAATAATAAAAATAATAAAAAATAAGACACTCAGGACATTAATTACCGTTTACGTAAATACTTTAGCTCACAGCCTTTTGAGGATATACCAAGATGTATTAGTTATAAGTGTGAGTCAAAGATATCCGCACTCTGGCTGTAGAATTTATTTTAGCTAACTTTTAGAAAAGACAAATACCAATTTTTCAACATAATGTCAATATGGTTTGTCCATCCGTTAACAAGCTTTTATTCCCTGATTAAAAATATCTTTATCCTCATAGGGCTGCTTTCAGGGGACCAAACAGGTGAAAGACTGATGGAGCGACACCAGGACTATAGGGAGTTTTTGTGTCGACAGTGTGGGCAGAAGTGTACGGATGGCTGGCATCCCCACACGACTTTACAAAGCCCCTGGATATTGGTCCTCTGTGTTTGATCCAAAGTTTAGGCTTCAGCTCTTCAATAAGGTGTCTCACTTATTAATGAGTGCTTTTGATTGTTGAATCTGTTTCCCGATAATATTTTAAGACTGGCCGTTGAGAATCCCAGAAAACTAAGAGTTGATTAATTTTCCAGCTGATGATTGACTTTTGAACTTTTTCTCGGTCTGTGATTGAGGATGTTTCCATTCCATACTTCGCCATTTACTCTCAGTCTCGTAGTGATGAATCTGTGTCTCGTCACCAGTAATGATTATCTTTAAGAAACTTTCACCTTTCTTATTAGAGTATCGCTCCAAATTTTGTTTGCAGATATTCTTCTGTTGACATTTTGCACAAATCACGAATTACACGTGAGGCATCCATATTTACTCACACTGCAGTTACAAACTGTTGTAACATGTCAAGCAGTGGCTGGGGAGAGAGGAGCCTTGAACGGAAAGCACTGATAATCAGGACCGCGCAGCATTTTAATATAACCGGGGTGCGGATAATTTTTGACTCACCCTCGTATTATGTCCAAAGTCATAATGCGTAAATTAATGACTAATGAGATTTTGATATCCACAAAAGAATCAAAGCTCTAAAGAGCACAAAGTGTGAGGTCCAAGAGTTTATTTACAGCTTTATAGCTCACCATTATTTATATTTACTTTTGACATTGTAGTATTTATTAATCTACTCTCAGTGTCCATTTTAATAGGAACACATGCAGAGTTATCCAACCAGCCAGTCATGTGACAGCAGAACAGTGCATATCCCTGAGAGTCTCCTGTTTATGAAGAGTGACTTGCGGATGAACTAAGACATACCGTGATGAAGCTGGACATGGAGAAGTTGTGGACACACACCGCGGGACAGCAGCCTGAGACACACACACACACACACACACACACACACACACACACAGCACTAGTCAGACTTATACTTCACTTCACAACACACTGTAAAAGTCCCGTCATGACGTAAACAAACAACACCATAACCTTACAGCAGGGTGTCTCATTTATTAACCTCACAGACTGATGTACCTTTAGGGAGAGAGTTTGTACCGCCTTTGACAGAAGTCCTACACCGGACAGTGTGCGTACGGGCGCCGCCATCTTCAACACCACCAGAAGTGGAAAGCGGAAGGAGCGCTTAACACGCAGCGTCATCAGCGCCACCTGGCGGTTTGGAGAACATAACCGCAATCGCTGTGCTTTTAATGAACGCCCATATTTCTTATAAATGTGTCCTCGTTACTCCTGAATGACATACGTGTACGCGTAACTGTGGTTATCTTTAGCCGTTTCAGATCTACACACCGAGTTTTATTAGATAAAAAAAAATGGTAGGCATTTCATGTTTCCAGTCCTCTGTGGGCTTTTACCTTTTATAGAGTTTTGTAGGCGTGGCTAAATGCATACCGTATAGTGATGGGAACTTTGAATCGTTTTAGTGATTCGGTTCATCAAAATGAACGAATCTTTTTTTGTCATTTAGTTCATTTCGTTTTTTTGATCAGAAATAAAATAGAAGGTTTCATTTTTTAACAAATGAATCTTGGCTATAGTTCCGGTAATGACAATATTACAACGCAGCTGAGGATATATTATAATCAGAGGTGGAAAGTAACGAATTACATTTACTCGCGCTACTGTAATTGAGTAGCTTTTTTGTGTATTTCTACTTTTTAAAGTAGTTTTAAAAATCTGTAATTTTACTTTTACTTAAGTACGTTTTGTTTAAAGTATTGTAATTCGCTACATTTTAAATCATATTCGTTACTGAGTAAAAAATAAATGAATGAAAATTATAAAATAATAAAAGATATTATGCTGTGTATAAATGCTCCGTTGCGCTCGCGTGTGTGTATCATGTCCTGGTCGCGCGCCGCTCCAGACTCCACTCCAGGTTTTCTGACATCGGCATCACCTGACCTTCCACACGGTCGCTTCCGCCCTGAGTGACGTCATCGACTAGCGCGACCATGTATAAACCGGAGAGAGACGCGGGAAAGATGAAAGAGGTTGTGATTTTGGCGTTTTGATATTTGGTTGTGTATTCCGGTTTTGACTTTTTGCCTCCAATTGACTTTGATTATTGCTTTGTCCCTTTGGTTTGGTTGGTCTTTGTATATATTTGTAGATAATTTCATTGTTTTTGGTTTAGGGAGTCCGGGAAGGTACCTGTATTTTTGTTTGTGTGTGTGTTTTTTTTTTTTTTTTTTGCAGGTAATCTAGCTACTAAATATAAATACCATTTTGTTTATTATTTTGGCCTGGGTCCATCCTGAATCTGATCCTCCTCCTGGTGTGTGTGTGTGTGTGTGTGTGTGTGTGTATACAAACCTCATTATTTCATCAGTTAATGATTGGATCTAGTTCTTTCTGCCATATGCCACCATTTCCATACAGTTTAAAATAGAACCCTGAACCATTCTTTTGCTGTATGACCCTAGACTGGGACGTAACACCATATTTAAGTGACCACTTTGATTTTCAAGCACAAGAAAGACAACAGCTTTATTATGCAAAGGTGTTCCTTCAGTTAAAAACAACTAGTTTGAGATTTACATCTGCTCATCTTTTTTGAACTACGAATGCCTCATCCCACCCCCACTGTTAAAAAAAATAAAAAAGTAACTCCGTAACTTTTACTCTGAGTAAATTTTTTAATGAACCCCTTTTTACTTTTACTTGAGTAGATTTTTATAATTGTAACTTTACTTGTACTTAAGTAAAATTTCACTGAAGTAACAGTACTTGTACTTGAGTACAAAATTTTATTACTCTTTCCACCTCTGATTATAATAAACAGAATGAGCAGCTCACCATCATATCTTCCAATATGAGTCGTTCATTCTTTTAAATTTATTGCACCGCATATCCTATATATCATATAGGCGTCACGTGGCAAAAGAACGAATGACTCTGGGTAGAAGAGTCATTAAGAAAGAATCGCTCAATTCTGTCTGCTGTACAGAACCTACGGAGGTTTTGCGATGATATGCGCATGCGCGCCCAGTAGAAAATGAACCAATCATTCTCCGAGACTACTCGTTCTGCTGAGTCACCTTAAAGATTCGTTCAAAAAGAACTATTTGTGTATGAACAACACCGTACGCATTCACTCAATTATGAATAAAATCAGTGTTTCAGAAACTAAACCGCCCGGAATGTTTATCTTAAGCAGATATTTGTGCACAAGTTTGCTAAAAGACTGTCAATGTGTCACGTACAAAACAAGGTGTGTATTAGGAACTCACAGACTTTTAATAATAACTTTGTTCTGGTCAGAATAATACAGTGTGTGCCCTGTCCAGGGTGTACCCCGCCTCGAATAAGACTCATGGGATAGGCTCCAGGCCCCCCTCGACCCTGAATAAGGATTAAGTGGTAATGACGATGAGTGAGTGAGTGAGAATAATACAGTGTGTAATGTACTTGCTGAGCCATCGTCTATACCGAATTCTCCTGTATACAGGGTCAAGGGGGGCCTAGAGCTTATTCCAGGAGACTTAGGGCACAAGATGTGTACACCAATCTATCGCAGGGCACACTCACATACACTCACATGATCAATCACAAACCCCAAGCAATTTGGGAACACCGATTAACCTAACTGCATGTCTTTGGACTGTAGGAGGAAACCGGAGTACCCGGAGGAAACCCACCTAGCACGGGGAGAACATGCAAACTCCATACACACAGACCCAAAGTGAGAATCAAACCCAGACACTGGAGGCGCAAGGCGTCACTGCTAAACACTGCACCACTGTGCTTCCATGTGATGTATTGAATATTTTGAATCAACTTGAACATAAATGGAATATAAGTACATTCAAAAGATACATTTACAGTACATTTACAGTATCTGATTACATGAAGAGACCAGAGGCGACTGTGGCAAGGAAAAAATTCCTGAAATTTCATGAGAAAGAAACCAAACTCAAAAAGGAAACCATTCTCATAAATATGAAAGGTATAAAGTGCAATTATATAACAGGAAATGTGTTTAAGTTAACATAAAGTCCATGGAGACTTTTGCCTCATTATGGGAACCTACTAGACGTGACATCACTAAATGGTGGACCGCAGACTGGATCTGGACCGAGTGACTGTTCTATCCAGACCTTAGTGTTTTTCTGATAAATGAGAATAATTAATATAGAAGTAATTTATTGCTTTTTCTCTCGAGTTGGCCGTGGTTATATGTGTCACTCAACAGAGCCAATCAACGGCATAGTGTACTGTGTACAGATTTTGCGGAAGATACAAAATCGAAAGGGTGACACCGTATGGCTTACTCCAAGAGAAGGAAAGTGGATCATAAAAACTAAACCTTTAAAGATGAATGAACAGATTAAAGTATGTTTATTCTTCCTGCGGGAAGTTTAAAACCAATTTGTTTCATATGTTCCAAAACCATAGCGCTAATAAAAAGCAGTTGTGTGAAACATCACTATGAGACAAAACACTGGTCGTTAGAGCAAAAATATGAGATCATTTAAAATACCCATACTGAGAGCACAGTATGACGGAGCAATCAGAGTCCTTTCACATTCATTTACAGTTTCGCAGCATGAAAATGAAGATTCACTAAAGATTGATTAAAGATTGTTGTTTTTATTCCAAACAATATATATAAATATATATATATATATATATATATATAAAACAAGTAAATATAGAAGGACATCAAAGTTGTCCATCAAATTGTCCACAGGTTTAATGGAATTGCTGAAAACTGACAATAAACTGATATTGAAATGCTATAGTAATGTTTAATTGCCTATTTATAAACTTATACTGCATATACTGTATAGAGAGCTGAATCCTAACACAAATATGTAATTCTGCCCCTGACTCAAAGTAAATTTTACTGACCGGACATTCATTCATTCATTCATTCATTTTCTATACCCCGCTTAATCCTGTGTTCAGGAACGCCAATTAGCCTAACCTGCATATCTTTGGACTGTGGGAGGAAACCGGAGTACCCGGAGGAAACCCACCAAGCATGGGGAGAACATGCAAACTCCATGCACACAGAGATGGGAATCGAACCCAGACCCTGGAGGTGCAAGGCAACAGTGCTAACCACTACACCACCGTGCCGCCTGACCGGACATTCGTAAACTTTAATTCAGTACCACTCATATTAAAAATACAAGTTTGATTTTATATTGATCTGGAAACCATAATCAATCAATCAATCAATCAATCAATAGCTATCAATGTTATAAACATACAATTATTCTTTTTTATTTTTTTATTTTAGAAATTTAAATAAAACATAACTGGCAGCATTGTTTTCTTTTAAAAGAATCCAGACCTCTGGAATCTGAGACACTTCACAAGAATCTTCCAATCAGCCAGGAATTCTGTGATGCATTTTTGTTACCAATGAGAACCAGATGTCCAGGTTTGAGGTTCAGCCTCATCCTGAGTTATTTTGATGCTTCTGCAGGAAATTTATCTTCTGCAGAAACGTTTTGAGATATTACCTAGAGCATTGATCTTTACCAGATTATCCAAAAACAATAAGGAACGACTTCAGGTTGTTTTTGTGATCTTTACAGTGGAGTGAGGGTATATCTTACTGATATAAGAAATACTTCAAAAGACAATTAGTTAGTCCATCTATCAGGTAGTTCCAGATGAGTAATCTGGCAGAACAACAATCCATAAGTGGTGATAATTGATGGTAACAGCACTGGGATGTGCAGATATGTACAGTACTGTATCACTCCGCATCACAGATTGTTAATTAGACTAAATGGGTGGAGTTAGATCTGTTCTGTCAGCAATACTGAGGAGAAAGCACCTACAGTATATCCCGAAACCCATTTTTAAAATCAGTCATGGAAGCATTTTCAGCAAGAACTCACACCTCATAATGGTTTGTCATCTTAAACAGCTCTCCATGTAGTTCTGTTCACTAGCATGAGCTACAGTACAAAGCTAACTAGCAAGGCTGATTAAAGGCACTACTTGGTGTGTAGGTTAAGTGATTGTACACGCTACATAGTTCACTAGCTTTGCCTTGCCTTACACTATTTGCATATTCAACCCCTGAGACTAGAAGTTGGCTGATAAAGTAAATCTCATAATCTCATTGTCATGACTTCAGGTTGTGCTGTTGTACTGAATATCAGCGTGGCTGTGATATCTTCAGTACATGGTCTGTGCCCTCATCCCTACACCTGCTTTATAGCCGTGCAGATATTCAGCACAACAGCACTCTCGCATGTGATGTTGCTTAATTAGGGTAAATTATTCCCTTTACATCTTGAAGTGAGGCTTAAAGAAAAGCGATCACTACTATATATTATTTTCCTCCCAAGCCTTGCTCAAAGCATCTTCAGAAATAAATTTGTGATTAAACCTCAAAAAAAAATTTCAGCATAAAAATCATGTCTGTGCTTATTGCTGCCTTATTGCATGAAATCTGTGTCATTTGATTAACGATTCAAAACAAAAGTGTCAATCTCAAGGTGCTGATTAATGAGCTACCATATGCCACATGGGTTTCCTTTTGTCCACCTCAGAAGCTCCATATTATACAGTGGTGTGAAAAACTATTTGCCCCCCTCCTGATTTCTAATTCTTTTGCATGTTTGTCACACAAAATGTTTCTGATCATCAAACACATTTAACTATTAGTCAAAGATAACACAAGTAAACACAAAATGCAGTTTTTAAATGAGGGGTTTTATTATTTAGGGAGAAAAAAAATCCAAACCTACATAGCCCTGTGTGAAAAAGTAATTGCCCCCTGAACCTAATAACTGGTTGGGCCACCCTTAGCAGCAATAACTGCAATCAAGCGTTTGTGATAACTTGCAACGAGTCTTTTACAGCGCTCTGGAGGAATTTTGGCCCACTCATCTTTGCAGAATTGTTGTAATTTAGCTTTATTTGAGGGTTTTCTAGCATGAACCGCCTTTTTAAGGTCATGCCGCAACATCTCAATAGGATTCAGGTCAAGACTTTGACTAGGCCACTCCAAAGTCTTCATTTTGTTTTTCTTCAGCCATTCAAAGGTGGATTTGCTGGTGTGTTTTGGGTCATTGTCCTGCTGCAGCACCCAAGATCGCTTCAGCTTGAGTTGACGAACAGATGGCCGGACATTCTCCTTCAGGATTTTTTGGTAGACAGTAGAATTCATGGTTCCATCTATCACAGCAAGCCTTCCAGGTCCTGAAGCAGCAAAACAACCCCAGACCATCACACTACCACCACCATATTTTACTGTTGGTATGATGTTCTTTTTCTGAAATGCTGTGTTACTTTTACGCCAGATGTAACGGGACACGCACCTTCCAAAAAGTTCAGCTTTTGTCTCGTCGGTCCACAAGGTATTTTCCCAAAAGTCTTGGCAATCATTGAGATGTTTTCTAGCAAAATTGAGACGAGCCTTAATGTTCTTTTTGCTTAAAAGTGGTTTGCGCCTTGGAAATCTGCCATGCAGGCCGTTTTTGTCCAGTCTCTTTCTTATGGTGGAGTCGTGAACACTGACCTTAATTGAGGCAAGTGAGGCCTGCAGTTCTTTAGATGTTGTCCTGGGGTCTTTTGTGGCCTCTCGGATGAGTTGTCTCTGCGCTCTTGGGGTAATTTTGGTCGGCCGGCCACTCCTGGGAAGGTTCACCACTGTTCCATGTTTTTGCCATTTGTGGATAATGGCTCTCACTGTGGTTCGCTGGAGTCCCAAAGCTTTAGAAATGGCTTTATAACCTTTACCAGACTGACAGATCTCAATTACTTTTGTTCTCATTTGTTCCTGAATTTCTTTGGATCTTGGCATGATGTCTAGCTTTTGAGGTGCTTTTGGTCTACTTCTCTGTGGCAGGTAGCTCCTATTTAAGTGATTTCTTGATTGAAACAGGTGTGGCAGTAATCAGGCCTGGGGGTGACTACAGAAATTGAACTCAGGTGTGATAAACCACAGTTAAGTTATTTTTTAACAAGGGGGGCAATCACTTTTTCACACAGGGCCATGTAGATTTGGAGTTTTTTTCTCCCTTAATAACGTAAACCTTCATTTAAAAACTGCATTTTGTGTTCAATTATGTTATCTTTGACTAATAGTTAACGGTTTTTGATGAGCAGAAACATTTAAGTGTGACAAACATGCAAAAGAATAAGAAATCAGGAAGGGAGCAAATAGATTTTCACACCACTGTATGCTCTTTTAAAAGAAATATTTGGACATAGATCTTAACTACAGTAGAATAGAATTCATTGCCAGACAAAAAGCACAAAGACAAAGTCAGCTCTTTATAAAAGTATTTATAACCATGTGTGCATACAGATTATTAACATTTTCCCTCATAATGTTTATACAATAATGACAGCAGTTGGTATTTATTTCTCTGAATGATAGCTAATGTGTCTCTCAAACAGTGTCAGGAAATCAATAGTGCCAAGCAAAATACATTTAAAACTCTCTGTATATGGGACATACACACTCTTACAGTATCTGTCCTGTTTAAACAAAACAGTTTTAATAACTAATTTTATTTTCCCGGTCCAGCTGATCCCACAGACGACATTCCTTCCATCTGAACTGTTTCCATATTTGGTCAAAGTATCTTAAATTGTCAAATAAATTAATCCGGTTCACCAGAGACCTTCGTACATGGTACTTACTAGATAATGAGCACATTTTCCATGATTTATTAACGATCATTTACAAACTGTGATACAAAATAGGATAAAGACAGGACAGGGGATTTCTTGTGCTTCGAAGTAGTTTCTTTACACAGTTTAACATCTCACATCACTCTGCTTACGCTGCTGGACAAATATAAATAAATAATTAATATACTATGTGCCTCTTTTTTATTATATAATTTAGCTATATAAGAATATTTTCTTAGTATCAGTAGAATACTTAGCAAAACCTTAAGCCAGGACCATTTCCCCAAAAAACAAACAAACAAAAAAAAACTTACATTTACCTTTTGTTTGCCAGGATTTGTTCCCCTGTTGTCTAAAAATGAGCTTTTTTGTCTTTTTAAAAAATGAGCTATACTTTAAAGACAATCCTCTATCCTCTACACACACACACACACACATTGCGATTGTATTTGAGGTTTGAGCGAGTGATGACCTTAACAGTCAAACAACCTTTAACTTCTCACAGCGACCCAGAATTAGGACCAGCATCACTGACGTTTCACAAATATTTCAGTATAAACATAGTTAATGTGTCTCGGGGGGCTTTTGCTTTTTTTCATGTTGTTACCACTGTTGAGTAATCGGTCTATAAAAGGTCTATTTTTGTAAGTTGTGTGAACCACTTGAGATTATCATTATAAAGGTCATGTTATTCTTACAGCATGACCAGTGGCGGCTGGTCAATAAGGGGTGCCGCCCCCTTAAAGTTCGGCAGAGAAGAAATAAAGTAATTTAGTCACAATATTCCGCTGTATTTCTTAATATAATTTATTTACAATTAAAATTCAAAATCTAAACTGTATTACGTTCATTAGTGTTCGTGTACGCGGGGCGGCGGACAAACGAGTGTCGCTGTAGATACGGAAATTTTTGAAAAGCATGTGATTTGAGGCTGAGCTCTAATTGGATTTTTTCAAATCATCCTTGGGGCGGAGCTCTGTGCGCCCCGAACCCTCCCACTTTTGTTATTAGCGAATCAATATTGTTTTTAAATATTTGGGCTCATGTGATTGGACCATTCTCAATGAGTCTTATTAACGGTCAGCAGATTGTTAGTTAATGTACTGAATAGTGATTGACATGGAAGCCTGATAAACATGAGAGGAAATTCTGTAATTTATTTGCTAAAATACCCCTTCGAAAGGCGATCAGAGGAAGAAAGAAAAAATGTTTAAGAGTTTGGACCAGATCGACCTGATCCTCTAATTAAGCAGCAGTCAAATCATCACGGCTGAGCTTTTCCAGCACTTCTTATGACTACAGACGACTATTAAAAGTTTAATATAAATTTTTTTGCACCAGCCAGCACTGGGTATGTGTTTACTAATTATAGCAATAAGACTACAGTAGTTGCCCTAAAGTGTAATAATATGGTTTGATTTATGGATGCAGTGAGAGAGCACATGAAGTTAGTTGGTGTGAGAGAAGAGGATGCAGATGTTAGGGTTAGATGGAGGCAGATGATTCGCTGTGGCAACCCCTGAAAGGGAACAGCCGAAAGACAAAAAGAAGAAGAAGCCCTAAAGTGTAATAATAATAATAATAATAATATTTAATTGTCACATGTACTTTAAAGCACAGTGAAAAGACTTTTTCGCATATTTCAGTTAGGAAGCTGGGGTCAGAAAGGTTACAGGGCTCCTGGAGCAGATAGAGTTAAAGGCCTTGCTCAAGGGCTCAACAGTGGAAACTTGGTGGTGCTGGGGCTCGAACCCCCGATCTTCCAACCAGTAACCAACAGCCTTAACCATTTAGGCCAACACTGCCCTGCTCATGTTACCACTTGGCCACTGTACTAATGACAAACACTGGGCTGGGGCTGCCTTGGTTCTGGATTGTTTGACCGGAGCATCCCATTGGTGCTTGATTGGATTGGGATCTGTGGAGTTTGGAGGCTGGGTCGGCAATCTTGGGCTCTTTACTTTCTGGTCCTCATGCGTGGCCAGTCTTGATTTTTTTTCAGCGTTGGCTTTTAATTTTTTTGGTTATAAGCCTGGTGATGATCCTATCATCAGTTTACTGGTGTATAGTTGATGATCAGTGTTGTTCGGTTCAGTGGTCATAATGTTATGGCTGATCGGTGTATATGCTGACTTGTTGAAAACTGGATTTAAAGCAGAACAATTATAAACGACTGATATCTTTGTTTGGTGCTTCCTAAATAGTTACACTTTTACATTCTAGACATTTTATCCACTCTTTCTTTCTTTCTTTCTTTCTTTCTTTCTTTCTTTCTTTCTTCCTTATTGAAACATATCCTTAGTGAAGACATAACAGACATATTTGGTCAAATAAATACTGTCACAACACAACTGTCCTGAATTAAAACCCATAAATATGAGGCATCTATCACTAGCTAGCGAATAGAGCAAGAGGTTTGATTTGACCTGTAGATAATTGGAACTGATATGTTACTGGAAACATATACAGACATATAGAAATACTTTTTCTTGAGGTTATACAGCTTTCTCCTGATGAGGATCATTTTAAGGATGACAATCATATCAGGCCATTTTGTGTGGCTGGAGCTCATACTTGGTTCTGTCATCGTCGTGTGAGATGCCTGCGACTGACGACCGCATGTTGATTTTATGCCACAGGAGCAAGGCCACAATCACAGCAGCCAGCTGATAGGAGATATAAATCAAACCCAGATTAGCATGTTATTCTGTATATAAAATAAATAAATTCACTACAGTGTTGTTTTTTTTCTTTCTTTCTATATTATATTCTTGTCTCACCATGATAGTTGCTAAGGTGAAGACTATTCCGAACAGGATCCTCAAGGTGTTCTTCACATGTTTCATTAAGACTGGGCTGCAATTCTGATGAAGACAAGACGAAGTTAAGTTCGTCTTGGAATTTCTTTTTTTTTTTTTGCACATGAGGATGAAGGGAGAATCTGCAAAAGTATCTTTAAGCTCTTACCGCCTTATAAACATAGCGCATCGGTTTCTGATTCGTCTTAGGGTTAGTGCCAGGGGTCTTCTTTTCCTGCATAAAGAAAACAGCAACAGAGGTTCGTCAAACTGCAATTCTGCAGCTCAAACACTTGACAGACTGAAATCTTCTCTACTACTAATCCAACTGATCCAAAAATCCTGATAATGATAATCATGTATTTCCAATGTACAAAATATACTGAATACTTTATTCCAAAAGTTTTGTAGTCTCATTACGTGGCATTAACTAGGGTTACCCTGTTGACCCTGGCACCCTGGTTCAATTTGATCACGTCATGTGTAAGCATACCTCAATGCTTTGATAAAATGGTGGACTGGCAACACATTTGTCTTCTTTGTCCGTGTCGTTTTGAGGACAGTCACATGAAGCAGGTGTCTGATCTTTCCAGTCGCTGTAATGTAACAGACCACAGCACTCAGCCTGGTAACAAAAAGGGAGACAGAGTGTGTTACATAAAACCTTATAGTGAGTAAAAATGACTATGGATAAGGATTGAAGGCGCTATCTAATCTGACACGCAAAAACAAGCAGTTCTCTCAGCCGGTGCAGTATATAAAATCATGCAAGAGCCAAGTTAATGTTCACATCAGTCGGATGTAGTTCACATCAGAGCATTTTTAGGCATCTTTTGTATCACTATGTTCTAATAAATACAGTGGATCCTTGGCTTACGAATGCCTCATCTCATGAAATTTCGCCTTAAGTTTAAATTAGTCTCGACATAAAGATCATTTCGGAATACGGTACAAGCGCCAGAACCGAGCACCTGCTTGCACCTATGTTGCTTGTACGTACGACTTGCGCATAAGTTGCGTGCACCTGTGGGATCCATTCAAAACTTGTTTGCATCATTGTGTCATGTTCGCATCATTTTTTTTCTTTTTTTTTTTTTTTTATTATAATTTTTCTCCCCAATTTAGTCGTGGCCAATTCCTCCCCGTCACTAGGGGGCTCCCACATTAAGGCTACCACTACCACTCAGTCGGGAGGGCGAAGACTATCACGTGTTTCCTCCAAACCGCGTGACGTCAGCTGACCGCATCTTTTCGAACTGCTTGCTCACGCACCATTAGGGGCGGAGTAACACACTTGGAGGAAAGCGCTAGCCACTCTGTCCGCGTGCGCGAGCTCACAGACGCCCCTGATTGGCTGTAGAGCCATGATTAATGTGGGAGCACGAGTACCTCTCATCCCTGCCCCCTGAGAGAGCTTGGCCAATCAGCTCTCTCTAGACCGCCGGCTGTGAGAGAAAAACAGCATCACCCGGGGTTCGAACCAGCGATCTCCGGATAATAGGGCGAGCGCTTTACCACTGCGCCACTCAGAGGCACTGTGTTTACATCATTTTCACCCATGCATGAAAGCCATGAAATGTTTAAATAAAAGTTTACATAAAAGTTTAATTTTCATTTTATGCAAGATTTTGTGAAGACGTAGCACCATGGGTCCCAAGTATTTTAGCAAGGATGGTAGCGAGAAGAAAAGGGAACCACTTTCGGTTTTGTTTTTAAAACTGTTTGCCAAGAGGAATCATAAATTAATGGTTTAATGTTTTATTTATTTCATATTTTACTTCATTTACATGCCTTTTCTAATCATTTTGATTGTTTTTATATGCAAACATATGATTACAGTGTTGGTAATATTGGTAATATGGTGTTAAGTGGTGCAGCTTTAAGAACCGCACCAGGGGATATAATAATACTTATAAGATCCCTGATGCATGGCTTTTGAGGGGGTCATCAAAATAGGAGGCTGTAAGAGTGCTTATGACGTGCACAGAAAGACCTTCCTGTTCAGAGATATCTGGGGTTTATTAACTAATTGGGGAACTGAAAAGAAACTAAGGAAAACTGAGAGCAAAAAACTCAAACTCTCGCCTTTGCTGGACAAATCCACCATTAAACACATAGGATCAGACATCAGGGCTTATGTCTGACCCTATGTGTTCTTAATTTTATTTTAGAGCAAGTGAGCACGCCAATTGGACTGCATGCCGCTCTCTCTCTCTCTCTCTCTCTCTTATTAGACATTGGTTGGGTCTTTGCCTTTTCTCTTTAATAATAATAATAATAATAATAATAATAATTTTTATTTATATAGCGCCTTTCCAGAGCTCAAGGACACTTTACAATGAGTGAAAATAAAAACAAACAAAAAAAGAATAAAACAAACAGATATTTAAGTACTAAAGTAGAAGACAATTAGGTCATCAACGAAAAATGCAGAGGACAAATGGATTCAGGTGTAACATTTGGAAAACAAGTGAGTTTTGAGTCAAGATTTAAATGCTGAGACGTTGTTAACAGAACGGAGAGAGTGTGGTAGAGTGTTCCAGAGTTTAGGTGCAATGACACTGAATGATCTGCCGCCCATTGAAGAGAGGCGGTGCCGAGGGACAATAAAAAAAACAGAATCAGAGGAACGTAGTGAACGAGTCTGAATGTAGGTGGAGAGCAGTTTGAGAAGATAATTGGGAGCTAAGCCATTTATAGATTTAAAGACAAGAAGAAGAATTTTGAATTTAATACGGTAGGCAACTGGGAGCCAATGTAGATCGGTCAAGATTGGGGTTATATGAGCAGAACGTTTGGTATGAGTGATTATTCTAGCCACAGAGTTTTGAATATATTGTAATCTGGAGATGGAGCTGGCAGGTAGACCAATGAAAAGGGCATTACAGTAATCAATGCGTGATGATACGAATGCATGGATGACAGTTTCAGCATCTTTGGTACTGATGAAGGGACGCAGTTGGGCAATGTGGCACAAATGAAAGAAAGCAGATTTAGTGACAGATTTAGGCTGTGAGGCTGAAAGGAGAGTGTGGAGTCAAAGATTACTCCAAAATTTTTGACAGAAGAAGATGTTTTGATGTGAGAGCCAGCAATCTCGCAGGTGTAATCGGTGGAAATGTTGCTGGTGAGTGCTGGGGTTCCAATGAAAATTATGTCAGTTTTGTCCATGTTGAGTTTCAGAAAGTTTAAGCTAAGCCATGTCCTTCCCACAAGCAGAGATTGTGTCGATTTGGGCAGATGGAGTAGGTGTACAGATAGAATAAAGTTGAATGTCGTCGGCATAAAAGTGATAGTTGAGACCATGACGTTGAAGGATCAGACCGAGTGGGATTATGTAAATTGAGAATAATAGTGGGCCAAGAACAGATCCCTGGGGAACACCTCACTTCAGGGGGACGGTGGGCGATCGAAAATCCTTAACAGAAATATAAAATTGTCTATCTGAGAGATAGGAGGAAAACCAAGACAGAGCAGTACCAGAGATACCCAGACCAGAGAGACGTGAAATAAACAAATCATGGGAGACAGTATCGAAGGCAGAGCTGAGATCAAGTAGCAGGAGTATAGACAATGAGCCAGAATCAGCAGAAAGTAGTAAATCATTTACTACCTTTACAAGTGCAGTTTCAGTACTATGAAGGGGGCGAAAACCAGACTGAAAAGGGTTAAAGGGATTATTATCGACTAGAAAGGACTGGAGTTGGGCAGCAACAGTACTTTCTAGTAATTTGGATATGAAAAGTAAATTAGAGATGGGACGATAATTAGATAAATTAGATAAAACTGAGGAGTCAGGGTTGGGTTTCTTGAGCACAGGTGTAACTGCAGCAGTTTTTAGTGGCAGAGGAAAAGAAGCAGAGGTAAGAGATGCGTTGATGAAATGAGAAATAGGTGAAGAAATGGCAGAGTGACAAAGTTTCAGAAGAGAAGTAGGAGCAGGATCAAGGTGACAGGATGAAGAGTTGGATTTCAGGATTATCTTAGAGACAGAATCTGGGGTTGTCAGAGAGAAACAAGACAGAGGCTGATTGGATAGAGTTGTTGGATGGCTGAGCTCTGTATCAGTAGGGAAACATTGGTGGACAGCATTAGTCTTCTCAAGCAAATAATCCAAGAAGGAGCAGCAAAACTCATTAGATACTAGAGGTGGGCAGTTGGTAAGTTTATTTATCATGTTAAATAATGCTTTTGGCCTGTTGCTCGATATATTGATTGTGGCAGAGATTGTGTCTTTTCTCTCTTTATGCTTGATGTGCTCTTGAGGCCATAATAAAAAACGATGTGCGCAGATATTTGTGGGCCTTAAATAAACTGTGCCAATCAATAATCTGTGCCATTACAATTGGTCATATTTTGGGTGGCTGGAACGGATTATCAGCATTTACATTCATTCCTATAGGAAAACATGTTTCACAATATGAAATTTTGCCTTAAGAACTCGCCTCTGAAACTAATTTAATTCGTATGCAGAGGTTTCCACTATATATACAGTACAGGCGTCAGGATTGTGGAATATAGAGTGACATTTACTTTTTTCATCACAACTGGGCAATATAATGAACTGAATTTTATTTAATTTTAACCGACCATTCAAACATAAATGAACAAAAAATGTAGAAAACGCGTCATGTAAGATACATCATCATGTGTTTTTATTGCTGTTTTTATTGTATTTGGCGAGATCAACATTTTGTGTTCAACCATTCCCATGTTGTTCTAGCCTCCCCTATCGAGATTTCAGTGCCTGTGCTTCCGTATAATCAGATCCTTAATGACCGATGCTGTTCTGCTCGGCACAGTTGTAAAAAGCGGTTCCTTGTGTTACTATAGCAATCCTGTTAGCTGTTGCTTTTTTCTTACCATGTACAGTATATGAACATCCCAGAAGGTCAGGAACACCCAAACCATCCTATCTAGTCTTAGTGATGTCACAAATGAGCAGGTGGACAGTTTTAAATCATGTGACTGTTTTTTCCCCCAGACTGCCACACATACAGTACAGTATGATCAAACTTAGGGCTTAAATTCATTTGGAATTTTAAATACAACAGAATTATCAACCGAATGCTTACCTGCCGTTGTAGTTTGTCGAGCTCATCATGGAAGACCACGTCTGTGTTATATAGTGAAGTCATGTTTCTAAAACTGTCTTCAATTTTCTTCTCTACCTAAACAAACACGAGCAACACTTATGATAAGACAGGGCTGTTCTTGCTTTAAAGCAGAGAAAATACAGTACAGTTTAGAAATCCCAGGAGTCCCAGGAGCGTACCTGTGGCTGTTTGATAATGGCTATGATTGTCAGGGCCAAGAGGGCGATGAATTTAATAGTCATGAATATACTGTACTGTGGAGAGAAAGAGAGGGCACAAAAGACTTAAACAAATCTCAGAAAAGAACTTTTGATCAGTGTTAGAACAAATTGCAGTATTGTGTTCTGACATGAATTAATGTGAAAGCAGTGGTAAGTTTTGGTCTTTCCTGGGAAGGTTTCCTGCTTTCCTGGGAAGGTCTTTGTGAGAGATGTGTTTCATCATGGAGCTTGATGGGTTTTGCAAATGCACTGGACGATACTGCACTTGCAAGAACTGTTCCAGATGACCTTCGTGACTTAAAATAACAACTGACGGTTGTTGTTGGTGTTCTTGTTGTTGTTATGTTACTTAATTACTTAATACCATATGTGTCATTTTATTGCTTTGAAAAAAATATTGTTCTAAAATGTAGAAAAATAAATCCAAACTTGTGCCCAAACTTTTGACTGGTACTGGACCGCATTACTAATAAGCACTATGTCGCTTCAGAGAGAAGTCGAAGTTATTGATGTTTTCTTGATGAGTTATTTTCTCTTTCTTAAGATTACGACCTGAAAGGAACAGAATGTTTGAAACTCCCGTGACATATTTATGGCGTGTCTCTCAAGTGTGTGGAGCTGCCAAGAAATCCAACAAGCTAAAAAATGATAAAGGGATGTCCTAAGTTCCTTTACAATGTTTGGCTGTTTTGGAGTTTGGAAGAAAGCTGTGCACAAATCTACTGCTGCTATTTCCTGAAGATCTCTTTAGTTTGGTTAAGTTTAATGCTTTCAAGTAAGACCTACAGTATGATATCCCATATCTTGTCTGAAACGCTGGCCTCCTAGGAACTCCTGTAATGGCCCAAACATATGGAAATGGCTTGGAGCAAGATTTGGACTGTATGGGAGATGTGGCAATAACTCCCAGTCGAGTTCCTGTTGGTGAATGATTGTGTTTTCCGAGCCACCTCACCTAGAGCCTACTTTAAAACGTTTGTACCATTCAAATGTTTTACTGTAGCTAATGATGGGGCCAAACTACACAACTTTAGACATGACTTTGTATAGGTTTCAAAACGGTGTCTCCCATCTTTTTCACAACCGTTTAAGATTGTAGGGCAGTGTGACCTCAGCCTACGAGTCTCATGACAGTACTGTATTTTTTTATATCGTAATATTTTATGCCTTCATTCGATTTTATACATTCATCCACAAGACTTGAAGACCCCTCGTAATTTAATGCTTGAAATAGCATGCAACTACTCATCTGAAATGAGCAAATAGTCAAAAGCAAAAGTCATAGTTATATATGATGTCTGATGTCACAAGTTATATAGCGCCCAGTTAAAAGAAGAAAAAAAAAACTGGAATTAATTAAGCAACTAGTTAAGAGCCTTCCGTTGAATAATTACTGCATTATTGGATAAATACGGTTCAGCCGCAACAAGTTATATAACCCTAACTGATGCAGTGAGTAGCTTATCATTTCTTAATCAACCATGGCAGAAGACGCATCCTGTGGTCAGGGCAAAGATGTTACTCAGTTTTAGATAGGTCAAATTATTGTTCTCCATCAAGCAAAGAAAACAACTAAGGAGACTGCCGAAAGTACTAAAGTTATGGTAAGAACTGTTCACATAGGATCATTTTCAAGGAAGAAATGTGGTTGTGAAAAAAAGTTATTTATTTTATATATTTATATATTTGGTGAAATAAAAAAAAAAACAATAATGTTTTTTTAATAGTCAAATTGTTTAATAGTCAAAGGCAGAGCGTGCAAGGTGCAAAGCGAACTCAAGGGTGTAGACTTAAGAAAGCCAAACATCAGTCATACTTATTGGAAAAAAAGCTTACATTTTCTAGGGTGCATAAAAAATAGATTTCCAAGCATTGGAAAAAGGTCATGTGGTCTGATGAGTGAAAGAGTGGTTCAGGCAGCACAAGACATCATTTTCACACATGGATCGGCCACCACATCTTAATCCCATTGAGCCTCTTTGGGATGTGCTCGAGAAGACTTTACACTGTGGTCTGACTCTCCCATCATCAACACAAGATCTTGGAGAGAAATGAATGCGACTCTGGATGGTAATAAATGCTGTGACATTGCATAAACTTATTAAAATGATGCCATGGCTGTAATCAAAGCAAAAGGCGGTCCAACAAAATATTAGCGTGTGTGACGTTTTTTTGGCTGGGCAGTTTATGTACAGTACCATAAATCAGTGTGTACACCCACAGACATTATTTTAAAATGAGAGCATTTCTACCTTTTAATGCACATTTATTTAAACACCCATACACTGTGCATGAAATTGAAAGCAAAAACAAAAACAAAAAAATAACTGACTTACCAAAAGAAGAGCTAAGACATGTTCATAGTACGCTCCATACACTCCGAGGATGGAGAGCAGGATAGTGACCAATCCAAATCCAATGCTGAAGAGCACACTCTGAGTCCCATCCTGAAGAAAAACAGCATAAATACACTTTCACGATCTCTTCAAACGTTTTAAATACATGGAAACAGACTGACTCTGAAGATAAACTGTATGAGAAACAGAGCTAAACAACTGAATCTGTAATCTATCAGTCATGCAGCAGGTTTATTGGTGTGCTCTTACCTGCCAATAGTAACCACTTATAACTGGCTCGATCTTAAAAGTGCTTGCCACGATTCCAACCAGAAGCAAGACCACCCCTAAGAACTAAGAATAGAAAGGTAGCAAAAAATAAAATAATCTGCGCAACCGTTTAAAACAACTCCATCAAGACTTGGTGACTTACCCCGAGTAGAAGATTGAGGACGATGCACAATCTCCTCATGAAAGCGCTTCCTTTAGCCATTGTGCGCAGAAGAAAAGGGCACTTGTGTTCCTGTTTCCCTTATGATAAATAAGCCGAGGTCCCACGGGTGTTTTTAATGTGGTTCTTGGCTGCGTTGATTCAGTGCTGTTTAAAGATACCTCATCGCAGTGTTTTGGTTACACGGGTGGAAAATGACCAAATTTGGAATCCAGAGAGCCTTCCCTGCACTGTCAAGCAAGTCTCCAGGACATTCTTGGCCAGGAGAAATATTCATAGGAGTGTTTCAATTGGACTCACTTCATGACGTCGCTACTCAGAATTCTATTATATAAGAGAGTGAGGGGAGGTGGAGCTGAGTGTGTTTCTGGGTGTGTTTCCTCACATTATCAGAAAATCCTAAAAGCTTGGGAGTACACAAACAAACGTTTAGTGCCAGCAGTAATTATCCTGTGTTGAAGACAATCACACACACGCGTGCGTGCACACACACACACACACACACACACTTGCCTTAGTGTCATTGTGGGGACTTTTCATTGATAAATATGAATACAGTGAATTAATGTAGACTTATGTCCCTAGTAACATTAAAGGAAACTTATGGCTTTTTAAAAAAAATTATAGTCATAAAACCAAAACAACAAATAAACAAACAAAAACACTCACACATATGTATACATACACACACACGCAAACATGCATCCGCACACACTTCCCCTAACAACAAACAAATAAACAAACAAAAACACACACAAATGTATATATATATACACACACACACACACACACACACACACACACACACATGCGCATTCATGCATGTGCACACTTCCCCTAACGATAATTAATGAAGCAAAGGAATAAAGGAATGTTGTGTCCCCAGTAACCTTTTTAGACTTAATGGAATTTTATTTATTTATTTATTAAAAGCTATAGTCACAAATCCCCCAAAGCAAAACAAACAAACAAACAAACAAACAAACAAACAAAAACACTATTACTTGCATTTTTCTTGTGGACTGGCCACATGTCCCCACAAGGTCACACTGACACAGACACACACACACAAAAACACACACACACAAAAACACACACACACACACACACACACACACACGCACACACACACACACGCACACACACACACACACACACACACACACAAAAACACACACACACACACAAAAACACACACACACACACACACACACACACACGCACACACACACACACGCACACACACACACACACACACACACACACAAAAACACACACACACACACAAAAACACACACACACACACGCACACACACACACACACACACACCTTACTGTCCTTGTGAGGACTTTCCATTGACAATTTATGCAGCAAATGAATGTTACATCATAGTAACGTTAAAGGAAACTTCAATCTCTTTTTTTATTTATTTTTTTTATTTTAATTGTATATTTTTATGATCTTGTCACAAACTAACCCCCCAAAAAAATTTTAACAAAAATTGCTTGAGAACCTGCAAAATGTCCCAAGGACAAATCTGTCAGATATTCTTATCCTTGTGGGGACATTTGGCCTGAGTCTGACTTACACCCCTCCATATACCCCTCCCAACTGATCACATAACAACCCGTCTCACACACACACACACACACACACACACACACACACACACACACTCTCTCTCTCTCTCTCACTCTCTGTTTTGAGGTATTTCCATCAACTCTTCAGTAAATCTAAATAAATGCTTTTTAAATTCCTTAGACTCTCCACTCACACAGAGAAACAGGAAAAAGAAGAAGAAGAAGAAGGAGTTTTGGTCCATGACCCGGTATCTGTCAAGATTTGGAGATCTGGCAGGATTTAAATGTTTGTTTGAAAGCCGAAGTGTGCAGACTATGAATGTGATTTATACGTATTTAATCCTAGACAAGACACAATTTGTATTAGATCAGTTGGAGGGTTTGTGGCGAGTTCAAGCAGCAATCACAGACCGGTAACTCTTTAACTAACAGGAGCAGAGTGAAGTGTGAGGGAGTGCTGACTGGGAAGTGTGAGATTATTATTGCTGCGCTGAGGTTTAATGAATGAGGTTGTATACTCTCCCTAGTTGGATCACTCACTGTAATGAGACGGAATAACTGTGCAGCCCTGCATTTAGTCATTACTCAACATAGACAGGAGGAACAACACAAGTACCTCGGTTTCCTTTTCTTTTTTATATAAGAGCTGCAGGATTCAAACTGGGCAAATACAACATTATAAGTATTCTAAATCAAAAACACAAATTTTATTTTAACAACCTCTATACAGTACACTACCCTTCCTTAATTTACCACCTGATTAAAACCCACCTTGCTTTTCTACCTACCTTAGATTCGATTCATTTCAGCTTTACCATCATTAAGTGGAGTAAATACACAAAGCTAAGGAAACAAATTTAGTGCAAAGTAGCATCGAGACAATGATGTACAGTAGAGTTGGTGGGTTTCCTCGGGGTATTCCGGTTTTCTTCTTTCAGTCTAAAGACATACTTAATCTGCATAATAATAGCCTTAATGTTAGTTGGAAATTAGTGTTTCCAAGTTGCCGAAGTATGTGAATGAGTGTGTGCATGTTTGTTCCCTGCGATGAACCGGCACCTCATCTAGGGTGTAGCTGCCCATTGCCCCGAGTCCCCAGGAATAGGCTCCAGGCCTCGCAGGACCCTGTACTGGATAAGCAGGACAGAGAAGATATTCTTTCATGTTTTGTATATTATTGTTTATTTTTATTTTCATCATTGCATGTGTACAATGTCCTCGGGCACCTTGAAAGGCACATACAAGTTAAAACTTATGATGTTTTTGTACCTTTTTGTAACTTTTTATGAAATATCAGCTTGGGAAAATGAGATCGGGTCAATAAAAGTGAAATGATTAATCCATGTGATTAACATAGAATTATAGATTTCTCAACAATGTTTTGGAGTAATCTATAATTATATTTGATATTTTTCTGGAAATTACAACACTTTTTATTTTTATATTTAGAAATCCACAAATTTGCACTTGATACCATGCGGTTCCAAAAGACTTATGTAGACTTTCATAAACTAAGATTAGTGTTGTTCAGTGGTTCAGCTTTTGACTAAACACTTGTCTTCCACTCTGTTTAATGTTATCATTTGACAAAATTGACTGAGTTACGAAATTAATATTTAAAAAAAATATAGAGTCAGGCAAAAAAAAATATATATACACACTTTAGGAAAAGAAAAATAGTATGTATATTATATTATATTCATATTATTAATTCATTCATTCATTCGTTTTCTATACCGCTTAATCCTGTGTTCAGGGTCGCGGGGGACCTGGAGCCTATCCCAGGAGACTTCGGGCACTAGGAGGGGTACACCCTGGACAAGGTGCCAATCCATCGCAGGGCACACACACATACACACACTCACACACCCAATCACACACTACGGGCAATTTAGGAACGCCAATTAGCCTAACCTGCATATCTTTGGACTGTGGGAGGAAACCGGAGTACCCGGAGGAAACCCACCAAGCACGGGGAGAACATGCAAACTCCATGCACACAGAGACGGGAATCGAGCCTGGCCGGGGAATCGAACCGCGCCGCCTATATTCATATTATATTAATATTATATTAATATTATCATATTGTAATATTATTAATATAATATTCAAGTATTTCCTGTTATTATATATACTGGGAGTAACAGCATCCTGTTGTTGTGATGTTTTTGCTGGAAAAGAGGTTGGTGCGCTTAGAAAATTGATGGCATCATGAGGAGGGAGGATTGTTGAGAAATACTGAAGCTCCTCAAGACATCAGGCGGAAAATTAAAACTTGATCACAACTGGATCTCCCAACAGGACAGTGATCCTAAACATACCTCTGAAGTGGTAACAAACGGTTTAAACCCAGCAAAGTAAAAGAATTGGAGTGACCATCATGAGACACTGACTTGAATCCTGTCTATACCCATGTCTGAGTACAGACGTCCAAAATCCTGACTGAGTTACACCAGCTCTGTAATGACGAATGAGGTGAATTCCACTCACTCATTTTCTATATTGCTTATACAGTAGGTTCGCAAGAGGCCTGGAACCTATCACATCACTAAGCATTATAGACCATGTACATGGGGCCAATCCATCACAGTATGTGTGTAAACTTTCTATCTCAATTGTATATGTTGTGACAGAAAAAAAAACCCTTTAAAGTTGCTTCTTAGACTTTTTTTTAAAGACACATGGCCTACATACAAAGCCAAAACTCAATACCAATTTCCTCAGCAGGGGGCAGAAAAACACAAGTGAGTCATATACACCAGTGGTTCTCAAACTTATTCCTGGATATTTGAGTGTTTTCCCAGCTCTTCCACATTCACTTCAATTAAGAATGTGTACTTTAGGTGTGCTGGGAGCTACGAAAACACTAAAAGCACAATACAGTGGCTTGCAAAAGTATTCGGCCCACATTTTGTCACATTACAGCCACAAACATGAATCAATTTTATTGGAATTCCACGTGAAAGACCAATACAAAGTGGTGTACACGCGAGAAGTGGAACGAAAATCATACATGATTCCAAACGTTTTTTTACAAATAAATAACTGCAAAGTGGGGTGACTAAATATTTACTCAATAGCACTGATCAGGCAATGTCTATGGGCAACTGACTGCACTCAGACCAAAGGGGGCTGAATAATTACGCACACCCCACTTTTCAGTTATTTTCTTAATTTTTTAAAAATTGATCCATGTTTGTGGCTGTAATGTGACAAAATGTGGAAAAGTTCAAGGGGGCCGAAAACTTTTGCAAGCCACTGTATATTGAGAACCACTGATATACTGTACACCATAACATAATAGCATTACCATTGGAACCACATAGGTTTTGGGTTTCTCTTATCCCATCAGACGGGCTCTCTCGCCCCTTGGAGCATGACTCCTCAGGGACTCTGGGGTGTGCTGTGGTGTCTGGCACCAGGACGTTGCCAGCGGGTGCTCTGTGTTGCAGGGCGGGGCCTCCATGAATCAGATTTGTTTGTCCAGAGCATCTCATACAGTAGGTGCTGGATTATATTTGGATCTGGGAAGTTTGGAAGCCAGGTCGGCGGCCATTGGCTCTTTGCCTGTTGGGTCTCGTGCACAACACACTGAGGATCACTGCGTGTTATTTTGCCTTTCTCCCATGCCCAGCATTGACATTTAAATTTTTTTTGGCTGCATTGGGTTCTCTGTGGCATCGGATCAGACATGTTGGTCTTTGGGCCCCACGGTCATGGGTGAGCCTTGGGTGACCATGATCCTATCACCAGTTGGCTGGTGTAAAGTTGATGATCAGTGTTGTTCATTTCACCTGTCACAATGTGGAGTACATTTATTTTCACTTTATATTGTATTCCTACAGTTTGATAGAAGATCAGATAGTCATTCTGTTGTATGACACATGCATATAATTTAAAATAAAATGTTTGACATATTGCTTGACGGCTGTCTTGATGTTTTATAGCTTTTTGTGCATATGATCCTTAAGTACTTCTAATTCTAATTGATCTCCAGACCCTTATTATACAGTTTCAGTAGTGTATGTAATATTTCAAACAGTATACCATGCCTACATGATGAACGTCCTGACCCCATGCTGGTAAGTGCTGACAATATGTTAGAAATAATTACGACAATGTGTTGATAATTTTCTTTCATAGTTTATAGTTGATGATGATATTGATATTTTTGTCATAAAGTCATAAATATCATGTCATGATATTGATATTTTGATCTGTTGTTCTCTTTTGACCAGTTGATGATGAATGCTGCACCTGTGCGTCCTGATCCAGGGTCTTTTGAACCATTTGTATAGGAATGGGAAAACTAATCACATACAAATATTTAAAAGAACCCAGATCAGGAAAAATGTAGGTTTTGTACACGTACTGTTACACATCTTGGAAGCACCACAGAAATGTATTTGATATTCTGTTACAGAATTATAGCTATGGATTCCATGAATAATTGAATAGAGTTACATACTGTTTCTGCAGAAAATACTTATTCAACAATTCTAATCCTCAGAAATACGGTTGACGTCAAAAGTTTATATCCACCTTAGCCAAATACACCAGATCGTGGGGATCAGATGATCCCATGTGGTGACCCCTAGGGGTAAAAAAGCCCATGAAAAAGAATCCTAGGAAGCAATCCATGTGAATATGAAAAGTACAGAGAAAAATACATTTCAGCTTTTATTTCTTTCATCTCATTCCCAGTGGGATGGAAGTCAACAGACACTTCGATGGTATTTTTATCATTGCCTTTGATTAAATTCTTTAACTTGGGTCAAATGTTTCGTGTAGTCTTCCACAAGCTTCTTACAATAAGTTGCTGGAATTTTAGCCCAGAACTGGTGTAACCCCAGCCTGGTATGAGAAACAATTTTTAGTCGTTATATAAAGATGACTTTTGAAGCATTTATTTTCAAACGTTCTAAAAGACTGAGCGTCTTAGAATCGGAAGACTGCGACACTACATCCTCATTAAGAACAAATCCATGAATAAAGTATTGCAACTAATCGTGTTTTTCTTCCTTTTCTAAGTCTCCCTAGCTTTAAAGTGGGAACAGTGGGATTAAACATAAGAGACAATAGTATAGACAAACAAGTTAAGAACAAATTCCTCATCAATTTATAATTCCGCATGCTTTTATACTGCCATTTAATATTTGTTGGCTCTCTAAGCAAGACAAACGTCACAAAATTATTAATAGGTGCTTAATGCTTGCAGACAAAGTAGACATAAATATTGACTGTTTCAGTTTTGTACGAGCATTTCTTAAAAACATTACCTTACAATAAATTTTTTTTTTAAATTCTACCCTCCATAACTGCACTTTCTTATGTAACAATGAAGTCGAAGTGCATCTGGCTGCAGTTTGTTGGTGGCATGACAGCAGCCTCAACTTATTGCTTAATCCTTCTTTTTTTAACCAATAATAGCAAATTTTACCCTGGCTTCCCTTGGCACGGTTCTGACAAATCACAGTTTGATAATGATAGGAAGATAGTCTTATCTGATTGGCCCGATCTGACATTCTGGTAAAAGTGCAATACCGTGTTTCACCACACATTCACCACTGTTTCACGCACTGTGTGAAAATACACAAATGCTTAGTGAAAACAGAGAGTTTTATAAAGGAATTAGCTATTAAGTTTTACTGAGTATCCTGCAGAACCACACACAGTTCTTCTAAGAACTTTGACTGTTGCACATGATTGATTCTTACATGCAAAACCCAGCAACTTTCTTTTATCTTGTTGTTGTTGTTAATGTAGTTTGTTGGTTTGCTTGTAAGATTAACTTTTAATAAAGCGTCTTAAATTTTTGTTTTTTATTAGTGGTGCTTTATTAGCATCACTTGTATTATCGGGCAGGCTTATTTTTCTTTTTTTCCCTTCTTCCATACAAAATTCGGTGTGACAAATGGGTGTCAAATCGTGAGGCTTATTCGGGAATGAGGTGCTATGACTTTTCTAAGAGGTGTGTGTGTGTGTGTGTGTGTGTTCAATTTACCACCCAAAAAAATCACATGGACTTTATATTGAGACTATATATATATATATATATATATATATATATATATATATATATATATATATAATTTACCACATTTTAAGGCTGGCAGGCTGTCAGAACATTTCCCACAAGAGGGTATAAGTTGTATCTCTGGGGCGCAAGAGTTGCCCAAATTTGACCCATTGACATATTATGATGAAGGTACTCCCCATTAAAACAAGAAGTGCTCACAGTTGCATTCCCTACAATGGTAACGTTTATAGGAACTTTAAACCTAAGCCTAACTGTGGATCCCATTGTCATAGAGAGATAGGCGAGGGCTCATTTTAATCAGGCAACAATCAGTATTACCACCGGATCATTGTGAAGCTGTCAAGCTGCGGCCTAGCAACCACTTTAGCAACTGATCCTGTGGATTGTCATTATTACAGTAAATGTCCAAATGCCAAGAGATTTCATCCAAGTTCTAGTTTTCATTGTTATAATGAAATCTCATACCAGAAAAGTTTACCAAATCAACAATCACATATTCTCTTTAGTTGAATGATGATGATGCATTAAAATGTTTTATCTGTTTATTATTAGCCCAAGTGCAAAGTGTTACTATAGTTACCATACGGTAATAAACACACCGAGTCTCTGAGCCATCATTATATAATTTCAATAATCAATAATCAAAAATAAATCAATAATAATTTTTGTATACAAAAAAAAATTAACTTCTCTACACATTACTGTTATCCTGTTTGAGCAGCCTTCTTCCAACATCGTATTCTGCAACAAACTGCTATGAGGCTCTCACGTGTTGTGTAGTGCTTCACCTCCTGCTCCTGCGCTTCTTTTGCACTAGTCTTGTAGCGCCGCCTCTTACGTTCTGTATGTCCTGAAGCGCCGCCACGTATGTCCTGTAGCGCTTAACTTCCTGATCCCTATAATCTATAGGTAAAGTGTCATTCAAAAGAGTCAGTGTTGGATCTGAAATCATAAGGTCTAAAACCCTCTGCATCTCGGCCTTGTAGTACTCGAGCTGCTGCTCTAGAGACAGAGGGCTGGGGAAGGATGGTATGACTGGAGGACAAAGTGCTTCCATGTCGTGTGAAACAGAAGTGAGTGGAGGAGCAGAGTAACGGGCAGCGATGCGGTTAATGATTACAACCCATGATGTCTGCTCTGCGTCGTCCTCAGCCTGGAAGAGGATGAGTCTGGAGTCTGGGGTCATGAGGCACAGCACATGGAGCCTCTTTTTGTGATCCAGAGGGTACGCCACAGCATGATGCAGATTAATGGCATTATTGTCATCTGTCTCGCAAGTGTCAGATGTATCTTTTTGCAAACGCAGAACCATGCCTTTTAGAACTGCAGTAAAAAGCTTCCATGTTCTCTGACGCTTTATGGTTTTTATCCCATCTTTGTCCAGAACTCTTTTGCAGATGAGATTTCCTGTCTTGTGGACAGCGGTTGTAGGATTGTTGTCAGTCCCAAATGTTGAACTGCTGCCAGGATCCTCTGGTACCGAGGTTTCATTTTCCTTCTCAGTCTGAGATCTTGTTCTTACTTGGATCTCTTCAAGTGGATTTGTTTTATTCTCAGAGAACATAATTAATTTTAACTGTTTATAACGACACCCGTACTCGTGACCTGCACTATTCAAGTTCACTCTAAATTCGTCACCAGTCTGTCATTTATGTAACAAGAGAATCAGTGAGAAACCAGCTGTGATTAAACATACATGCGCTGTGTACTGTATATATGCGTCCTGTTTGTGACATCATCACACACGCCACAGCACCATGACGCCGTTCAAAATCCAGACTGTGGCCCTCTCGTGCATGATTGTGCATTTCGACAGACAACGAGGCAACTCAATTCCAGACAACTGACTGCAAATTTCTTCTTCATTGTTATTTTTGTCTGATTTGGCCAAATATAATTTCATTAACTCGAAGTCTGAGCACTCTGTGGAGCTTCTTTCCAGACAGAACATGTGCTGTTTACCTGATGTTTGTCCAGTCACGTGTTTATTACCTGGAGCTTGTGATGGCCAAATGAGGCTTCATGAAGCAAGAAGAGGCTTCAAAGCTGATTAATTTGACAGACGTTTCATTACTTGAAGACTCATTTATCACACAATTCCATAGCGCCTCCTACTGCTGAAACATGCATTCATTGGGTTTCAGTTATAAACATGTCTCAGTGATGACAATATGACAAATGAAAAGGTTTGTGTTCAGTGTTCAGTGCTTAAGTGATGGGACTTGCTATTGAAACCAGAGTTCATGATACAACAGCGACAAAAAATAAAAAAGTGTATTTTTATGTATAAAAAGTATCTCCACTAGTGTGATTGGCAGTCTTCCTTCTTAAACACACCCTCTCACATGGAAATGAAGATCCAGGTATACCAGTCCCAACTGGCATAAGTGAGGATGAAGATGCCCACTCCAGTTATCAAGTAGATCCCCAGTTCATGGAATGCTTGTCTCAGCCAAATACCTGTCCACTTAATGCAATTTCAATTGTACAATAGGGTGTCTTTCTGCCACAACGAGTACTTCACATTTAATGGAATAAATACGCAATATGAGCAAAAATGCACATCATATTTTTATCACAGTTATTGTGAGCATACAAAGTAACAACCATTAAGATGCGCAGCTTATTTCGAGTGACCATTTTGAAAGATTTCCCCAGAGGTTAGGATTAATATTTCTTATTTCTCACAAGCTTAATCTTACTGACTAGACATTGTGGCTATGGGGCCAGGTTGCTAGGCCGACACTCAACCTTCCTCCATTCTCAGGGCTTTGGGACCAACAACAGCAGCAACCCTGCGGTGCTAGGGTTCAAAGCCATGACACTCCAATCAGTAACCTACTGTATAGCCTCAACCTGATGAGCTAGCAATGGCCTGCAAAAATATTTAGTCTTAATTAAACCTAATGAGAATAAAAAGCCCTGTTGGGCACAATGCTGCATTAAAGTGCCACCATAACTTATTATCTAATCATAAACTATCTGAAAATATTCAAAAGTGTAAGTTTAACACAGTATATTAATGTTCTGGGTGTTTTTTATTTTAGCCAAATTTTTTTATATTTAGCCAAATCTGCATGTCTTTGGACTGTGGGTGGAGACCGAAGTACCTGGAGGAAACCCACCAAGCACAGGGAGAACATGCAAACTTCATGCACACAGACCCAGGGCGAAAATCGAACCTTCGACCCTGGAAGTGCGAGGTCACATTACTAACCACTACACCACTGTATCGTACATCATTTTTGGAAAGTTTGCAGGATGTGACATTCAAATGTAATGTTTAATGTTAAAAAGTGTTTTGAAAAGACATTTTATACTACAGTGGAACCTTGGATTACGAGCATAATTCGTTCCAGAAGTATTCCAAAACACTATCAAAGCAAAATTTCCCCATAAGAAATAATGGAAACTCAAATTATTAATTTTACAGCCCAAAAAAATAAATACATAATATTTATTACAAAATAATTAATACAAAATATGAAGTAAAAATAAGTATAAGTAATTTATTTTAAAGTAAAAACAAAACAAATTAACCTGCACTTTACGTTTAAAAAAGTACAAATAAATCTGTTTTGTCTGAAAAATTTGCAAGGAGCACGCGCTTCCGTACTGTACACATGCGCTTACAAACAAAAATATAATTTTTTATGCCACACACATGGTCACACATGGCATATACTTAAAAAAAAAGAAGAATTAAATAGTCTTGCCTTGCAACATGTTAAACTATTTTGGGTTGAAATAGTTGAAAGTAAATAGTACATGGGTGGAAGTGAACCTAATCCTTTATGTACACAGTGTTATTAACCCCCACACAGAAACATTTGCCTGATTTTATTGACATTTCTCTCAAGATGAGAGAATATTGTAACTGACTTCATTTATACTCTATGATATTATATGACATTACCATATACAAGAGTGAAATCTGTAGTCAGACATAAAGGGAGACAGACTGGAGAATTTGTTCTCCTGAAGTTGAGTGTGAGTTCAACAAAATACAACATAATCCTCATTCATCGCTCATTTATGTTCCTCATTTTCATTTATAAAAGCAAAAATATTTGTACAAAAAAAATTAAATTGCTGGTTGTTCCTTTACTCTTCCTCTTTTCATTGTTTATGCACTTGTTATTTATGACTCGAGAAAGTCAGACACTTTATTAAGTTTAATAACAGTTAGTAATTTTATTATTATATGATATGATATTTTGGAGTGGGGTGTGAACTGGCCACTTTTGATTATGGGGTTTGTAAACTACTTATATGTGCACAAATAAATCCTCTACATAATTCCAGTGTATTGCTTTCTACTCTATCTGGCCAAAAAAGTCACAACAATCTAAGATTTCATTCAGTTACCTATAGCTTTTATTATAACACACAATGTGATGGTCAGTTCATGCGTGAAAATGATTCCTCATGCTCCCAGAACTACTCTTTCACAGTTTGAGTCCTGGAATATGGCTGTGCCATCAGGGATAAAAAAAAAATAAAAAAAAGTGATAATCTGGTCATTCAGTACACTCAGGCTGTCAGTTGACTTCATTATATTAACACCTATTAATTTTCTTGACACTAGACCTGACCAACTGAAGCAACCCGTGATCATAAAACTGTACAGTGGACACTATGCATTGCACATGATTAGTCTCACTAACAAGTTTTCTTCTGGCCACGCCGTTATTTAATCCCAATCCTGTGAGTTCTCACTGCTTTTGCTCTTACTTCCACTATTAAACATAGCTCTGGTTTCTACTGTTGTTTTTTGCCATGCAACTTCACCAAGTCTTTAGGTGATCTTCATTCATATTTTTTCCTTGACCACATCATGCTCAAATGCTATTAAAATAGATAGATAGATAGATAGATAGATAGATAGAGTTTTAATTTTTTAAAAATGCAGCATGCACTAATGTATCATTTGTAGTTTTTTGTGCAAATAAAAGTAATGCAATAGTGCAGACAGTGGGTCTGTAATGTAACCAGTTAAATATAGTACTGTATATTGTAGAGATTACTTGATGCAGGGTGGATAATGTGCATGCATCAGAGTTGCATGTGCAACTGTTTTTTTTTTTTTTTTTGCCTCTCCAACAATTTTGGTGGTAGTTTCAGGGCTCCTGTGTTGATCTTGGGATGTAGCTCAGCTGGACATTTTGCTGAAGCTTGGTGACCCAGGTTTAATGATAAGACCTCTTCAGTGTGTACCACGACAGAACATCTGACCATCACAGACATGTTGGCATTTGTATTGCAATACTCTTGAACTGAATGAATTCAAAACTAAGTCAAAACAGGTTTCGTGTCATTTAACCCTGGCACATCCTCCTCAGCGCGAGCCGACTGACTCCACTCTATTCGCAAGGTAGTGAGTGACGTCACGTGCGCGAGACACACGGTAGCCGGAGAGGTAAAGAGAGAGAGGGAGAGAGAGAGGATAAATACCAGCCTGCACTCGGAGTAACGCTACTTGTGTTTCCGAAACTGTTATTTGTTTATTCGGTTATTTATTTGTGTGTAAACACCAGCAGCGCTGCGGTGATGTTGCCGCGTGCGCCTTTAATCCACTGGCTCGTGCTGCTGCTGCGCTGGTGCTGTGGGTCGCGCGCGCGGACGGTTGACGGCTGCCCGGTACAGTGTAGCTGTGATCAGGACGGAGAGTCTGTGAGAGTGGACTGTGCGGACCGCGCGCTCACCGCGCTGCCGAGGTCCCTCAGCGCGCGCACCACTTACCTGTGAGTCTCACCAGCTTCTGCCTCTCTCAGAGTCTTTAAACTGTTTATCTCCAAGTGTTTATGTCTTTATACCAATTACCTACAGCTGTGCAGGTCTTTAAACTGTTTACCTCTAAGGGTTTGTCTTTAAACTATTTATCTCTAAGTGTTTGTGTATTTAAACTATTTATCTCTAAGTGTTTGTGTATTTAAACTATTTATCTCTGTGTTTGTCTTTAAACTGTTTACCTCTAAGTGTTTATGCCTTTAAACTATTTATCTCTAAGTGTTTATGTCTTTATACCAATTACCTACAGCTGTGCAGGTCTTTAAACTATTTATCACCAAGTGTTTATGTCTTTAAACTATTTATCTCTAAGTGTTTGTCTTTAAACTGTTTACCTCTAAGTGTTTATGTCTTTAATCTGTTTACCTCTAAGTGTTTGTGTCTTTAAACTATTTATCTCTAAGTGTTTATGTCTTTAAACTGTTTATCTCTAAGTGTTTGTGTCTTTAAACTATTTATCTCTAAGTGTTTATGTCTTTAAACTGTTTATCCCCAAGAGTTTATGTCTTTATACCAATTCCCTACAGCTGTGCAGGTCTTTAAACTATTTACCTCTAAGTGTTTATGTCTTTAATCTGTTTACCTCTAAGTGTTTATGTCTTCAAACTGTTTACCTCTAAGTGTTTGTCTTCAAACTGTTTATCTGAAAGTGTTTATGTCTTTATACCAATTACCTACAGCTGTGCAGGTCTTTAAACTGTTTACCTCTAAGTGTTTGTCTTTAAACTATTTATCTCTAAGTGTTTATGTCTTTAAACTGTTTACCTCTAAGTGTTTGTGTCTTTAAACTATTTATCTCTAAGTGTTTGTCTTTAAACTATTTATCTCTAAGTGTTTATGTCTTTAAACTGTTTACCTCTAAGTCTTTGTCTTTAAACTATTTATCTCTAAGTGTTTATGTCTTTAAACTGGTTACCTCTAAGTGTTTATGTCTTTAAACTGTTTACCTCTAAGTGTTTGTGTCTTTAAACTATTTATCTCTAAGTGTTTGTCTTTAAACTATTTATCTCTAAGTGTTTGTGTCTTTAAACTATTTATCTCTAAGTGTTTGTCTTTAAACTATTTATCTCTAAGTGTTTGTCTTTAAACTATTTATCTCTAAGTGTTTGTCTTTAAACTATTTATCTCTAAGTGTTTGTGTCTTTAAACTATTTATCTCTAAGTGTTTGTCTTTAAACTATTTATCACCAAGTGTTTATGTCTTTAAACTATTTATCTCTAAGTGTTTATGTCTTTAAACTATTTATCTCTAAGTGTTTGTGTATTTAAACTATTTATCTCTGTGTTTGTCTTTAAACTGTTTACCTCTAAGTGTTTATGCCTTTAAACTATTTATCTCTAAGTGTTTATGTCTTTATACCAATTACCTACAGCTGTGCAGGTCTTTAAACTATTTATCACCAAGTGTTTATGTCTTTAAACTATTTATCTCTAAGTGTTTGTGTTTAAACTTTTTTATCACCAAGTGTTTGTCTTTAAACTATTTATCTCTAAGTGTTTGTCTTTAAACTGTTTACCTCTAAGTGTTTATGCCTTTAAACTATTTATCTCTAAGTGTTTATGTCTTTATACCAATTACCTACAGCTGTGCAGGTCTTTAAACTATTTATCACCAAGTGTTTATGTCTTTAAACTATTTATCTCTAAGTGTTTGTCTTTAAACTTTTTTTTTATCACCAAGTGTTTATGTCTTTAAACTATTTATCTCTAAGTGTTTGTCTTTAAACTGTTTAGCTCTAAGTGTTTATGTCTTTAAACTGTTTACCTCTAAATGTTTATGTCTTTAAACAATTTATCTCTAAGTGTTTGTGTCTTTAAACTATTTATCTCTAAGTGTTTGTGTCTTTAAACTATTTATCTCTAAGTGTTTGTGTCTTTAAACTATTTATCTCTAAGTGTTTGTCTTTAAACTATTCATCACCAAGTGTTTATGTCTTTAAACTATTTATCTCTAAGTGTTTATGTCTTTAAACTATTTATCTCTGTGTTTGTCTTTAAACTATTTATCTCTAAGTGTTTGTCTTTATACCAATTACCTACAGCTGTGCCGGTCTTTAAACTATTTATCACCAAGTGTTTATGTCTTTAAACTATTTATCTCTAAGTGTTTGTCTTTAAACTTTTTTATCACCAAGTGTTTATGTCTTTAAACTATTTATCTCTAAGTGTTAGTCTTTAAACTGTTTATCTCTAAGTGTTTATGTCTTTAAACTATTTATCTCTAAGTGTTTATGTCTTTAAACTATTTATCTCTAAGTGTTTATGTCTTTAAACTATTTATCTCTAAGTGTTTATGTCTTTAAACTATTTATCTCTAAGTGTTTGTCTTTAAACTGTTTACCTCTAAGTGTTTATGCCTTTAAACTATTTATCTCTAAGTGTTTGTCTTTAAACAGTTTACCTCTAAGTGTTTATGCCTTTAAACTATTTATCTCTAAGTGTTTATGTCTTTAAACTGTTTACCTCTAAGTGTTTGTCTTTAAACTATTTATCTCTAAGTGTTTATGTCTTTAAACTATTTATCTCTAAGTGTTTATGTCTTTAAACTGTTTACCTCTAAGTGTTTATATCATTAAAGTATTTATCTCTAAGTGTTTATGTCTTTAAACTATTTACCTACAACAGTGCAGGTCTTTAAACTCTTTATCCCGAAGTGTGCAGACTTTTATAACATATATCTAAAAGTGTTTATGTTTTTATGCCAGAGTGTAAGTCTTTATACTATTTATTTCTAAGTATGTATGTCTTTATATCATTTCTCTCCAAGTGTCTGTCTTTAAATAATTTATGTTTAAGTATGCACGTCTTCCTACATTTATGTCTAAGTGAGTAATTTTTTATACCATTTTAATCTAAGTATTCATGTCTTGTGTGCAGGTCTTTGTATAATTTCAGTCTAAGTATGTAAGCCTTTAAACCATTAATGTACAAGTTTTCAGGTCTTTATACTTTTTATCTCTAAATATTTGTCTTTATATCAGGTATCTTTAAGTGTTCAGGTCATTTATACCATTTATTTCCAAGTGTGCAGGTCTTTATACCATTTCTCTCTAAGTGTTTATGTCTTTACTCGCATTGGTACCCGTCACTGAGGGGAAAAGAGTTAGAAATAGAAATAGTTAAAAGGTTAAAGCTAAACATCATCTGATCAGTTTTAATGTAATCAGTGATATTGTTTCAGGTTGAAGCCCATGTCTTTCTCTACAGCAGAACTCTCTGTCTAACTTATTAATACAAAGAAATAAAATGTAGTAAGGTTGAGCAGTTTACGCCTTGTTTACTCTAAGTTGTACTTCTTTTGTCAGCAGTCAAATAAACACTCCATGTTCAGTAATTGGAGAGTGAATCACAGATGAGAAATCGGAAAAGTAAATTGGATAAAGATGAAGTTTTATCTTAAAATGACTTTAGCTTGTTAAAATTCACTTATACCACTTCAGTGCTGTTATTTCAGCGGTGAAAATATGAACTAATCCCAGTAAAAATATTCAGTTCAGCTTTTCTGTATCTATTGGTGCAGGTGTGTGTTTACATCGAGCAAGTAGCTTATTAGTAGCTTATTTTAAAGTAGATTATTAGATATGGTACATGACTGAAGTTTTATATTTATTCAAAACCGCGCTAGGTGCTGTGACGTAATCTGCTCATAACATCCTTTCTGTCTCCCAGTGTTTATATCTTTATAGCATTTCTCTCTAAGCATTTGTCTTTATACAATTTCTTGCTAAGTGTTTATGTCTTTATACCATTTCCCTCCAAGTGATTAGGCATTATAACAGTTACCTTTGAGTATTTATGTCTTTATATTGTTTATCTTTAATTATTTATGTCTTTATGCCGTTTATCTGTAAGTATTTTTCTTTATACCATTTATCATTAAGTATTTATATCTTTATGCCACTTCTCTCCAAGTATTTGTGTTGTTATGCCACGTCTCTTTAAGTATTTATGTTTCTAGTATTTAAGTATTCAAGTATTTATACTACAGTATTTATCTCTAATTTATGTCTTTAACCTAATTATCTTTAAGTTTTTAGGTCTTTATACTATTTTTCCTCTAAGTATTTATACTGTTTATCTCTAAGTATTTATATCTTTATACTGTTTACCTCTCAGCATTTCAAGATCTCAGGAGTAAAAAAATACGAATGGGAGTAAGTTATCAAAATTATATTCAATTAAAATCCCAAGGCTGATTGATACAGATAAGAAGTGAAAGCTGATCCCACAGAATTCAGATTGTGGATTAAGTTAACGATGTGTCTAACAGAAGTCCACAGTACATTGCATTTGGTTGGAGATGGGGCTACGTAGCTCCAGATCGGTCAGAGTGCCCGTGTTGACCTGTATCCACCACTGAAAGCACCTACAATGGTCACATGAACATCAGAACTGGAACAAGGAGCAATGGAAAAAGGATGGCCTGATCTGATGAGGAACATGGCAAAGAGTTTATAACATTGATTTAGCTTCCAAATTGTCCGCATCTCAATCTCAAACATTTTTGATCCATGGAGGCAGTTAGATGACTTAAATGATCTGGTGCTAACATCTTGGTACCAGATATCATATAGCAAACATTTAGAGCTCTAGTGGAGTCCATGCCTCAATGGTTCATAGCTGTTTTAGTGGCACCAAGGGAGCTATACAATATTAGGCAGGTGGTTTTTATTGTTATAGTTGGGGTTGAACCTCTGGCAAACATTCTGGAATCACTACACAACCTGGTAAAGCATCAAAGGTGATGGCAGCCTTAACCTCAACAGTTGGTGCACAGGTGTACCTGAGATTATACAAATGTTCCTCATCCCCCTGAGAGAAATTAGGTTTGGTGAAGATCATAATGCATCTCGCCACAGAGCAAAGATTGTTTTCTTTGCTTTTCTTCAGGAAAGGTGTATGAACTCAATGACATGGCCAGCAAAAAGAAATAAACATCTAGAGTGGAAATGAAAAAAACAATGGTTCAGGATGACACTCCGTCCTCGAAAGCCGATCTGTCAACTGCTATTCGAGAAAGTTAGAACCGCATTAGTGGAAAATTGTTGTACTGTATATATTTTAAATGATTACATCAATTTTTTCTTCACACTTTGGTGATTCTGTATTTTTTCCCACTTTACTTAATGTGAAACAAAATATGCCATTAATTAAATTGAACTTGTTTGTGGTATGTATCACAAAGCCAGAATGTTCAGCTATGAATTATGTGATTTGTTTATTCGATACGAAATGCAAAAAATCTGGAAGTGTGGTGATTCCATCATTATTGCCAGGCTGTAACACAGTTTTTACAGAAATTACAGTACTTAGTTTATTTATTAGTAATTACAGTACTGTAACACGAGAAGCTCATAATCACTTATTAATTGGTACAATTCTATATATTTTTTTCTTCTGTCTTTCTTTCTTTTTTCATTAGATTTACCTAAACAAAATGTAAGGAAAGAATTCCTTGTGCCAATTACCTGTGTGTTTACACCAATTACAGTAAAATCTCCAGTGTTGATTGAACACTATCAGCTAGACCTATATATAAACACAGTAGGGTTCTTTATAGGGCACTCATTGAAATACTTGGAATTTTGAATCTTTTCAAACTTCTCACTCGGAGGACAGCGCTATCCGCTCACAGACACCCCGATTGGCTGTGGAGCCATGATAGGTGTAAAAGCGCTAAGCGCCTTCCATCAATCCCCTCTGAGAGAGCTCGGCCAATCAGGCTACGACATCATTCGAGATTCGAACTCGGAATCTCCAAATAATAGGGCGAGCTTGTTACCGCTGCGTCACTCATAGGTCATTAACTTTTTAAAGTTTCAATTATTATAATTTTTTTTTTAATGTACACACTTTTATGGAAAAATTATGACCCTAGATGGCGGCACGGCGGCATAGCGGTTAGCACTGTCACGGTTAGCTCCTGCTTTCTCCAGGCTCGAGGGTTCGATTCCCACCTCGAGTCTGTGTTCTTGGAGTTTGGCACCCTGTTCAGAGTGTACCCCACCTTGTACCTTGACTTTGAAACATCAAAATAACAAAATCACAAAAGCAAAAACAAGAATCTTGGAAAAACGTATTGAATTTCCAAGTATTTCAGTATTCACACACATATATATATATATAATGTATATGTATATACAGTATATGAATGATCACAAATCCCCAAAGCCAAGCTCCAAAATCTACTGGGAAATCCTTTATGTGGCTTAGTGGAGCTTATTGTAACTGCAAATATTTTGGAATTGCCTCTGTGCCAATGACCATAGTTTTGGAAAGGGTACATATGGTCGAGTGTCCACATACTTTTGGACATATAATATATAACATATACTGTACATCAACAAGATTTGTTTATATTCCCATGCAGGATACTAGTTGCTCAAGATCTTCTAAACAGCTTTAATCACTGAGCAGTAAAATCATTATAAAATAACTGAGCTCTTAAACTTACTCTTGCTACTGTATACTGTAACCAATCAAAGGTCACTGCAGATCATATTGTATATGGTTGTGCATATGACTAATAAAATTTGAATTTACATTTTTTTATTTGAATTTGGAGACATGAAGGTCAGCTGATCTGGAAGAACAGTATTATCAAGTGGATTTGCAAAACTCATCAAGCACCAGGATGAAACTGTCTCTCATGAAGACCTTCCCAGGAAAGCAAGACCAAAACTTACCTCTACTTCAGAGCAGAAGTTCATTTAGAGTTAGTAGCCTCAGAAAGCACCAATTAACAACCAGCACCTCAGATTAGAGCCGTTATGAAGGATTTACAGAGCATAAGTAGCAGATATACATCTCAATATCAACTGTTCAAAGGAGATTATTCTATATTTTGGACTTGCCTTCAGCATTGTTTTAGAATGAAGAAAGAAAGAAAGATCAGGAAAGACCATGGAATTAGAAGGTGTGTCCAAAATTTTGACTGGTAGCGTAATTTTATGAGCAGTAAGAGACCTAAAGCTTAACATCTGGAGCACATTTACTACCTTTTTTCCTAATGTGAGTACGTTTGACCAGCATTGCCCCTTCCCCCCCTTTACAGAGAAACAGAGATCCCATTAAAGGATGGTGCCAGATGTTTATTGCCGCAGCAGGTGCAAGCTGTTCTGCTCTTAGACGCTCAGAGAAACCTGATTCGTCTCTATTATTTGATTATTCTTTACCGAGGCTGATTTTCAAGTTGCGTAATCAAATACCGGTATGATTATTTTGCCATCAATCAAACATAATTGTTTGGCAGTGCTTGGCACACAAGCTGTTTGTAGAACGAACTTCAGTTTTTACAAGGAAAGGTTTCGCATTATCGCGACGCCCGAAGAAAGGCGAACTACCTGGCCTCTTTTCTCGTCCAGGGCAAGGAGCTCCTTTGGCTGTGCATTTAATTGGAGCAGCCACGGTAAACAAACAAAGCCGCTATCTGTTCTTTTCCCGCTTTGTGTACCTTGCAGACACTGCGACTCCACAAGCCAGTAGGCTATTCATGATGGGTCCAAAGGAATGAGGCTGATAGAATTACGAGACTGCATGGTACCTAACAATTTTATCCATCTGATAAGATTGATAGGTATCCTACAACTTAACCTAGACGCACTGAGCCACCTGGCAAAAAGGCCTCCTTTTGTGTTTAGGGACGAGACAGTCCTGCGCAGCAGAGCTAAGAGGTAGAGAGACAAGGGAAGAGAACGACCATCAGCTTCTTTGAAAAGGTATCACTGCCCTGTGTGAGTCAGCTGCCCTGTAATTTATTTCACCCTCTCTACCCCCTGCTGCCTGGATACTTTAGACCCTTGGGAAAGACATTGAGGAGCTATGAAATTGCCTCTTTTTTGCTTCGTCTAAGTTCCCTCTGCCACGCATTAAACCTAATTATGCAGCTGCTACATTGTTGATTAGAAGCCATCCGGTTTCCTAGAAGGTGTCAGTGTGCTGCTTTCGCTGGACATCTCTTCACACAACAGTTTGGGTTTGTTTGTCCACTGCTCTGAAGAGGTCCTCTTCCTAAAACAGTATTACCTTTTTGTTTTAATCTAGTTTAGCTTGTCAAGCAGAAAAGACATGTTAGAGCTTGTAAACTTTAGATACAATAGATAGAAAATGTACACACACTTTTTCGAAATGTTAACATTAGGTCCTGTAAACTTAATGGATTTAAATGAAACCAACATGTCACATGAATGCAGTCAATTTAAGAGAATTAACAACTAAAATTTCCTCCGTTTATATGCACACACTTATCAGAGTCAGTACTTCGCAGAGGTAGCTTTGGCAGCAACTTCATCGAGCAATATCCACAAGTAGGTTTCACCAGAATCTTCAGATCTTCCACACTCCTAACAGCAGAATTACTCTAGTTTGAAGATGTCAGTTGTTTATATTTTTGCTGAAGGGCAGCAAAAGGCACGGTGGCTTAATGGTTAGCACTGTGGCCCTGCACCTACCTCCAGGGTCTGAGTTCAAATTTGTCCTTGGGGTCTGTGTGCATGGAGTTCGCATGTTCTCCCCATGCTTGGTGGGTTTTCTACCACCAGATTCATGCAGAATAGGCTAATTGCCAATTGCCTGTAGTGTGTGAATGAGCGATAGATTGGCACCCCATCCATCTTTAGAACTCAAGCCTTATGTCTCCTAGGTTAGGCTCCAGGCCCTCTGTGACCCTGTACACAGGGTAAAGCGGTATACCTTGTTCCAAGCAAGCCACCACATAATAGCTTTGGTGTTTGGCATCAATTTCTTGTTAGAATATCATCTTCTTTTTTATTATGTTATTCTTCAGAACCTCTTTGATCGTTGCTTCATCTTAATCTTGGCAAGTTCTACAGTCTTTGCATACGAAAAACATCCGTACACCATTATGCTTCCACCACCATGCTTTACAGTCTGGAAAGTGTTGTTTCTGGTGATGGGTCATGTTAAAATTCCTGCTGATAAAAACACGTTCCATTGCAGTCTGAGCCAGACGTGAAACATTCTACCACTTTGTTTGAGAACGCTTCATGTGTCTTTGTGCAAATTTCATACAGCACTCCTTTTGCCAGGTCGTTTCTAAGGAATGGCTTTCAATACCGCTATTGCCTTTCTGAGCAAGCCCCTTCTTTCCCAGTTATCTCGTTTTGATAAACCAAATTGTTCTCCAGCCTTGGAAAACTTTTAGTGTGTACCTTTCCACAACCTTTGTGTGGATCTGTACTGGACAACTAAAGAGCCATACTGAACACATGTTTTTTCTTTCTCAAGCTATGGGGTCAATTCCTGTGACCACAAAGGCAGGTGTTTATTCTTGAGATTTTATTCAGGCATTAATGGCACTCCTTCCGTACAAGAAGTTGGATTTTGATACTTTGATTATACTTCTTACCTGGCAGTAAATAAATATTCAGTCAATACAAACAGAATTTTTTTTTTCTGTGTATAGTGATCTGAGCATGAACAACATCAGCCAGCTGCCAAGCAACGCTTTCACCGCTCTTCACCTTCTGGAGGAGCTGTGAGTATAATCCCCAAAATCCACACACTCATTTTTTGCATTCGAAATTTTGGATATATACAATCAGTGCAGTAGAAGGGAATGTTTTATAACCCTATTTGAATAATCCTATTTAACTGGGAAATAAATATCTGCTTGTTGCAGCCATAATAACATTTTCTGAACAGCTAAATATGTCCTGATTATCAGTGCATGTGCAGAATAAGGATCATTGTGCACAAGGTTTGATGCGAACACATCAAGATCACAATCCAAATATCAGTATCGATAAATCAAGCAGGGTTCAAAACACTAGCGATCAAGGCCAAAGGTTAATCCAAGAGACAAATCCTGGAAACAGAACAGGGGTCATACATATCAAGGCCATACCAAATAGCATGGCTTAGAACTCAAACAGTACAAAAGGATTGGTGAGGGTTTGCATAACACATTGGAAAAGCCCATGAGCTGTTAATACAGCCGCGAATTCATAAGTAAGTGTGTGTTAACAATATGGTCGAGCTATGAGGCTAGCGTTTGCCTCTGCAAGGAGGTACAGTAGCTCTTTTAACAAGATAATGACATTAACACATAAGTGGTTGGAAGAACACAAAAGCCTTGCTTTTCAACTTCAAAACTGATTCTCTTCAAACTTTCACTCTATGAAAAAAAGTTGAGACTGCAGAGTTTCTGTCTGACTTTTTTCAGTCATGAAAGAGTTACGTTTATAAATGTTTCCTGCATGCAACTATGATATGAACAGTTAAAAAAGGAGTATATCAACTATGCGGTGAGTACAACAACCTGAAAGCACCAGTAAACAGACTTTTATTTTTGCTTTCTGTTCTCATTTAATGCAACAATTTTCATTGCAAATTATTATTATTATTATTTTCTCGATAAGAACTTGATTGAAATTCTTCTTCTTGTTCTTTGTCTTTCGGCTGTTCCCTTTCAGGGGTCGCCACAGCGAATCATCTGCCTCCATCTAACCCTATCCTCTGCATCCTCTTCTCGCACACCAACTAACTTCATGTCCTCTCTCACTGCATCCATAAATCTCCTCTTTGGTCTTCCTCTAGACCTCCTGCCTGGCAGTTCCAACCTCAGCATCCTTCTACCGATATATTCACACTCTCTCCTCTGAACATGTCCAAACCACCTCAATCTGGCCTCTCTGACTTTATCTCCAAAACATCTCACATGGGTTGTCCCTCTGGTGAACTCATTCTTGATCCTATCCATCCTTGTCACTCCCAAGGAGAACCTCAACATCTTCAGCTCTGCTACCTCTAGCTCTGCCTCCTGTCTTTTCTTCAGTGCCACTGTCTCTAAGCCGTAGAGCATCGCTGGTCTCACCACTGTCCTGTACACCAAGAACTTGATTGAAATAGAACCTTTTAATTATTTACTTGAATTTTAGAGTATTTGGTTCATCCCCTTTTGATTTTAAAGGCAGTGTAGCCGGAAGCCTGCATGCACTCCACAAATGTTTATACAAAACCTTATGGACCATTTTATGAGTCAAACTGGGACTTTTTATTGTGCAGAATAACAGAACACAATTATGAGAGTAAAAACTTACTTTATTTCTCTATATAATCCCCTGCCACACTAATGTGCTTATCTCACTTATTTCACTAGTGCTTGGATACCATCAAGGTAGAACGTTTTCTCAATATGCTAGTGGAATATCTATACAGACTGATTCAGATCTGAAGCGCTGGCCTCCCCGGGACTCCTTTAATAACCAACAACCCCTTATTCTGTTAATTATTCGGCAAAATGTTATCTCTTGATTTTCAAGGGTTAGACGTTCCACTTGTTGAATTTTCACGGGAATGACTACAGTGAGCTATGATCTATGAGCTACCTTGGTCCGGGATCATCATTCCTTTTTTTTAAAACATTTGCACCGTTCTAATGTTTTATTGTGGCTAAGAGTCTCACCGTACTGTGCTTAAAGTCTTCTGTAAATGTCAATCGGTTTTCCCCCCGTCATTCCCCAGAAATTTCATCACAGATCCTGGTTTGACCTGAACGCCTCTCTTAGATCAATGAGGAACATCTCAATGTTAACATGAAAAAAAAATGCAGAATCTTAAATACTGAATATACAGTACAGGCCAAAAGTATGGACACACCTTCACTTTATTTTCATGACCATTTAAATTGGTAGATTCTCACTGAAGGCATCAAAACTATGAATGAACACATGTGGAGTTATGTACTTAACAAAAAAAGGTGAAATAACTGAAAACATGTTTTATATTCTAGTTTCTTCAAAATAGCCCCCCTTTGCTCTGATTACTGCTTTGCACACTCTTGGCGTTCTCTCGATGAGCTTCAAGAGGTCGTCACCTGAAATGGTTTCCAACAGTCTTGAAGGAGTCCAGAGGTGTTTAGCACTTGTCGGCCCCTTTGCCTTCACTCTGGGGTCCAGCTCACCCCAAACCATCTCGATTGGGGTCAGGTCCAGTGACTGTGGAGACCTTTTTTAGTACAAAACTCCACATGTGTTCATTCATAGTTTTGATGCCTTCAGTGAGAATCTACGTACCAATGTAAATGGTGATGAAAATAAAGAAAACACATTGACGGATAGATGGGAAGGTGTGTCCAAACTTTTGGCCTGTACCGTATATTTAGTATTTAATATCAACATTGACATTACTGTACTGTATATTGACATCTGAAATACTGTTGTTGATATTTCAGAAATGCTGAAACCTTCAATTATTTTCAATAAAAAAAAAATCCTAGGTTTTAAACTTGGTCTGAGATCTGGTGCCCACTGTATAAAGATGTGAAGTTCTACATGCTTCGACCTTATTAAGGATCAGGCTCCTGATTATGGCTCAGTATATAAACGGCAGAATTTCTAAGGCCTCGATGTTGTTAGACATGAAAGGAAGTGGCGTTTTAAAATACATTTTCCTGTTTAAGGGTGTAACTGGGTATGTAGGTTTTTGGACCACTGCAGAGACAGGAAAGTGGCTGTAGGGTCATGGGAATAAATAGGTATTTAGTGGCTCGTATTAGAAATATTCAGGCTGTCTGGAGCAGAAAGATTTGTTGTATTCTGGTCATTAATTCCGCAAACCCTTCTCAACCTTAATAAACTTATGTGTCAATATTATGTTAATTCGTAAATCATTCATACTGTAGATGGAGTCAGAAATCTGCCTTTGGTGTTTATTTAGGTTGAGACTATTCAGTGAGCCCTTGTGCCATATGGACATTATTTAGAGGAAAGTATGATCCTAAAAGAGACAACTATCATCAGAATAGATTTTATGTTTTATCACAGGTTAAAGGTGATCCATGAGAAGAGCTTCATATCGATTTTCTCTAACTCTTCCTCTAAGGGAACAAGTGGACCATCGCCTCACATGACATAATCTATTTTTATATAATACAGCATAGAAACCACTGGAGAACAATAAAATAAATTATTTTGAGAATGTTTTGTCAGTGCTGCGTACTAACAGTGTTTATGTCTTTATAAACAAACCCTTTTCTGCATAAACACTTGTCTTATGTCTAATTTAAAGTAACGGTGTGCATCAGTGTGACCGAATCTGTTCACTGAACTGCAGAAATCGAGGTCAGACTGCACAAACGTTTTTGGACCAGTTCACTGAATGACCCACCCTGCAGCCATCATACGTCTTCGTCTGTCCTCAACATACCACCTTTCAATTCTGCTGTCCGACCCTTAAACCGACAGCAAGAATGAACAGGAAGCCGTGATTTATTAAGCACAAATTCTCCCATGAGTGTTTGCTCAGGTGTAATGTCTCGGCTCTTGTGTTTGTCCAGGGCAAACTGCCCACTGCCTCTGCATACAAGTTGACTGATTTCTCAGAAACCCTGAAACATACGGAGAAGCAGTGTTCCAGTTTGTTAGTAGCGCCTGGATGCGTGCCCTTATTCATTATCATGTTTTCATGTTTCCCCCCTGCCGATGCCCCTCCCCCGGGGCCAGATACAACATCTCTGTGCAACAAATGGCACGGCCGAGTTAGAATGCGGACCCTTTGGTTTTCAGGGTACGAGCAGACCCTTGGCCTCTTTCTTGTCGTGTTTCTTGAGACACTGCGGAATTTAACACTGGAGCAAAGTGCCAAGAACAGAGTCGATTCGAAGAGGTGAAACAGGATACTAGCCGTGTGTACTGTATCTGGCGCTGATTAGCACCAAGTGACTGATTCTAGGTCGATACGTTTCACACAGTAATTATTATTCTTATTAAAATTACAGTCAGGATCCTATAGCACCACGTCTTCCTAATTAATATATATTTGATCAGCTACAATACAGTTGTATGTTCCTCTTAGTTCATAACAATGAAATTAAATGAATCCTAAGGACTGCTAATAGAGATGGGAATCACCAGGGATCATCCGATATAATATTATAATGATGACTGGATGCCAATTAGATTTTTTTCAATATACTTTTTGAAAATGATAATTATAAACAAACAGCAAACACTTTGTTCCGCAGTGCTGCCTGCCAATATGTAAATAGTTTAGTGCACCATTCATCTTCTCTACCGCTAATCCTGTACAAGGTCGCGGGGGTCCTGGAGTCTATCCCGGGGGACTTTGGGGACACTGGACAGCGTGTCAATCCATCACTCGAACCTGGCCACAGTATTACCCACTACACCACTGTGCTACCTGTCTCTAGTTGATTCTCTTCAAATTTCCTTTAGATACAAGAATCAACTTGTCAGTAGAGATAAACGGTAACATGACGTGTGAATTTGTGCAAAAAAAACAAACAAACTGAATATCTGTAGCCTAGGTGTTTATAAACATTCATGGTATAAAAAGAGAATAAAGCTGGGATTTTGGATGGATGGAGATGATTATTACAGCGTAATCATTCTGTACGTAAGACGTATTGGAATTGACACCAAACATCATTGTGGTAAAAATCTAAACAATCTAAATACATATATATTTTTAATCCGGATTACTAAATAAGCCATGCACAAGTAATAATAATTCCTTTTTTCTCTTTTTACATTTTTATTGTAGTTCTAGTAACATACAGTGTAAAAGCTATAGTTGTAATTGCTATTACCTCTAACCTAAATTGGCATGCGATTTAACATATACACTACCGTTCAAAAGTTTTAGAACACTTGCAAATTTCTTAGTTTTTGTTTAGTGATTTATTTTCTACATTCTACAACAATACTGTGGATTTCAAAACTATAATATAACACATATGGAATTAGGTAATTACGTAACAACAACAACAAACAACAGTTAGTTGTTATTGTAAGACACAGAGGTCAGCCTTTCTGTAATAGTTCTTGCAAGAACAGTATTGTCAAGTGCATTTGCAAAATCCGTCAAGCACCATAATGAAACTGTCTCTCATGAAGGCCGTCCCAGGAGGACGAGACCAAAACCTACCTCTGCTGCAGACGAGAAGTTCATTTAGAGTTATCAGCCTGAAAAATCACCAATTAACAGCAGCTCAGATTAGAGGCGTTATGAAGTCTTTACAGAGCAGAAGTAGCAGAAACATCTCAATATCAACTGTTCAAAGGAGATTCATGCATTTTTTGGACGCCTTCAGCAAAACTTTACAATGTAGAAAGAAATAAACATCAGGAACCATCATGGAGTTAGAAAGTGACCTAAAACTTTTGAACAGTAGTGTAGCTTGTTTTGCTTTCACTGTTTTCACAGGCGACTAGCGGGAAACGATTTGACGGACATCCCTAAAGATGCTTTTGATGGCCTTGTCAATCTCAAAACTCTGTGAGTGAGTCTTACTGCTTTATTATAGTTTACATATTTGCCTGTAAGTATTTATTGTTGAAGCAGGACTATTAAAATTTTCTTTAACAATAAACTAATATTGACTGGCAAAATTTTACCACTTATTGCCAAATGCCTAAATGTCAATTTTACATGAACTCAACCCTAACCCTACGCCAGGAAGGATCCCAGCAGGAACCTCCTTTTTAATGAATATAACAGACACATTATTTTTATACAGTATGTTCAGAAAATATGTATGTATGTACTTTCAATCATCAAATACATTTATTTTACTTTTATATTCAATATTTATTGTAGATTTTTTTTCAAAAGGCCAAGTTCAAGGAAATATCTCATCACTCTGATCATAAAAAATTGGACCATATACTTTTCATCCAAGATGTTTCTTTTTTCTTCATTAAACAAATCTGACTCACAGTAACATCAGTGAAACACTAGAATCATGGAACAATAATTGAGCATAATTAATAATATGACATAAATACAAGTCACCCCTAACTACGTAATTGGTGTCACTGTTAAAAAAAGAAAAAAAAAGTTTTATTTTAAAATACATTTGTCAATTTTAAATTGTTCCTGTGCCTTAGGTAACTATATGAAGAGCACTGGACAAATGGACAAATTCAAAAGCTATGTCAGATATAACTACATCTAATAATTATTAGATTTTGACGTAAGTGAAAACTGAAATTGAAGATTGCGGTCTTAACATTTTGTAAATAGTTATGATTTTATCTCTAAATTGTCATTGTTGTTAGCATGATTGGTGTTACCAGGAAAACACCAGTTATTTTTATTTATTATTATTTTTTAAATTATTATTATTATTTATTTTTATGCAGTAAGCTCTATTTTTTGTGGATTCATAAAGTTTAAAAATAAGTTCTAGGTGTGAAAGAAGAAATACGTTTCAGAAGATTTTTATGACCCAAATTCCACCTTTTCTGTAGAATGACGCATGTTGAATTTAGTTGTAATAATGTTGCAATAACGTTCACCATTGGGACATATTTTTTTTTAAGTTACAATGACTTCGTAACAATGGCGTTGAGATAGTGTTGAATGAACGACTCAAACACAGTGTTGCACATGCAACCTCAAAACAACGAAATTTGAACCTTTATTATCAGCATTAACAATTATTTCCACCACGTCCGACCACATCCATGGTCCCTTAAGTTCCTGATAAAGTGTAGAATGCCAATCAGAGATTTATGTGTATCTCATGCATCTCTAGGTGTTGTAATGTTTTATTTTCTTTAAGAAAAATTCCCATGAGGTGCATCTTAGCTTCCAAATTCCTCTACGTACGCTTTCACAGGACAGATCTCGGATGTTAAGTGTTTTGTTTTTAACCACTTTGGCTGCTTTCCATTTTAATATTTCTGTAAATTGCTGCTGTCCAGAAATTGCAGGTCAAACAAACTTTAATCAAGGTAAACAGAACAAATATGCCAGGAGCTGCCAGGAGTCAGGTGATGAGCAAACAACGTTACCCAGGGCAGGATCAGAGTGAAATGAAACAGAAAACCACAATAGGATCACACCAGGGAATCAACACAGAATAAAACCAGGCCCGGTTTTATTCTTGACGATAAATAGCACAAAGCTGATACTTTGGTGTGACAAATGAGAGTCCTTACTGTAAATACTGTGTGTCCAGGAGTGTGTGTGTGATCAGTGATCAGGTGAGTTGCACTGCATTATGGGAACTGTAGTTAAGTGGCAATTCTGGAGCATCCATGACCCATGATGCATCACCAGTTAAGAAGTTCACAGCTTACAGAAGTTCACAAATTAAATTTTCATTTGGGGTTTTTTAACTGATGCCAACATGCCTGCTGCTGTGTCTGAAACATAACCAATGCACTTTAAAGATTACAGGCATTGCAAAAATATTGAAATATTTCATTTTTAGTAAAAATGAAAACATAACTGTGCACTCAACTTGAATGTGGAATGATGTGACTAGCCTAGCCGCCTTTCGCTACTTATTTATAATATGATTGACAAATCTGTCAAGAGGTTTAGCTAGGAATCATACTGACGTAAGTTAAAATGTCCTCCTCTTATTATGATGCATTGGTGCTAAAAGACCAGAGCTGTACCAAAAGTAATATAAAAGTGGGCACTGATAAATGATAAACGCACTGGGAGATCATTAACGTCGACAAAGGAGATTTTCAAAGAGGATTCAATGATGATGTAAACATGGCTTGTAATGCAGCCTATGTTGAATAGTACCTTTGTCTAGAGATAGTTATTCTACCTAAATGTGCACTTTCAGGATAAAATTTTGAATTGAATATGTTGCCTTCCAATAAATAAAAGTTTTATTGTGACACTTTTTAAGATCTTAATTATATTTGTGCTCTGCTGTTTAGAATAGTTTTTTTTTTTACTGCTATAAATAGTAAATAAATAAAAAATACAGTGTTACCTCAGCATACGAACATCCTGCCTCATGAATTTTCACCTTAAGAATTACATTTTGCAATAAATTTTTCCTCGGTATGCAAACGAGCCGAGCCGAACCGAGCCAAACCGAACGCTGGGTAAGTTGCGCGTATTTCTGGGAGCCGTTCAAAACTAATTTGTGTCAATAGAAAGCAAGCAAAGCAAGTTTTCAGATTTTTTTTTCTGGGGTTATGTAGTTTTTGCATTTTGCGCAAGGTTTAGTGAAGACATAACACCATAGGATCATTCTTGGTAAGAAGAAAAGGGAGCCACTTTCAGTTTTTTAATCATAAGTAATCATAAGTTTAAGTGATGTTTAATGTCTGTTTATTTCATATTTTACTTTATACATTTCATGATTGTTTTATATACATACAGTGGCTTGCAAAAGTATTCGGCCCCCTTGAACTTTTCCACATTTTGTCACATTACAGCCACAAACATGAATCAATTTTATTGGAATTCCACGTGAAAGACCAATACAAAGTGGTGTACACGTGAGAAGTGGAACGAAAATCATACATGATTCCAATCATTTTTTTACAAATCTGAGGCCGTCGCAGAGCAGCTGTATTTGTACTGACATTAGATTACACACAGGTGCACTCTATTTAGTCATTAGCATTCATCAGGCAATGTCTATGGGCAACTGACTGCACTCAGACCAAAGGGGGCTGAATAATTACGCACACCCCACTTTGCAGTTATTTATTTGTAAAAAAAATTTGGACAAAATGTGGAAAAGTTCAAGGGGGCCGAATAATTTTTGCAAGCCACTGTAAATATGTTTTTTAGTGTTGGAAATTGGTAATATTGGAAATCCTTATTAGGGAGCTGGAACAGATTGTCGACATTTACATTATTTCTTATGGGGAACTGTGTTTACCAGACAAATTTTCGCCTCCAGAACAGATTTAATATCGAGGTACTGCTGTACTACACAATAAATAGAGAACTTTAAATAGCAAATCCCAATAACCCCAGACATCAGGAATCGTTAATGGCCGATTCGTTAATGATTTCTATGATCGGCCCCAAAAACCCTAATCGGAGCACCCCTAGGCTAAACCCACTTTCTGGAATCTTTCCTGTTGGTTTAAGGTGCTTTGGTCCAGGATGCACCAAGGTTTGTATAGTATATGAAAAATGCAGTGCGTTTTCAGGTGTAGCAATGTGGATAGCAACTAACGGCAATATCCTGAGTATGGCTAGTTCTGTTATCTTTTCGTAATTGGTGTCTGGTTCTTTTTTAAACCTACTCTAGACCATGATGCACTCTTTATTCCTTTTTCTCTCACATTCGCTCACAGAATGCTCCAAAACAACCAGCTTCGGGAGGTCCCCAGAGAGGCCTTTACGAGCCTGCAGAACCTTCACTCCCTGTGAGTACATCAGAGCACGCATATGGCTTAGTGTCTTTCAGACACACTCTTTCTCCTTTCTCCTCTCTACTTGTTTTGGTTACAGATTGACCCCCTCTGTGCCAAGGCTCTGTTAATTACCATATGAAACAGAAGGTTCGGGGGGGGCGGGGGGGGGACTAAGCAGAAACTGACACAAAAGAGCGGACCTTTAGACTTCTCCAAATGAATTCAGTCCTCACGAGGCCTCAACTTTGATCAGTTAAAAAAAAAAAGAAGAAGAAGGAGAAAGCGGAGTACAGGAGGCGGGATGAAGATTATCTTTCAGTGTGTTAGAATGTGCTAGAACCCATCTGCTGTCTTTATCTCTTTCTCATCAGCTTCTTCACTCTCAAATACATGCAAACCGTCAGCCTGAGATCACATGAATCCATACGCACTGTTGTGTACAGCGCTCTGCCTGGCAAAGGGAACAGGGTGGCCATTGTTTGAGAGTATGTTGTCTCTTTGGGTATCTTTGGTAATAGTTGTCAGGGAAGAGAAAAAAAAAATGCTTCTTTCTTTGGCCTTTGTTTTCTTAGTGGTTGAAATGAGGTGAGCAGAACTGCAGTAATGGAGCACAGATCGGCTATCTAGTTTCAGCTAATTTCACAGCGGAGATTATGTCATCCGTTAAAATGATTGAACCTGGCTTGCGATGTCCGCCTGCTGCGGTTATTACTTGAACAAACTGAGTTTAACAAGAAAAGATTAACGACTTAAAGGACGCACAGGATAATAAAAGTATTTCACCAAATCACCACATTGCAAGCGTCCAGTCCACTGCTTGTCCTTACCTGTAACTTATTACAGTATTATCATGTTTCAGATAATGATATCCAGCTTACAGTATCTACATCCTCAATCAGACCAAATAGTGTTTCCTATTTGCAAAGCTTTATCAGGTTGACTACAGGGACTGGAAGCCATTTTTGTTCGATTAAAGCGGATTTGCAGTGACTCATAGATAATTACATTTATTGCTGTTCATGCAAGTTTTTGTTAATTTGCGTTCTGTTGGAGGTTTATGTCAATGCTCGCCATCTTTTCATTCAGATAACATTTTTCCTCTCAGTTTATTTCCCCTATTATTATCAGCCTGTAATGTATTACTTTTTGTTCAAGTGAACGTCCCAAACACAACCTAAAAACAACTAAATTGTAACCTTTATTTGCAGCATTTATGCAGAATAACATCCAGTCGCACAAAATCCATGGTCCTTCAAGTTTCTAACAGGGTGCACAGAATTCCAATCAAATACAGGAAGGACACAACAGTTTCCCACCCAGTTTCCCTCCCACATGGACCTCATGTCACGAATCCCTTACTGTTGTAATGTTAGATCTCAATCTCATTTTCTTCAGAAATATCACAGTATCGTATTTCTATGGTCATCTATGGTCATTGTGGTGCCCAATGTTATGTGGTGCCCAATGTGTCCAGTGGGTGTGACCAGTTAAGTAACAAAAGGTTGAGGCCTTCTCAGACCATCGGTTCAATATTAATATTGTTTTGAGGTCATTTTTGCAACATTGTGTTAGTTGCATTCATTCAACATTATCCTTTCGTCATGTAGTCGAAGTTGCTCCAACGTCACTTCATCAAAGTCATTATAAGGTTCAATACCAATGTCATCCCAATGTCTGTAACGTTGCCAAATTAATCTCACTACAACATTTTAACAAGCAAACATTCCTGCTGGTTGGATGGCAAAGCACCATTTAGAAGGCAGAGCACCATGTCAGTATCCCTGATGAGTAAACCGAGGGTGGCGGTGGCAAAGAAAAACTCCCTGAGATGACAATACGAAGAAACCTTGAGACGAACCAGACTCAACAGGGAACCCATCATCATTTGTGTGATAACAGATAGCAGGGATTGCAGTCATACTGTGTGTTAGGAGGCTGGAAGTTCAGTATAAGAGGAGAGGAGTTTAAGTTAATATTGAGTCCAGTTTCATTATTGGAGGCTCAGGTACAAAACTGTTTGTGGGAATTTTACTCCTGAACTATTAAGCGACTGAAGTCACTAGTCATCAGAGAACAGCTGTCTGCATCAGCCGAGGTCAGAACCATATTCATGGTCAAGTATAACCAGAAGCGGGGCACCAGGTCCAGCTCAGGAGCGTCATGTGCTGCCCGACACAGAGAGACAGGGAGGGAGAGAGAGAGAAAGCAGTTGGGTATGGTCACAGTCACATGAAGTATAGGGTGAATGTATATATGGTGCAGCCTCCACTAAGCAGGGACTCCATCAGGGCTAACTATGACAGTAAAATGGAGCACGGAATAAATACAGACATGAGGACTCCCTCTTTGGGAAGTAAAGCACTCAGTAACCTTACCGTCAAAAACAGGAGTGATCAATGAGAGTGGGGTAGACAAAATCCAACCATACCAGTTTGGACAAATCTATTCACAAAAGGCTTGGCTAAATAAATAGGTTTTAACCCTAAACACAAACAGTGAGACTGACAAGCTACATAGTTAGGAGAAATTTAGTGGAGCCAGGTCTGGCATGTTTTTGGAGAACATGGAAGAAGTCCATGGTGGTAACATGCAAAGAAATTCCACACAGACAGCAACAAGAGCTACAAGAGCCATCATTAAGAGAAATCTCACTTTATTTTAAAGTATAATGGGGATACATAAAGTGTATGTCTAATGTCTTCTCTATTGCATCATATTCCATTAAAGCCAGCGCAAGCACATCCCTATCACTTCAGCTTATCACAACCAGCCAAATTCACTGGTCATTTATTCCTCCAGCCGTTTAGACGCAAACCACATCTCAAGAGTACCCCAAGACTGTTTCGAAGGACTGTCCTCTTTGCGCCACTTGTGGCTGGATGACAACGCTCTGACCGAGGTACCAGTCGATGCCCTGCGTCCGCTCTCTTCCCTGCAGGCCATGACCTTCGCCCTCAACAAGATCACCCACATCCCGGACCGAGCGTTCGCCAATCTTTCCAATCTGGTGGTTCTGTAAGTGCTTTTGCACCGTATGTAACAGCATGGAAAAGAAAAATACACACTCCACCCATTGCATACAATTTCACCAGTTTAAGTCCACCGGTTAAAAATAGCAGCTTTATCAAACTATTTTATTTCGCATTTCTGTGCTAGTTCTGGAGTCAGTTTAATTAGACTTGGTAAAAAAACAAGGTGTATTTATAGTCGAGGTTTTAGTCTAGAATGACATCAGACAATAAAAGAATGTGGAAAAAACTGGGTGGCTTTCTTTTTTTTTTTTTATCCAGTCAGCTTCCAGCTCACCAGGGGTGTGTTTTTCTGACTGCTCTCTTTTGCTGTCTCACTGCAGGCATCTCAATAACAACAGAGTGCTGTCCCTGGGAAAACAGAGCTTTGATGGGCTACAGAGCCTGGAGACTTTGTGAGTCGACCTCTCATTAATATTCAGCAAAAGTTCCGCCGTCCCATTTCCCTCTCTCTATTCTCTGTCCATCTCGTTTAGTTTCTTCTTCTCAGATAAAGAAGATAAGGGGTTTCAGCTCAGTGAAGAAAGCCTTTAGTTGCCCTCCTGGGGAATATTTTACTTGCGAACCTGGAATTGGTTGTGTGTTAGGGAAAGGGTGTAGTGTAGGAGGTGAAAAAAGTTTCGCACATTCCAGGCAAATTATACTTAATCCACAAGGCTTGCAGTATGTCTAAAAACGGCAAGTGTGATAATGCAATCTTTGAATCAGAAAGTCTACTGCTCCAGACTGCTCTATCGAATAGTTTTCACCAGATATGCACTGATTACACTGCATGACTTAGAATTTGCCAAAAACAAACAACAAAACATACTGTATAAAAACATGATAGTATAAAATGTCACATACATTCATTGGCCGCTTCATTAGGTAAACCTTGCTAATACTGGGTTGGACCCCCTTTTGATTCCACGATTGCCTTAATTCTTCATGGCTTCATCAATATGATATTTTGGTTCATATTGACATGATCGCATCTCAGCATAGAAATCAGTTGCTGCAGATTTGTCAGCTGCACATCTTCCGTCCATGAGGGTAGCATCATCCATGCATCCATGATGCAAATATTCAGTCCACCCCATCCCAAAGGGTCTCCATTTGATTGAGATCTGGTGACGGTGGAGGTCATTTGAGTACAGTGAACTAATTGTCAGGTTTGAAATGATTTTATCTTCGTGCCATGCCAATGTATCGCAGCAACACGCAGCATCCTAAAATCAAAATCTCATCTGATCTTCTGTTGCAAGGGATTTGAACTATAACAATCTGGAGGAGTTCCCCATCGGTATCAGAACCTTGAGGACTTTAAAAGAGTTGTAAGTGTCCACATTGTCTCTTTCCTCATACTAAATATTATTTTCACAACTTCATTGGCTGTGTGTCTGCTTTTTTCTTTGCAGAGGATTTCACAACAACAACATCAAATCCATCCCTGAGCATGCCTTCATTGGGAACCCCTCTCTCTTAACAATGTAGGTCTCTATACTGTACTGTATGTGTTCATTTATCTTCAGTGCCAGTATGATTATACTATAAGTATGTGCATTTAGCAGTGAAAATGATAAACGCCTCTTAATTCAGATTTTTTAGATTAGTGCTAAATTCAAGTCTGCACCTACATCCTCATCATCTCAACATTTTAAGAGATTAGCGAGAATACGACTTTAGTTCCTGCGTAAAATGTATCAAAAAGTTTTGAGATTAGCTCTGTTTACAAGCTCTGTTTTTTTCCGCTGTACATTCTCCCTCAGATGCATTAAAATCTTTATTAAACTATATAAACACAAAGCTTGTTCTTTTTTTTGTTTTTTTTTTGTTTGTTTTTTGACAGATTCTTCTACGACAACCCGATTCAATTCGTTGGTCAGTCTGCTTTCCAGCACTTGCCAGAGCTCAGAACACTGTGAGCCAAGCTGAATCCATTAAATTTGATTTTCTTCATGATTAAGTTACAGCAGCAACTTCAACCACAATGAGACTCTTATATCCATTTTTGCCCCTGTTGTGTTTAGGTCTTTAAATGGAGCCGCAGATATTACGCAGTTCCCGGATCTCACAGGCACACATAGTCTGGAGAGGCTGTGAGTTCCCGCTGTCCTATGACACCATTCTCTCAAATACACAGTTTACAGTAGTACCTTTTTATAAATTACTACAAAATCATAGGATAACTAACTGAGCAAATACACTGTGTGGTGTCCCGTTAAAATATTGCATGCTTATGTATTGCTACACATAACACACATTATACTGTACATCATAACCTAAATGTATTGAAAATTTTAAATATCCTGAGAAATTAATATATTAATAAATGAATGTATACATATACTGTATAATGGGACAATAAATAAATAAATAAGTAATTAATTAAATGTAAATTAACAAAAAAGTTAAACTGTCATATATTCTAGATTTATTACAAGCCTTTTTCATTTTAATTTTGATTATTATGGCTTACATATCTCATGAAAATCATAAATATCTCTAAATATTTAATTTCCAGTTTGAGTACTATGATATTACTGCGCTTGATTATTTATTCAACTCTCCTGACCTGAACCCCTAAAGAATCCATGGAGTATTGTCAAGAGGAAGGTGAGAAACACCTGGCCCAACAATACAGACGAGCTGAAGGCTGCTATCAAAGCAACCTGGTCTTCAATAACACCTCCATAGTGCCACAGACTGATCATGTCATGCCAGATTGATGCAGTAATTTATGTTGAAGGAGCCCTGACCTAGTACGAAGTGCATAAACCATAATTTTATCTGAATTCCTGTATTGTAAAAAAAAAAAAAAAAAAAAAGACTGTGATCTTAGGAAATATTCTAATATTTTGAGATACTGTATTTCTAATTTATAATCGTCTAAATTAAAACCAAAAGGCTGGAAATATTTAACTTTACATGTAATTAATCTTGAATATATGAGAGTAAAAATTTCAATTTATGAAAGAAAATGAACTTTTTCATGATATTCACTTTTTACTTTTGACATTTACTGTCTATTTTTCTTGGTCTTGGTCTTCCTTCTCCAAAAATAATGTGGGTCAATGTGTTGGTTACTCTGCCTTTCTCAAGTGTTCTGGAAAAGATTTGAGTTTCCCCGCAGATCTAAGAAGTTTATTGTGCTTTCTAAAGAGGAAGATGAACAGTGGGTTTGAAAAGTATTTAGATCGCTAACATTTTTGGTCTTGTTGGGTTCCAGTTGAGTGCGTGTGGCGTTTTATGGCCGAGCATATAGAGAGAAGCTACTTTTGAATACAAAGCATAAGGGCATGCAACTTAAGGTTTCTGAAAGAATTAGGAAATTTAAGTTGTTTTAGAAAGGTTGGACTTTTAGCTTTACATCAGGTAAAAAAAGAATGTGCTGCGCATTATCTGGTTAATACCATCTCTATGGTGAGGCATGGTGGTGGCAGCATCATACCATAGGTGAGCTTCTCAGCAATTAAACAAAACGGAATTGATAGAAGGAGGAATCCAGACAAATGTTGAGAGGTATTTAAAGAAAGCATCTTTGACGTGATACTAGGTGTAGACTTGCACCCATAAGACCTTTCTGTAGAGAACCAAAGACAACAGGTCACAGGAAGAACATGAAGCTATAAATGCTGTCAACATGCTTCTGAATGAAGGATTATGTTTATTTATTAAAATGAAACTTAAATAAATTTTTCATGAAATTCATAAAACAGCAAAGTGTGAAGAAAATTAAAAGGGCTGAATGCTTTCCAGACCAACTTTTTGCGTACCGTCTAATCCTATAGCAAAACCGAAAAAAATAAATTGCTTCCCCAAGTACATGATTTGCACACAAAAACTAGTCTGAGGATATTGAAATGAAGTTTACCTACAAGGCGGCATGCACAGTGGTGTAGTAGTTAGCACTGTGGCCTCGCTGCTTTAGGGTCGAGGTTTTGTGTCCTATCTCTGGTCTGAGTATGTGTAGTTAGTGCATGTTTTCTCCATGCTTGATAGGTTTCTCAGAGTACCCTCTGTGTACTATGGTAGATTCCTCCAACAGTCCAAAGACATGCATTGTAGGCTAATTGGCATTTCCATATTGCCTGTAGTGTCTGTGTGCTTGTGTGTGCTGGGATGGATTAGCCCCCCATTAATGGTACCCTGCCAAGTGCTTCGAGTCCACTGGGATAGGCTCCAGGCCTTCTATGATGATCATTTACTGAATAAGCAGTACAGAGAATGATTAAAAGAGATGAGCGAGTTTACATGGAATTAATTGCTGTACTCATCTCTGTGCTCAGCGCTATCACGGGTGCGAGAATCACCTCTCTACCCAGCTCAGTGTGTGAGCAGCTTCCCAACCTGCAGATACTGTAAGTTCCTCATTATCTACTGTTCATAAACCACTACACAGTACATAATATTTTAAGAAATATCCATCGAGACATCAGATGCATGTTTCGTTCTAGAGATCTTTCCTATAACCTAATCCAATCTCTGCCGAGTCTCCAAGGCTGCAAGAAGATTCAAAAGATGTGAGTTATGAATCGAACCGAATACAGTATATTTTTTTCTACAAGCTGATATGATCGGCAATAACATAACGCTGTAACAATAACTGATGCTTGTCTTTATTGACCAGAGATCTCCATCATAACCAGATCCATGAGCTGAAAGCTGACACGTTTCGAGGTTTGCCTTTACTCAAGTCCCTGTGAGTATTAGTTACTTTTGCAGTAATGTCATGTTCAGGGACAACTCAATCAGCTGAATTGTGCTTATAAGGGTTATAACTAGAATGCTGTGTGTTTTTAGAATATTATTGGTTTTAATTGATGTTGGTGTCCTAAAGCTTGGGCCTTAAACACGGCCTTATTAAGTGAAAGGATTATGGCTATGAATAGAGAAATGCAACAATACAGACAAGCTGAGGGCTGCTATAAAAGCAACCTGGTCTTTAAACACGCCTCAGCAGTGCCACAGGCTGATCTGCCTTCATGTTATGCCAGATTGAGGCAGTAATTTGTGTTAAAGGAGCACTGACTATATGACTATATGGTTTGTACATTAAGCAAAATGTTTGCGCTGGTATTCATAAAGCACCTATAAACCTTTTGTTTTCTGTGTGTCTTGTTTTATAAAAAAGTAAGTAAAGTAAATCTCTATGGAGTAACATTACAGGATGACATGAAGCCGACATCCTGTATCACCAACACGTGGAGGAATCTTACATAAACCGTCCGCTAATGGATTTTAGTTTTTTATTGTCAATTTTTGCTTTTGTTGTAGTGGCCTGGCCTGGAATAAGCTGTGCTCTGTCGATCCGCTCTCCTTCACCGAGCTGCCAGCTCTCACCAAACTGTGAGTTCCAGCATTTAGTAATGAGCCATGGCCAAGACCATACTGAGTCATGAACATAATTCAAGTGCTAACATTACGTGTATAGCTAACCTCAGAATAATTGGCACCCTCGGTGGTAATAAAAATGTTGGTGGTCATTTGGGAAATATCCTAATATCAGCCTGGGAAATGTCACATATTATTGAAGTTGAATATTCTAAGAAAATAAAATTTTTTAAAGAAACTATATTTCACATGCTCTAACCTTGGAGAGCACCTTCTATTTCACTATAGAAGCATGGAGTGTTGTATTAGGCTTCACAAATTTGTGAAATACAGAGCATGAAATATCTTTTTATGTCTATAGATCCTCCAGGCTCCTAGGTTCAGTCTTATGGATTTCTTTAGATCATTCCAGGTTATCAGTAGGGTTTCAGATCAGGGGAAATGTCAAAAGCTTGTAGTCAAGGATCATTATCCCTCTGGAAGATCTAACCATGATCGTTTCTCAGTCATCCATCTGGTAGTAGAATCATGTCAACTGTACTAGTTCAGTAGAAATGTTTCACTACTTACTGTATCCATGTATCTTCTACAGTCTTAGTTAAGTTGGAAGGTCAAAGGATTCTCCCCTACAGTACCTCCCCTTCATTTGAGGATGAAATAATTAAACTACTATCTATGCGTAGTTGAAAAATCCTTCTCCCAACAGAGGTGGAGGTCTTCTATTTTTCATGCTGCTCTTTCATCTATCCCAAGGAAGATCAAGACGTCTTCACATCTCCACCAAGAAAGCCACACTTAAGAACTACCCTTACTTTTTCTGGTCATTACAACTTAACGACTCTCCCTAATCTCTCTCTGTTGTCTCCCCCCTACTCACTAATGACCCTCCCTCCCATTCTTAACTTCCCCACAGTCCTTTTAAGATACAGTACAGTAGGGGAGGGTCCTTGGAGGACTTAAATACAAAGAACTTTTCAACTTACCTTAGACTGAAGATGCTACTTGGATGAGTGGTGAAAGGTTTCTTACTGAACTAGGAAGTCCAGTTGACATGACTCAGCTTCCAGACATGAGCCAGTTGTAACCTGTTGGAGGATGCAGCCAAATATTCACTGAAATTTGTCTTGTAGTTCATTACCATATTATGTCACCTTATGTCCATAATGCCATAAGGTGCAATAAGGTTGCCAGGGAAAACAGGAGTAAAAACAGGAACAGTACATCCTTCACCATATTGAAGTTTTGCTACAATGCCTCTCTGATCAGCTTTGTCACTGAGTGCAGGGCGTGATTGCTATATTCTACAGTTCATGTATAACTAATGAATGTACTGTAGTGTTGTGGACAATTGACTTGTATAGTCAATGTTTAATACCATAGATGTGCACTATCTATTTCATTGTGTCGTGGGCCTTCAAACGCAACTGTCTGACGTCTTGTGTCTGCGTTATTATTCTCTGGCATCTGTTATTATAACACTTTTCTTCTATCTGCAACTCCTCCTAAACCATTCATGGAAATTTGACCAAACATTCACAGAACATTCTTTGGGCAGGCAACACATTTCTTCCTTGGATGATTCATTTGTGTGTTACTTCCTCTTTCAAAATGGTTTATTACATTTTTGGAGTTTAATCTGCTTAATTTTTACCCCTAGCAGTGAATATGATCTTCATTTTAACCTTTTATAAGTTATACTGGTCACAAATGTGCCATAAATGTCTGTTTGGAAAGTACAGATGAACAAAGTTCCATTGCCCAAGATAAAATGGTGTATTTGGATAACTTTTCTTCTTTACAGTGACCTGACTTCAAATCACCTCTCATCTTTACCTGTGGTTGAGATGCACACGTTGACTCACCTGAAACTGGCTGGAAACATAGACCTCCAAGAGCTAATTCCAGTGGAGAGATTCCCCAGACTGAGGTCAATACATGTCAAATAAATACACATAGACTTCATGGATATTTTGCATTTCATTAGTATTTACCCCTTTTGACTTTTTCCACATTTTCTAATAGTACAACCTGGAACTGACATGGACGTAACTTGGGTTAAACAAACAGTATTGTAAACATAGTTGTTGGCCAAAAGCCTACATGTAATCTGGCAGACCCTGTTGAACTTTGCACCAAAAAATAGCAAAATAGCAGAATGTGTAGCTGTAATAGCAGCTAAAGATGGTTATTGATCCAGGAGATACATTAGGTCTGCTTTTTTTTGTATAATAATTCAATTAAGGTGGCAATGGTGGCGTAGTGGTTTACATTGTGGCTTCGCACTTTCAGGGTTGAGGGTTTGATTCCTGTCTCCTGTCTTCAGATTCTCCATTTTCTAGGTGGGTTTCCTCCCACAGTCCAAAGACAAGCAGATTAGGTTTATTGGAATTTCCAATTTGTCCATAGGGTGTGTGTCCTGTGATAGATTGGCACTCTGTCCAGGGTGTACCCCATCTCGTACCCCAAGTCTCCTAGGATAGGCTGCAGGCCCCTGTGACCATGTACAAGATAAGCAGTATAAAACATGAATAAATAAACTACTATAAAGCTACTTCATGTGAACTTTTACAGGTACAGGGCTGGGTGGCTACTGGTTCTGTTCTACTATAGTGACCTTCTCACCTTCATGCCATATTTTGGACTGAAAATTGGACTCTAGCCTGTAGATTAGCAAAAGGCTAGTCAGCTAACATCTGTGAAAGAGATAACGTTGAGGATAACGTCCTCAAAACAGGGATTAGTATGGCCGGTGTTATGGAATTATCCAAGTACTATCTCTGTATATTAACTTTTTATATTAACTCTAAAGCCAATAAAAGTTAATGAAAAAGTAGAAAAAGCTTACAGTTTGAGTAGCCGTATTGAATTGATATCACTTTGTAATGAAGGATGAATCTGGTAGTTGAAGTTGAAATTTTAAGTTCCAGACTGTTTGGTGTGGTTTTTATCAGTTGTGGGTGGGGAAGCAGGATTAGTGTCGCAGTAGAGGAAAATCACATCTTTTCAGGTGCTAGATATACAATAGTACCTCGAAATACAGTACGTGGAGAATGCTGAGTATTTAAACTGTTCCGGAGACGAGTTCTTAAGACGAAATTTTGTATTGTGAAACACATTTTCCCATAGGACATAATGTAAATGCAGCCACCCAAAAATTTTACCAACATGACCAATTCCCACTTTGCATTTTCGCTAAAGGGGAAAATTTGCAAGGCTGGGAGTTCATATGCTGAGATACCACTATAGTGTGTTTCTAATGGTAAAAATTTTTTATTCATTTTTGCACATATGAACAGCATACTTTGCAGGATAAATTAAGAGACTGGGGGAAGTGAAATTTCTACTGCTTGAAAGTCTGTGGCTCACGTGGATAACTGTTTTATATACAGAGGTGGAAAGTAATGAATTACATTTACTTGCATTACTGTAATTGAGTAGATTTTTTGTGTACTTCCACTTTTTAAAGTAGTTTTTAAAATCTGTAATTTTACTTTTACTTAAGTATGTTTTGTTTAAAGTATTGTACTTCACTACATTTTAAATCACATTCACTACCGAGTAAAAACAAATGAATGAAAATTCACAAGAACGATGGAGACGGGCAAAACAGATGCCATGATACAGACACAGCTGAAAGTGAAATGGCAACAAATTCTTATGAAGCAAACCCCTGACCATATTTAAACGACCACTTTGATTTCAAGCACAACAAAGGGAACAGATTTATTATGCAAGGGTGTTCCATCCCTCATCTCACCCCCACTGGTAAAAAAAAAAGTAACTCAGTAACTTTTACTCTGTGTAAATTTTTAATGAGCTACTTTTTACTTGAGTAGAGTTTTATAAGGGTAACTTTACTTGTACTTCAGTAAAAGTTCACTAAAGTAAAAGTACTTTTACTTAAGTACAAAATTTCCACCTCTGACTCTAGATATTCTTCTCAGACAGAACTAATCTAACCTAGGCTTCCCTTCACATTTATAGGGTGATGGAGATGCCCTATGCATTTCAGTGCTGCGCTTTTCTGACCTGCGAGAAACACATGATTAGTTGGGAAAAGGAGAAGAACAGCAGCAATGACGTAAGAAGGAAAGACGGTGTCGCCTCCAGCACAGGTGTGTACACTTTAGCTCATTGTTTACACAGTTTATAAGGCTTAAAGAGTTAGCTTCTGATGTGGCTTTCCAGAGTCTTCCATCCTTCCAGACTTCTCTTCCCTGCAGGCATGTTTGGTTTCAAAACTCTGTGATGACGTTAATTTGGCATTTTTACAGATGTTGGGACAACATTCCTATTAGGTTGTTTGACATCAGAATAACGTTGACTTCATGATGAAGGGATAATGTTGAACAAATACAACACAATGTTCCGCATCAACTTCAAAACCAAATTAATGCCAAACCAATGGCCTGAGCAGGACTCGAACCCCGTTATAAACCTAAGGGACCATGGATGTTAATCGGCATGAATGCTCCAATTAAAGGTTACGTTTTCATTAATTTGAGGTTGTATTTGCACCAATGTGTGGGTTGGTCATTCAACGTTATCTCAATGTCATCTTATCAAAAATATTTTAAGTACAACATTGTCCTGACGGTTGAGTAGAACCAGTCAGTACAAGACGATAAAGGCTATTTTCCTACACGTGCTTTAAACAGTAAGAAAGTACAAGCTGATTGGATGACATTCCTTTTTTTTTTTTTTTTTTTCTATAAGGAGACCATGAATTTGAGGATCTTTTCCCAGACCCTGAAGACGATTCTGTTTCACACCTCTCAATCCAGTGCTCCCCATCACCAGGTAACAAGAAAACATCTAATCTGAACACAGTTTCTTTTCTGATTTCCCTTTTCCTCCTAAATGTTTCTTCTATTTCTTTTATCCAGGCCCGTTTCAGCCATGTCTTTATTTGTTCGAGAGCTGGCTCATCCGTTGTGGAGTTTGGATCGTTGCCGTCATGTCCCTGATTAGTAATGCTATGGTCATGGTGTCTGTCTTTCTTTCTCCAACATTTTTGTCTCCCGTGAAGCTGCTGGTGGGCTTGTTAGCGCTGGTCAACAGCCTGACAGGACTGTGCAGTGGAGTTATGGCTCTTGTAGATGCCCTCACCTTTGGGAGCTTTGCTAAATATGGCGCAAACTGGGAAGGCAGTACAAGCTGTAAGCTCACCGGATTCGTTATGGTCTTTGCATCCGAAACGAGCGTCTTCCTGTTGACTGTGGCCGCTGTGGAAAGAAGTTTTTCTGTTCATAATGGGAAAGCGGCATTGGATTATAGAGCCTCAAAAGCGATGGTTAAGCTAGCAGTGCCATTTTGCTTCATCTTGAGTTTGGTGGTAACATCACTACCTCTCCTACATGTTACTGATTACGGAACATCATCGCTCTGCCTTCCTGTTCCCCTTGGAGAAAACTCTGGTTTGGGCTTGATGGTGGTCCAAGTCCTGGTCAACTCTTTATGCTACCTGATCATGACCGTAACCTACACGTGTCTGTATTGCAGCTTAGAGAAAGGCGAGCACGACAAGCTCTGGGACTGCTCCATGATCCGTCACGTGGCTTGGCTTCTTTTCGCCAATTGTGTCCTTAACTTCCCTGTAGCATTCCTGTCGTTTTCTGCCCTGTTGAAAATCTCCGCCGTGGGTCCGGATGTGATCAAATCAGTGCTCCTGGTGGTGGTGCCCTTACCTGCGTGTCTTAACCCTTTGCTTTATGTGCTCTTTAACCCCCATTTCAAAGAGGACCTGGGACTCTTGCTCAGACACACTGGGGTGACGCTGCTGAGGAACCAGCACCTGAGCCTGGCCTCGCTTGACTCAGACGACGCCGAGAAGCAGTCATGTGACTCCACCCAAGCTTTGGTCTCTTTCACCAGTTTGAACAAACAACCGACGTGTTTGGCACAGGATCCCAAGCCACATCATCTCACTGTGCATTGTGTGTGCACGTCTTAAAGCTGCGTGTCATCTTAAAAATGCAAGACTTTTCGAAGAATTATTTTACACACGGCCCAGTGTGTAAGACAAACCCGATCAGCGTTACATGGACTAGTGTGAACGCAGGAGTATGTGCTTTATTTTAGGTGCACATAGACAAGACTTCAGTAACACTGTGTGTGTTGGTCGAGTGAACATGAGGAGAATACTGATGTCTGATGCTTTATCCAGACGTGGTGGCACAGTCTTTACTGCCATTCAAGGGGCAAATGGGGCAAGCCATGACTTTATAGCCGTGTACCAAGCAGAAGCATAACTGCAGTAATATTGTTACCTTATATTTGCATAATATTTTACCTCTCTTTGGGTTGTATTTCCATATTTTGTGATCCTTGAGATAATCAGATGTAAAATACACAGTAATACTCGGTTAAACATAAAAGCTTAATAATACAGTTACTTTACATGTTACATAATATTCTACCATCTTATAGACACTGAAGACGGTGGATCAGTGTGGGTGTATTTTTCTTTTTTGACTTATTCAATGGTTAATGTATTGAACATGTAATTTTTGATGGTTGACAAGACAGTTAGACGATGATTTTCAACTAGCAACTCACACTTACAAGCCTGTATGTCTTATCCATTTCACTTTGTGTTGTAGTGTTCCATGCTTGCTGTTGAATGTGTTACATAAACAACTCCATGAAACATTTCAGATAATTAATGAAGGATTAAGTAACTTTTAATTGTTATAACACGTTTGATTTTTAATACCACTTGTTTAAGACTTCAGATCTTCGTTCTTAATCAGTTAATCAATGCATTTGTTTATTAAATGAGTTGTCCTGCAGTGATTGTATTCATGTAACATTAAAATAGAGAATTTTAATTGGATATATAGATTGCTAAATTGATACGTATGCTACCAGTCAAAAGTTTGGACACACCTTCTAATTCCATGTTCTTTCCTGATTTTTCTTTCTTTCTACACAGTAAAAAACATTGTTCAAAGTGTCCAATATATGCAATAATCTCCTTTGAACAGTTCATATTGAGATGTGTCTACTACTAGGGGAGGAGGTAGCTCAGCGGTTAAGGCATTGAACTAGTGTTTACGTTCAAACCCCACCACCACCAAGTTGCCACTGTTGGGCCCTTGAGCAAGGCCCTTAACTCACAACTGCTCCGATGTATGAAGAGATAAAAATTTAAGTATTGGTATTGCTTTCCTGGGAAGGTCTTCATTAGAACCAGTTTCATCATGTGCTTGATGGGTTTCGCAAATGCACATGACAGTACTGATCTTGCAATAACTGTTCCAGAACAGCTGACCTTCTTGTCTTAAAATAACTCCTGCTTGTTGTTCATTCATTCATTCATTCATTCATTTTCTATACCGCTTAATCCTGTGTTCAAGGCGACAGTGCTAGCCACTACACCACCGCGCCGCCCTGCTTGTTGTTGTTACTTAATTACCTAATGCCATGTGTCTTATTTCAGAGTTTTGAAAATAATCCAGTATTTTTCTAGAATGTAAAAAAATAAATCACTAAACAAGAAACATTGAATTAGGAGGTGTGTCCGAATTTTTGACTGGTACTCTGTGTTAAACCTCAAATAGTAGACATATTTTTAAAAGTCTCCAAACTAGGTGATTTAATGTTCCAGATTAAGTACAACTCAGATCCTGCATTATGGAATACTTGTTGTTTATTTCTCTTTCACTCCTTTTCCAAACAGACTGTTTCAGTGTCTGTAGCGTTAAATCAACTTCCCCTGAATGCTCTTTTGAGGAAGTGCATTTTTCTAGCCATTCAGAATGCAGGGATTGGAAATGTTCATGTTCGGAAAATTATCAGGCTTTTCCCACCCTTACTGTATACCAGACAAACATAATAAGGGGGAAAATATATGCAAGATTGTCAATTAATAATGACGTCCTTAATATTTAAGGATATAAAAGTTGAACCACGACTAGAAGCTGAAAAAGGTGAGATGTGTAATGATGTAGATTAAATGTATTCATCATCAGCAGTATACCAATCACCAGCCTGTTCATCAGACCTGGTTCTGGTAAATGAACACTGCATGTTATAGCTGATCCAAATATTCCATATTCAACTCTCATTAATTTTTCTAACATATTGAAGAGAACCTTTGTATGAAGCTGAACAATTGTACAACTTAAATCTAAACACGTGGAGTAAGTAATTATGTGTAAAGAAAGAGCTGTGACACTGAAATGTATGTATGTAGAATGTCTGGTTTGTTTTTATACCTCAGATATTTTATGTAATTTGTATTAAAGACATTTTAAAAAATAAATAATGCCTGTACAGCATGTACAACTGAAAAAAAAATTGGTTATGAGGAGAAATTAATTGAGTAAGGTATTAGGATTGTAACACAGGCTTAAATGGAACATTGGTACAACTGTAGGTATCCTTAACTGTTTGAGCCACCACTACTACTTTTTGATAAGCAGATAGATGTGGGTTTGTTATAAGGTGGTGGTTGGTTGGAATGGGTGGTGGGATTCGGTGGATGGGTAATTGTGTGGATGAAAAGTGGGTGTATGATGAGTGGATGGATGAATGGACAGATGGACATCTCAACTCAAGGAGTTCCACGAGTGACATCACTTCACTGTTCAACATTTAAATGAGTTGTACACTATATACAGTCACAATAATTTGTTGATCCCTGTACGTACAGCCCAACTCATTAGAAACTATATGTTTACATAATATAAATTAATGTGAAAACAAATATTTGAAATGTCTTAAAAAATGTAAAAAAAAAAAAAAAAAAGAAAGACTGTGACCAAAAATAACCATGACTATCACTGGTATATTATTTTGTCAAAAATAAATAAAATGACTGTGAAAGAAATTATAGTTACTTCTCTACAAGTATTGACAATATTTTTCACTCTTTAGTTAAACTCTTAACATATAAAAAGTAAAAGCTTTACAGTATATACACACTGTCGATCATCTAATGTCTTATATATATATATATATATATATATATATATATATATTTTTTTTTTTTTTTTTTTCGTATTGTGTATACTTTTCTATTCAAAACAGTAAAATTTCAAGAACTATTATTTGTTTATAAAAAGTTGTTTTATATTATTATTATTATTATTATTATTACATTTTGAGTAAATTGATTGACAAATATATGCTTTTTTAGATATATTGATGAACAAATATATGCTTTTTTTAGAGGTTGTTTTCTAAAAAAAAGTAGTTATAATGACAATCATAATATCATAATCATAATAATAATCATATAATAATAATAATAATCATAAAGCTTATAATTGAAACATTATAGTGATATGTTCCAGTATGCACCTTTATTAGTGTTATTTTTAATTCAGCCCAATTTCATCCCTGTTAATTTTATTTATTTATTAAACTTTAATTAATTCATCGTCTATACCGCTTTATCCTGTATACAGAGCCTATCCAAGGAAGGCCACGAGGCAGGGTACACCCTGGACGGGGTGCCAAGCCATCACAGGACTCAAACACACACACATACACACACACACACACTACAAGCAATTTGGAAGCACCAGTTAGCCTAAACTGCATGTTCTTGGACTGTGGATGGAAATCGGAGCACCTGGAGGAAACCCACCAAGCACGGGGAGAGAACGTGTAAACTCCATGCACACACACAGACCCTGAGGCGGGAATCGAACCCAGACCTTGGAGGTGCAAGGTGGCAGTTTTATTAAAATATATTATTATTTTGTACCCCAGAAAGATTCAGTGTAATTAGAAACACCACCCTGAGTCCCAGAGTATGAATTCCAATTCGATGAAGCGTTTTCTTCAGCAGGTGGCAGTAGAGTGTTATAGTAATTCGAACAGAGCCGTAGAAGAAGAAGCAGCACAGCACGGTACACGAACAAGATGAGCGCTTTGACGCGGCTGGTGGGGTCGCGCGCGTTATTAACTACACAATCAATGAAAGTGTTCGGGTGTTGAGATGAAACAAAGAGCAGAGCAACACCGTGACTTCCTGTGCTGCAGGTACACTTCCGGTGGCGCGTGACACACACACTACAACCTTCGCTTTTAGCTTAGCGTCGTGTTTACACTCAGACCAGGGGATGTGACGATACGATATCGCTACACCGGGATCATTACGTCACGATACACGTCGGGTTTTCCGTTTCCGGTACCGGAAGCGTCATTACGTCAGGTGTAGTGCAGAGAGACACAGCACAACTGCGGAACATCTATTTATTTATGTTTATTTAGTCTGTTTGAACATTTATTTCACTATTTATTATTTTATTTATTTATTTGTGTGTTTATTAATTATTAATTCAGTTTTTTTTTCATCGTCTATAAATGATAACTGTTTTGAGAGTACCTCTGTTTACATGCGCTGCTTTTCAGTCGTATGTCCTTCCTGTAGACTCATTAAAACCTGGCAGTAGAGTTCGCTATTGACGGTCCGGCCCCTGGGGACGCACTCTCGAAGCACAATGCGGCGAATGACGGAAACGACGATGGTCAAGCTGCGGACATGCCTCGCCTTTTTCAGTCGTGGAGATGATTGGCTCTGCCACTGTGAAGACACTGTTACTTTGTCTGAGGGTTTTCCCCGTACAAGCAGTAATGACTCTGGACGTAAAGGACAGGTCATCCACGGCACACTGGCGGAGTTCTTGGCAGACTTTAACACGATGTTCCTCCTGCTCCTGGGTCAGCAGCCTGGGACAACACGATGCATGTTCACATCACAAGTGAGGATCTCCTAGACTGTCCCGTATGACACTGACAAGGGCAGCGATGTAGTGGATCGTGCTTCGACAATCATCATGCGCAAGTTGCCGAATGGTTTTGACATTTTCGTCGGTTGAGCTAGTTGAAGGTGTTCCTGATCTCCTATCGTCTTACAGTGATGTTCTTCCACTTTCGAAGCGCGTGTGCCACTCAAAACACCTTGAACGACTCGTTGCCGCATCGCCGTAAAATGTCAGAATCGTGTCAAACGTCTGTGCGGCAGATTTGCCCAGCTTCACACAGAATTTCACATTCACTGTTTGTTCTAGCTTGCTGTCTATGATGAAATAGCAGATGTGGTAATGCACAGGGTCAGAATAGCACCAGTCTCACAGCTCCTGATGTACACAGGACAAGTGTCTTTTGTCACACTGACTTATGAAGGTCAATGTGACTGTGCGTGCAGCCTTGTGCTGTCATCTGTGTTACAAAACTAGTCTCCAAACTTTTAATTACCACCTCGTATTGAGGTTTTGTGAAATTATAAAAGTGGTGTGTGTGTGTTTGTTTCAGATAGGGCTGCACGATATATCGAAAAAATATCGTTATCGCGATAATGGCATGCGCGATAACCATATCGCAAGGAGTTGCGATAAATACTTTATTTGCCAAGCATTTGTGTCCAAATTTGACCAATCAGTTGGGTCCTTACTATGTTTATACCCGCTTATATCTTATATATATATATATATATATATATATATATATATATATATAATTTATATCTTTATACTTCATTCTGTCGCGAACTAACCCCGGATGATCAGAAGACTTAGCGATTAGCCGTTAGCCGCGATTAGCCGTTAGCCGCGATTAGCCGTTAGCCCTTTATAGACGGTAAACCCAAACGCGGAAGCAAGCGAGTAGGCAGGATAACCACGCGAATTAGTTTAAGGACTCTCACAGAAGGGGAGCAAGGGAAAAACACACACTCGAATCAGAAAGGAAACAATCTGAACCGACATGGTGAACACAGTGACTAAGCTCTATGCGGTGGTTTGTTTACTCCTCTTATACTTCCGGGTTCGCGCCCGCATTACTTCCGGGTCCTAGTGCCGGTCGCGGAACGAATGTGTGTGTGTGCGTGTGTGTGTGTGTGTGTGTGAGACAAATAGTATTTTTTTAATTTAATTTTTGTTTAATAATATTTATTTTTATTAAAAAAAAAAAAAACAGGCAAGCCAAAGAGAATATTTAAAATATGCTCTTGTTTTAAGACACTATTGATGAGTGTATGGTTACATGTAAATAAAAAGTAATGTTTGAAAGTAATTCATATTGTGTTGGCAGGTTTATAGTAACAGCAAACCAGAAGTCAGAATATCTGCTGAGGGTTTTAAGTCATTCATAGTGTTTTGAAGTCTAAATATTTGCAACTTCCTTGACATATAGTTTCTTTTTAGCCTGATTTAAATGTAATTACATCAGATGAATATCTATTACCTGTTTATTTTAGTATCATCATTACATATAAATAAATAATTTAAAAAATAGGCAATAATAATAATAAAAAAATGCATTTCTCTAGGGAAATGTTATATCTCAAGAAATATCGTTATCGCAGTATTCAACAACAATATCGCATATTTTCCTAATATCGTGCAGGCCTAGTTTCAGACTTGTAAGAAGATTCCCGTCTTTGGTTCTTAATGTAATAAACTGCACATTTTTCTCTCTCGTTGCTTCATAGCTCCACTTCTCAGAGTGTCTGACACGCTTTTCGTGCATGATCGCATCCTAAAGACGCGTCTCAAGATGATGACCGACATCGTTGTGTTGTGTTTCACTCTGGCCGTCTCCTTGTCCTTCTGGATCATATCGCTAGCAATCAGCTCGTACTCCGGTGAGCTCTCACACATTCACACACGGCTTTTAAACCATTTTTTAAAATCATTCAACGTTCACCTACTGATTTATTTCTCCGATTCTGTTGTTTTGTCATTTCGCTACAGGTACGTTGAAGCCTGTGTCTCCATGGCGATGGCTGTTCTCTGTCCTGGTCCCGCTCGTTATCACGTCCCGTGCTTGGAAGAAAAAGAGTCTCGATTTTGGGGGATGTCTGGGAGGTGAGGCGTCAAAGGACAAAACAGAGGTTTAAATCGTGTAAACTGTAGTAGTTTAGTGCTACAGTTTAGTTTACAGCAGCTCATCTTTTTTACAGCAACTCGGGAAGCCTTTAGAGCTTAACAAGGCCAGGTTAGAAGTTAGCCTTGTTTAACGTTAATCTTAAATATGGAGCCCAAAGAGAGCGTACAGGACTCCAGAGGAAACAGAGTGTGTGGAAGTGCCTGAGAAAAGCAGATGAAGAGTTCAAATTCAAATTTCAAATTCAAATTGTATTTGTCACATACACAGTCATACACAGTATAATATGCAGTGAAATGCTTACACGACCGCCAGTGACCTTAAAAAGAAAATAAAAGCTTGTACGTAAAATAAATAATCAATAAAAAGGAAATACTAAAGAAATTATTTTAACTAGTAAAATTAACTGTACAATAAGGGCATAATAAAATATTGCAAAATATAGAAATATAGGGTAGATAGAGTATATATGTATATAGAATTAAAGTGTCAGTGGTTGTGCAAATATGCATGAAAGTGACATGTGCAATTGTCCAGATGTATAAATATTTAGTGCAAGTGTGTATGAATGTGTCCATGATTGTCCAGTCAGTGTTGTGAGCTTAAATGATGTTATTAGTCCTGTGTGGAGGTGTGATTGAGAGACCTTATCGCCTGCGAGAGTTCGAGACACAAAAAAAGACAAGATCATGGAAGGAAGCATTTCTTTTATTTCTTAAATTTTTTTAAGGAACATGAGGGAGTGTGAGGCTTACAGTTGGAGATAATGCAACCTACGGTAAGCGTTAAACAATAAGGAAGAAGAACTAGGTGGAGTTGAGCAGAAGAAGAAGTCACTGAACTAGGACAAAGAAATGGCACCCTAAAGCAAGAGCCCATGTGTATGGTAGCTGGAAGGTTTAACACACACACACACACACACACACACACACACACACACACACACACACATGCGCGTTTAGTTGTTGTTTAGTTGATTTCAGCCTCAGTAAGCTTTGCCTGTTTATGGAACTTTATGGGCGTCGATAAATGCAAATCAAAATTTAGTGGGAATTTTCATTTAAATTTTTTTCCTTTATTTAAAAAATGCTAAACGAGTTCTGTAAATGATTGAGTTTTATCATGTTGTATTATCTGCAGTACGTTAATGTGTTAGGGGCACCTCAGCCAGAGAAAAGTGTGAGCTGTTGTTCTGCCACATCCTGTTGCTCTGCAGGCAAAACAAGATCATCTTGTGTGTTTTATATGAAACATATATAACTATATGAAGACCAGACGGCTCCAGCTTCATCCTGTTAAAAACGGAACAGTTTAATAAGAAGGAGCAGACATCAGCTTTGTTGTAATAAGGTGTATATATTTCTTTCTTAAACCTGGTTTAATTTTGTGATGTGTGTGTGTGTGTGTGTGTGTATCACAGCGCTGCTGGTCGGTTTTGTTCTCACCTTGGCCAACACCAGTTTCCTGGCAGCTCTGTTTGCGTTCTTCATCACCTCCAGCAAGCTGACACGATGGAAGGGGGCGGTCAAGAAGCGCATCGACTCCGAATATAAAGAAGGTGAAGGTTCTGTTTGTTGATTTCAATCAATGATGTCATGGAAACTTTTTACCTTCTCTACAGGTTATATATATAAACAGTGCAGCTGATGATGATGATGATGATGATGATGTGGTCTGTTGAAGTTGTTGTTCCTAAGCGGTTCTCAGGGAAAACTAAAGCCTTTAGCATAAAAATACAAAGGAAAAAAGTATCAGTTCTAATGGATGGGAATCAATCGATATGATATTATCACGATTCCCCGGTGCTTATTCGATTTGTATTGCGATCCTTTAAGTATCACGATTTTATAAATATCTAGATTTTTTTCTTTCTTTCTGATTTCGTTAAAATTCTAAACAGTCTTAGCAACTAATTCATCCAACCACACAGAATGATGTGCTGCCTGCCAGTGTGTGAATCCATTAGAGCTCCACCTGTAGGATTATAGAGAAACTGCAGCATTTTACCTCGTCAAAAGCAATCGTATGAGGTCTGTCCGGAACATACTAGGTCTGGCCATTGTTAATATAACGAGAACAGTTCGTGCGACATCGATGTAACATAGAAGTCGAGGAGAGTGGACTGAAATGCGTGTGTGAGAACAATGACGGCCTCGCTGTACTAGTCAGTTGGCCGCTAGACGCTATTGAGTGACCATGTGTACCATGTGGTCAAAGTAACTGAGTGAGTAGAGCAACATATCTACATCGAATTTTTGACTTCCCCACTCATTTTTTTCCCATTTCTTCAAGTTGCACATTTTACACATCTGGATTCAAAGAGACAAGATAGATCCTTAACACAAATGTTTAGTGTAGTGCTATAAATGCAAAATTATTGGTTCACTAAGTCAAGGATGAAGTTTCGGAAGAACATATGAGAGATGTTTCTTCTTGTATGAGAATTGATGAAATAGGATGAGTCAGCAATTACCCGCACTCTGGCTGTAGAAATTATCGTATTTAACTTTTAGATAAGGCAAATCCATAAATTTTTCAACATAATCTTCTTGCTTTTTCATACAGTTTGTGTCAATCTGTCCACATGCTTTCGTATTCCCTCATTAAAAATTGCGAGCCACGAATGCACTGCTGTCTTCACTTCTTCATCAGAAGTGAAACTTCATCCTCGTAGGGCTGCTTTCAACTGACCAAACGGATGAAAGTTTGATGCAGCGAGATCAGGACTATAGGGAGGACACCTCACAACAAGGTTTTTGACAGTGTGGGCAGAAGTGGGCGGATATGCATCGTCACACAAGATCATGACGTCCTTTGATACGTAGCAGTCCTCTGTTTAAGTTTAAGCCTAAGCCTTCAGCTCTTCAATAAGCGCCTCACTTAAGAAGCACTGTGGACCGTTGAACCTTTTTTTTTTTTAAATAAATGTTCCAATACTGGCCCTTGAGAATCCCAGGAAACTGTAAGCATTGATAAATTTTTCAGCTGACCCACTCGGTGATTGAGGATGTTTCTGTTCCATACCCTGCTGTTTACTCTCAGGCTCGTAGTGATGAATCCGTATCTCGTCACCTTTCATAGAGTATCGGTCCAAATTTTAGTTTGCTGATATCCAAATGCTACTGTTTATGTTTTTCAGCATCAGTTACACCCTCAGACCACACAAAAAACGAATCACTGCACGCTGCTCCTGATGTTCACATCTGCAGAGCAGTGACCGGGGAGACAGTAGCCGTGAACAGAAAGCGCTGATAAGCGGCCAACAGAAGTTTTAATATAAGTGTGGATCATTTTGGATGTAGCTTAACCTGTTTATGGTCAGTTTTTAATCCGTGTCCTCGTGTTCCGCAGGTGGCCAGAGGAACTGGATCCAGGTTTTCTGTAACGGAGGTGTGCCGACAGAGCTGGCTTTGCTTTACATGATCGAAGTCGGCCCGGGCGAGATTCCCATAGATTTTTCCATGCAATACACAGCATCATGGATGTCCCTGTCGCTCCTGGGAGCTTTGGCCTGCAGTACAGGAGACACCTGGGCTTCAGAAGTGGGTCCTGTTCTCAGTAAGAGTCGACCCAGGCTCATTACTACGTGGACCGAAGTCCCAGCAGGTGAAGAAAGAAGATTTGAAATTTCTGGTTCTCAGCTGCACTATATATATATATATATATATACTCTGTAGTCAGCTATGATTTAGATGCTGGACATTCCTCAGCAGAGTGCTGAATAATACATCTGGAACAGTATGTTGAGTTGACACATGCTGGGAATGTAGGGATAATAATATAAAAACATCTGCAGAAATCATAGAAAGGAATTAAAACATCTGCTGGATATCGTGTAAGTGTATAATGTATATATAACATCCACTTTAAAAAATAAATAAATAAATTATGATCTCTATCCCAGGTACGAACGGAGGAGTCACCATGGTTGGTCTTGTAGCGAGCTTGCTCGGTGGAGCCACAGCGGGCACGGCTTACTTCATTTCTCAGCTGCTGCTGATTAGCGATCTGCATTTGGCAGCCCCTCAGTGGCCTATTGTTGCGTACGGCGCTGCAGCGGGATTACTCGGCTCGTTGCTCGACTCTTTGCTGGGTGCAGTCATGCAGTATTCAGGTAACGTACAGAAGTCTCACCAGAATTCCACACAAATATGCCAACTGTACAATCCAGCTGACTTCCTGTTTATTATTATTATTTGTGCTTTATTTCCGTCAAGGCTATGATGAAAGCACTGGGAAAGTCGTCAACTTCCAGGCGCCAAAAGTAAAGTGGATATGCGGGAAACCCATTTTGGATAACAATGGTGTAAACCTTTTCTCCTCAGTCCTCATAGCTCTTATCCTGCCCGGAATTGCCTGGGGCGTCTGGCCCGTGCGCTGATCCGGTTAAACTCGATCCTGTGAGGCTGCTACCGGATTTGAAACAAATATCAGCTAGTATTATTTTTATTTTCATTATTTGGGATCATGTGCTCTTGACCTGAAGATGATTCAATCTTTAAATTAGAAATCTGTGTTTCATTAGAAATCTGTGTTTTGATGTGATTTACTGTGAATTTTCAGTGTTGTTACTGTTGTAGTGATTCTTATTAAATGTTTTTAAAGAAATTTTATGTGCACTATGAATTTTTTAAGGTGATGTATCGCTAAATATTGTATCATGATTTTTTTTAAAGAAACAGTATGCGTTACTATATACAGTATACTGTAGGTCATAGATTTCCAGCAATAGAGCAGTGTTGCTTTAAAAAAGTCATTATTGTGTTTTGTTTTTCAGATTTAAATTCATTTATTCATTCATTTTCTATACTGCTTAATCCTGTGTTCAGGGTCGCGGGGGACCTGGAGCCTATCCCAGGAGACTTCGGGCACTAGGCGGGGTACACCCTGGACAGCGTGCCAATCCATCGCAGGGCACACACACATACACACACACACACCCAATCACACACTACGGGCAATTTTTTAGGAACGCCAATTAGCCTAACCTGCATATCTTTGGACTGTGGGAGGAAACCGGAGTACCCGGAGGAAACCCACCAAGCACGGGGAGAACATGCAAACTCCATGCACACAGAGACGGGAATCGAGCCTGGCCGGGGAATCGAGCCCAGACCCTGGAGGTGCAAGGCGACAGTGCTAACCACTACACCACCGCACCGCCTCAAATTTAAATATTTTTTATTAATATTATTTTTAGTGATTGTACAAAAATCAGCACTACAAAGAGTAATGTATTAATAAGGCAATTAATGAATGATAAATTATAAATAACTTATGATTATTTTATAATTGTAGTTATCACTTATCAATCTTAGTAATACTTCATACTTACTGTAATAAAGTAATTTATTTATTATTCAAATATTTATTAATTATTCTTTTTATAAATCATTTAATTCATCATTTATGTATTTATTGCTTACTTGCTTACATATTTTTGTAAGTATGAAACCTTAACAGCTGTTACCAGTTAGTTTTTAATAATTCAAAAAAGGCAATTACATCAATTATATTTAAAAAATATATATATAATAAGAATATGGGTAAATGATGTAAATTAGAAATATCATAAAATTGCTGAAGCAGGGTTTAGTTATTTATTTATTTTACTTACAATTTTTAACTCCAAAGTCTCATCATCATTAATCACTAACATTTTTTTATGTAAGAAATTTAAATGTAATAAAAATGTATAAAATTATTGAGTACTGTGACATTACATCACTGTTATATAAGTTTATTGCCCAGTCCTAGTAAATATTGACTTGCAGTAACATTTTACATCTTGCCTTTCTTTTGGTTTTATCAACCACATGGAAAATCAGCTGAAACGTCAAGTGGTAAAATTAATTTTACCACTTCATTTACCGCTATTATGACATATTCCTGACCAAAAAAGGGTTGCTGCTTCAGAAGGGTCAAATATTGGGCTGCACCAAGCAAAGAAAACAATTATGGAGATTATTGAAACTACTGGAACTGAGTTAAGAGCTGCCCAACTGATCACTAACACCTGTGAGGATAATGCTGACCCTTCAACTTAGTGGAAGTAATGTGGTTTGGGAAAAAAACAAAACAATGGCGATCACTTGTAAGTCAGGGGTGGCAAACTAGATCCCGAAAGGCACAGTGTGGGCGCAGGCTTCTGCTTCCACCATGAATGACGCCCATGCAGGAAAAGCTTGGGGAAGTTGCATCATAAAAAATGACAGTAGAAATTACAGCTATGTTTAATACTGAAAGTAAGAGCCACACACACACACACACAATGTGATGAGAACTCACAGGATTGGGGCTAAACAGTTGTGTGGCCATAAATAAACCTCTTGTTAGTGAGGATTCACTCATCATGTATAATGTCCACTGTACAAGCCGCCTGGAGACGGTGTTATGATCTGGAGTTGCTTCAGTTGGTCAGGTCTAGACGCAGCAACGTTATGTGGCAATAAAATGAAGTCAGCTGACGACCTGAATTTCACATCTGTGGAGTTTTTCCTCCCTGATATTCCTGGCCTCGAATTGTGAAATCCTGGAAACGTGAGGAAACTTTTTTTTCGCACTTGACACAATGTACACAAAACATCATCTTAAAAGTTCTTTTTAATTCATATTTTGCATGAAGAACACCGGTTTATCTTGACCTGTCAGTTCTGTGTGCACTTCTGAGTTCTTATCAATTGATCATGCTTTCAGAAAGCAAAGTGTGGAAACCCAGTCAATCATTGATTAACGTTGCCAAGTGCTGAGCCCAACCCTAGCAGATTCCATGCGTATGTATTGTTTATGGATCACCTTTGAAACTAAGTAGACTAATCTGCTGTTTAATGCTGTGTGTTTGACCTAAATTCTCAGCTAAACTTCTTACCACAGCATAATTTTAATCTGTTTATCATGACAGAACTTAAATATTTAAGAGTTTAATGTTTTATAGAGTTTTATGTAAATAGAGGGATTTTAATAAATATGATTGTATATTGATACATAAATATGAATATGTATTGTAGTTGATTTAAATCTAAGCAGCAAAATGTTTTATATGACCTTGTTATTATTATTTCTGTTCAATCATATATTTGTCACATACAGTACCACTGCTTTGTTGAGCGTTTGGAGCAGTTCAGACATACAGTAATCAAATATCTACTGTATTTACTTTATATAAAACATACCAACAGACCTCCTGTCTAGGTATATTATGACATTAGACAATTTCAGTATTTAATGGTGGCACAGTGGGGTAGTGGTCCAAGGGTTCGAGATCCGCCTCAGCTCTGTGGGTGCAGAGTTTGCATGTCCTTCCTGTGGTTAGTGGCTTCCTCTGGGTACTCCGGTTTCCTCCTACAGTCCAAAAACATGCAGAGTAGTCTAATTAGGGTTGCTAAATTGCCCATAGTGTGCGAGTGTGTGTGTATTTGCTTGTGCCCTGCGATGGTGTAATCCCCCGCCATAGTGCTATGAGTCCTCTGGGATAGACTTCTCATGCAGACCCTTTAGAGGATAAGTGCTATAGTGAGAGAGAGAGAGACCTTTCACAATATTAAATATACCTACACTACATGGCCAAAAACCTGTGGACAACTGAGTGTCACACTTTTATAAGTTGTTCCCCAAACTGTAACCACAATGTTAGAAGCAAACAACTGTAAAGAATTGTTGCATGTTGTAGCATTACAGTTTCCTTTCACTGGAACTATATTCATGTAGCATTATGCTTCCCCTTCACTTTTTTCACATTAGGCATGATTGATTTGTATCGTGCATGGGAACGATTGCTCCACCCTCCCTACTTCCCCTGCACAGCGTTCACATTATGTTTGCTCTCCGTACTCGGGTGCACATGCGTATTTACACTTTCCAGCATGGGGCGGTATGCCAGCCATTAGACACAAGAGGAGCAAGGACGTTAACCTGCAGACTATGCCAAATATTATTTATATTTTGAAAAAAATGTCACTCAATGTCACATGAGATTAACACTCATGCCTTCCTACGAGGTCAGAGGATAAGATTGGAGCGTGCTGCATGTACAATATCATTTCTGTCACGTCTAAACAGCGATCTACTTCTGTTCTTTTCCAGGAGGCGCGTTTCCCGAGTGTGGAACGATTGTGTTCTCACTGATCAAAATGAATCTGACGTTGTGGTCAACTGTTCTCAGCAATGATTATGAGGCCCCAAATGTCAAAAAGAGGCCACAAAAAATGGCCTCTTTGAAAAAAATTTTCAAAGGTGAAAATTCATATTGCCAAAAACGCATTCCCATAGGAAATAATGTAAATGCAGATCATTCGTTCCATCCACCCAAAATATTACCAACAGTCCCAATTCCCAACACTATAATCATATTTCTACATATAAAAGCAGTCAAAAAAAATGAGAAAAGACATGTAAATGAAGAAAAATATGAAATAAATGGACATTAAACCTTACTTAACCATGATTTCTCTTGGCACCGGCTGCTTTATAAACCAAACTGATAGCGGCTCCATTTTCTTCTTGCTACCGTCCTTGCTAACATTCTTGGTACCCATAGTGCTGTCTTCACTAAATCTTGGACAAAATGCAAAAAAACTCACTTCGCTGGGCTTTCCACTGAAGCAAACAAGTTTTGAATGACTCCTGGAAGAACGTGTGACTAAGCTGCCGTTCGGTTCGTTCACTCTTTTGCTTTGATGCATGATGAGGCAAATTTCCAGCAAAGTTTCAGTTCTTAAGATGAAAATTCATGAGGCCGAGCCTTTAGATAACAATGTACCACAGTAATTGTGTATGCAAGTTATTACTATGTAAATTTGTTGTGTTTTGTATTTATTTATATTTATCTACAGTACAGGCCAAAACTTTGGACACACCTTCTCATCTATCTGTCAATGTGTTTTCTTTATTTTCATGATCATTTACATTGGTAGATTCTCACTGAAGGCATCAAAACTATGAATGAACACATGTGGAGTTTTGTACTAAAAAAGGTCTCCACAGTCACCTGACCTGAACCCAATCGAGATGGTTTGGGGTGAGCTGGACCCCAGAGTGAAGGCAAAGGGGCCGACAAGTGCTAAACACCTCTGGACTCCTTCAAGACTGTTGGAAACCATTTCAGGTGACGACCTCTTGAAGCTCATCGAGAGAACGCCAAGAGCGTGCAAAGCAGTAATCAGAGCAAAGGGTGGCTATTTTGAAGAAACTAGATTATAAAACATGTTTTCAGTTATTTCACCTTTTTTTGTTAAGTAAATAACTCATATGAAGTTATGTTACATAATGTAACAGAAGTTACATAATGTGTTCATTCATAGTTTTGATGCCTTCAGTGAGAATCTACCAATGTACTGTAAATCGTCATAAAAATAAAGCAAACACATTGAATGAGTGAAGGTGTGTCCAAACTTTTGGCCTGTACTGTATACTTTAAACTTTTAATATATTGTTTATTTACTTTTTTTTTTTATAAAAGGCATTCTTAAATATTATACACCTTTTTTTATATAAAGTATAAAACAAATTTATTTAATGTTTACACACTTGTACCATTTTAAAAGTATCGGTTTATGCATCAGGACTTCTTTAAAAGTATTGGTTTTGTTTTAAAAGTATCAGTTTAGGTAAAAGTACAGTTTTAAAAGGACCAATCTAGGCACGTGTCATCTCTAGCCTTAGATGGAGAGGGACGGCACTCTCTGGCGCCCCCTAACAGCAGCAGCCGAAAGACGAATAAATACATTTAACTGAATTGAAATGGACGGAATAATTCGAATGTAAAACGCATATGTTTATGTAAACCACTCGCACTTTATTTATGGCGACAACAAGAGCAGAACGGACGCCTGAGGTAAGCGCTGACGTCACGTCACAGGGCTCGAGCGCCAGCCGTTTGGTCATATGACTCACGGAGCGTGACGTAGCAGAGGACGCCATTAGACTGGCTCAGCAGCACAGAGGCTCAGACAGGCGGAAATATTATTTACTGCACCTCATTCTCTGTCTCATTTCTTTTCCTTTTTAAAAATAAAGTCAGTAGGGGGATTTACGACGCTGTTTCTTTATGGAATTGGATATTTCCTGGATGTAGATATCTAATGTAAACAACAGGAGAAGAGGAGACGGTTGAGTTTTCTGTGCTGAAGTTGAAGAAGGATTTCTCTCTCTCTCTCTCTGTATTTCTGTGTCTCTCCACCATGGCGGCTGCTGGCGGCAGTAACGTTCACAGAACCTTCTCGTTTAAGGTGGTGTTGTTAGGGGAAGGCTGCGTGGGGAAGACCTCTCTAGTCCTCCGCTATTGTGAAAACAAGTTCAACGACAAACACATCACGACCCTACAGGTAACTAACACACACACACTGCGTTTCAACCTAGCTAGCATACTTACTACCTTACTGCAGAGTGTGTGAGTGTGTCTCAGCTTCCTGTGTGTTCACACTCACTGCGCATGCGCAGACTGGTGCTGGTGTTTTCACCCTAAGCAACAATATATGGACAAAAGTATTTGTTAATTATTAGATTTCGGATGTTTCAGTCAATCCCCAGTGAAGGATAATCTTAATGCTTCAGCATACTGAGTTATCTCGGACAATGCTGTCCTTCCACTAGTTTTGGGGAAGGCCCTTTTCTATCACAACATGACTGTGCACTATAAAGATGTGGTTTGATGAAGATGTTGACATAGGGAGATGTTGACACCTCGACCAGCTTTGGGATGAACTGGAACGGAGTTTGCATCATCATTCTGTAGAGCATTTATGCGATCAGGCACTGAACATGCACAAAAACCCTCCCAAATCTCGTGGACAGCCTTCCAAGAAGAGGTGTAAGGTGTTATAGCTTCCAAAGGGAGACCAACGCCAAATTGTTGTATACTGTATATGTACGTATTTGGATGAAGTACAAGTAGTCCCCGGCTTACAAACGAGTTGAGTTCCAGTAGCATGTTTGTAAGTCGGATTTGTTCTTATGTCAGACAAAGTGAGGTTTAAACACCTTTGACGCTAAATCTTTGTCACCTTTCCCCACACTGTTATCATGTGGCCCAAAAACATAACCACATGGTCCTGAGCACCTAAGGAAATAATTCTTACACATGTGAAATATAACCGTGTCATCTCTGCGCCTTTAAATTGCGAGGGGAATCCTGGACGCCATTTTGTCTCAGAGCTGTTTCCCACTGTATTGTATCTGTTTTATTGAGGATTTTCCAAAATTAGGATTATTCCCCATCAAGACAGCTTTACATGACAGCCATTTCTATCATCATACTCCCGGAATGATTCATTGAAACTGGTGAAGCCGACTCAAATAAATTGTTTGGATACATCGTTGAAGTATATGTATGTTCATACGTCGTCATTGCAGGTTTTTGGCCGAATACATTTCTACATATAGTGTAGCTTGTCTTGGAGTGACGGGTAACGCTCTACTGATGATTTACACGTTCCTTTTCATTTACAAGAATTAGCATGCTGTTTACATGATAAAAAGGGAGTTTTTCCTCTAACTATTTATATCGACTGAGCTCAAAGTCCCAGCTTCCCTGTTTATCATTGTCACTTACAAACACATTAGGAGAGGGTGGTGTGTCGACTAAAGAACAGAATTTCCAGTTAATATTTGTGATACAATCTACACTTGTACCTAGTGTAGGTTTTATGTAAGATTCTCGGTTAGAATTTTGGGAAGGACTTTATACCTTCGACCTCTAGCTTATTTTAGAGAAGTTGCCTCATTCATATACACAGGCGCACACACACACACAGGCACAGACACGCGCGCAAAGTTTCCTGTAGATATGTTTCAATTTCGATTTTCTTTCCCCAGAAGTTTTATACAGTAAACACACAGAGTCCGTTAGGGTTGCCAACTCCTTAAAACAGAATTATGGGAGGTTCTCACAAGTTTCGGTTTGACTTGTATATTATTCTCTCATTCTGTAGTACATCTATGTATACGTTGTTTCAACTTGAAATTTGTAAAGAACGTAAGTATTATTTATAGTTTTGTAGCAAAAAATAATCACAGTTATTACGGTTAATTTAAAAAAATATATATATTTTTACCAGCATCAGGTATTACACACCCCCAATTAAGCCTTAGACCAAACCATTTCTGTGTGTGTGTGTGTGTGTGTGTGTGTGTAGACTGGTTATCTATTATTCTGAACGATTCCCCACAGAACAGAATGACATTCCTGTGAAACTGTACAGTACAGTATATATTCACAGTGTTCTGAATGATCTGTGGCTTAATTGGTGGCGTTTCGTAGTGTGAATGATTTTTACTAACTGTATTGCTGTATAAAGTTGCCCTCCCCCTCCCCCCCCTTTTGTCCACCGACTGACTGTGTCTCACATCGTCCTGTTTTAGTAGTCTGACCCGTAATATTTATCTCCTGTAGATTTCACTTTGATTGTCAACAAATGGCGCCTCCAATCCCTGGTTCAGTACAGAACAAGTCTTTAGATTTAAAAATACGGAACAATTCAATATGCAGAACTTATTGTTTATTGGGTGTTTGTGTGGTTTGGGTTTCCCCCTGGGTACTCTGGATTCCTCCTACAGTCAAGAGACGCACGCTGTAGGCTCTCCAGATAGGTATGATTGGGCATGTGAGTGTGTGTAGGTTGCCTCAATGATGTCATTTTCCATATAACAATGACCACTCAGGTGAATCATAAGTCATTTCTGGGCGACTGTTGCATAACGACGTCGACATGGAAAGCTGGGCGTGTTGTCAAGTCAAACTGGGTCTCATGATGAATTTCTTTTAATTTTTGAATGAAGGCGTAAAGGCGATTGACATTTACAGAAGATTTCACTCACAGTACGGTAAAACACTTGAATGGCACAAACATGTTAAAGAAGGCTGTATGTTCAGTACATGACGATCCTGGATGAGGTGGCTCACAGCCCACTGCAATGAACATGTGGAACGATTCTTGAAAATCGAAGGATAACTCGACTCCAACTTGCAGAACTGACACATCTGACACCACATGCTGGTGTCATTTAAGGAGTTCTGAGAAAGCTTTCTACCTTGGATAGATAGATGGGTAGATAGAGTACTTTATTAATCCCAAAGGGAAACTGTATCGTTCCAGCAGTAACTTGTAGCAGGGGATTAGATCGAGAAATAAAGGGAGTTTTCACTCTCATAATTGTATTGTTATGCTGCACAATCTAAAGTCCAGGTTTGACTCTCAAACACCGTATATTACCTGTTGAGTAGCACTACAAATCACTGCCACTAACTTTTTATGTGATCAACTGGTTTCCCTCGTACTCGACTGGTCCAGAACATCATGGTCCATAACATTGCATAATAATTATCTGACCCGATGTCGACCAGCAGAACAAATATTTAGAGGACGTGGTAGGTAATAGGAGAGTGTATTTCAGGACCACAGGGCGATCCAGGTGTTTGGACATCGGCATGAGTCATGGGCAGATGTGAATTGAGTCGGGTCAGCGGAGGAAACGAGACTGAAAACCGAAAAAGAATGAAGTGAGGACTAAAACAATCCACGGTTGACGGTTTTGAACAGTTAGTTTAAACAGGTGAAGGCTTGCAAAACATCATCTAAATTTAGCACTTCAGTTATAATTAGGCAGTGAGATGATGCACTAAAGCCGTGACACGAACTTGCAGGTTTCCTGAGACGATATCGACACAACAACTACCATTTGAATACATTTATTTATTTACTGATGATGAATTGCACAGCTGAGATTTCATCAATCATTCACTCTTTTCTAATGTGACATGAGAACATTTATCTTACTGGTTCTTCAGCTTTCTCTATTTCACTACACCTGAGCTCTGAGGCCTGTTAGTACTGCAGTTAGGACAGTAATGAGACATGTGATCTGTCTTCTTCTTCTTTTAGGCATCATTCCTTACAAAGAAGCTCAACATCACAGGCAAGAGAGTCAATCTGGCTATATGGGTAAGTGTCTCTTTAAATTGTGTGTGTGTGTGTGTGTGTGTGTGTGTGTGTGTGTGTGTGTGTGTGTGTGTGTGTGTGTGTGTCTGTGTCATAGGAGGGAATTAAAGACCTCTGAATTCCTTCCATGTGACAGGTTTCGGGTTCATCGGGCCTTGTTTGAAAAGGTTTCTATTGAAGCAGGTTTTTAAAATTAATTTATTATTATTATTTTTTTTTTACAAATGTCAAATGTTTCCTTATTGCACTTGTTCTGTCCAAATAGTTTTCTGTCCTAATTTAAAGTTGAGTAGAGATTTGAGTTTGGTCCACTATTTTCTCTTAATTTGTCTGAATTGTATGATGTAGTTAAAAATGAAAGAAATGTGAACAAATGTTGAACTGTGACAGGCTGCAAAGTTTCCTAAAGATACAATTTAAAAACTCGTTGGTGTTTGTTAATATTTTTCCACAATGAAGTAAATGCTTCATTCTCGAAAGAATAAATGAGGAGCGAGTCTTCAGGAGCGTAAAATACCACAGCGACAGAAGTCAGCTCGAGATTCTATTCCTAGTGATTGATGTTTATCCCCGTTTACACTGTAGAGTGACTTCAACACAGCATCAGATATAAACAAAGTAAAACTTCTTACTTTTAAATGAGTTATACTGTGTATACAGGTATTAAAATCTGTACTCTGTGAAAATCTGTACTTTACCAGAGTTTCCAGGTGAAGTGTTTGTAAATATAAACTGAAGAAGAATTTGTGCTTCTTGGTTTTATAAAATTGAAATGTAAAAATAAAAAAATCAAGCCATGTGGTGCAGTGTCAACTTAATCTAGACTTTTATGAAAAAGCTTTATTTATTAGAAATGTGTACATTAAGATGTTTATGATTAAGGGTGTAAAAAAAAAAAAGTTCCATTTGTAGTTGGTGGTCATGTGACAACTTTGACTTCTCACTGAACACGTGTGCAACACTTACAGGACACAGCCGGGCAGGAACGTTTCCACGCTCTCGGGCCGATCTACTACAGAGACTCCAACGGAGCCATTTTAGTCTATGACATCACTGATGAAGATTCCTTCCAGAAGGTGAGGTTCTGTTTCTGTAAGATCAAAGAGACACCCAGTTGATCGAGTCCTCTGTCGCCGTGACGTTTCAGAGTGTGTGTCACTCGTCTTGTGTTAAATTCCACTTCTTAGCTCTAAAAGTGTTACTTACAGTAGAGTTAGCAACGACACCAGCAGACATGGCGATGGACAATTTTCATGAATATAAGTTTTGTCTTCAAATGTAAAAGCTTGTCAGATGTAAAGGAAGTAGAGATGCCAGTCTCACACGAAGCACCTTTAACAGGAATGTACAAATCATTGAGATATATAAGTGAAGATTAATGCTGTTCTAATGTTCGAGTTTTATAGGAAACTTGACTTTTTTTTCCCCAGCATATAGATTGTCTTGCTCATTGTTGGCTTTGTAAGTAGATTTGTGACTGAACAAAAGTTAAATAATTTAAAAAAATTAATAGAAAGAAAAAATATTGCAAACCAAAAAAACATTGAAAGCAAAAAAAAAATACGCCAGTTATCTTTGTCACTCCTCAGTTTTATTTAACTCTCGCGCCTCAGTTTTCTTTTTTCACTCGTTTCTCAGTTTTGTTTTGTTTTTTTACTCTCACTCCTCAGTTTTCTTTTTTAACTCTTGCTTAACAGTTTTTTTTTCACTTTCGTTCCCCAGTTTTTCACTCTCACTCCTGTGATATTCACAATATTATAATGTTTAAATTTCACAACCGCTTGTTTTTATATTAAGATTATCTACAGACTCTACACGCCTGAATGATCTACATATAAAACAAAAAGGTTTACTCTGCAGTGATTTCGAATCTTGATAGTGAGGCCATAATCGCTGCCAGGTGTTTTATCAGAGAGGGTGTATTAGTGTTAGACTTTCATGAACTGAATCTTTTCTGCGGTAGAAACTTATTGTTAAAAGGAACTGCAAATTCTCGTGTATATTCTTTATTTTTCTTGATTAATAGTTGTACAGATGTCCTTATATAACATTATGTATTTAAATCTACGGGAATTGAGGAGTGAATTATTATTATATTTTTTTAAATCTAAATTTTTTGTTACATTAAAAAAAAAAACACACAAATCAAATTCCATAAACGTGAACCAAAATGACTTTTCCAATGAGATGCGTTAAAGCTATATATATATTGTGTAAAGTCAGAAAATTGCGCGATGTAGCGTTCATCATCGCTGCTGTTGAACTACTAACAAACTAATCCAATTTAATTATTTTTTGCTTGACAAACAACTATTTGTTTTGTAGATTAATTCATTCAGCTGAGACCCGACTAATCAAGTCAGTGTCGGATTTTGTCCAAGGAATCATGATGATCATATTTGTAGCGTTATAGCTAGAAAACTTAAAACACTTCACTTGTTTCTCAATTTCCCACACATGAATGATGGCTCACATGAACACACACCCACCTGTTTATCATGAGAATAATGTTACGTCTTAAGCAACCATTTCTTTCTGTATTAGACTCTGTGATGTCCATTACATCTAGTGGAAATTAAAGATGCTATGAACTTTTAAATTGAGCTGCTTTTATGTCGACACCAAAAAAAGCAAACAAGGAATTTCCAGTCAGTATGTCATTACTGATACGAGTGTTTGTTTTTCCTTCTTATATTTTTCAGGTGAAAAACTGGGTGAAAGAATTACGGAAAATGTTGGGAAATGAAATCTGTTTATGTATAGTAGGTGAGTGATGGATCCTTCTCAGTATGAACTCTTTCTATGTTTTTATTAAAGTAAGAATCTGAAAGGCAGCATGGAGAGCTTGCGCACGGTGTAACAAGAACGCTGCCACATGACCTCACTCTCTCATGTGATTGAGAAAACCCCTGTAGCCTTTCTCACAATTCATCTTCTCAGCTTCTCATCATATCTTCTCATCTGCTCCAGCACAAACATTGGCACAGAAATCCAGCGCTGGAATTCCCCCGGGAGCAAGCGCTGTGTGTTTAACTTTATGATGTCTGCTGATCTCTGATGCACAGATTTGATGATTTATTCTGGTTGAGTTATAAATTATTGGCCTCTGCAAACCCTTCACTTGGTCCAGTTTAACATTTTCGCGTTTTATATGGTTATGAACTAACATATCATGTTTTTTTTATTTATTTATTTATTTATTTAAATTATTATTATTGATGTTTTTGGCATGTGGGAGAACAAGAAGTAAAGTTGGGTTGGTTAAAATCAGTTTATCACTAAGAGTGAAAAAGGAATGTCCATTTCAGACCTGCTTTCCTCAAAATTTATACTTGCTTTTCCGTTCCTTCAGCATCTCTTCACACTTTATACTCTCTTTTTTTTATTACTTCTGTACAAGATGGCTGCTTCACATATTCTCTGGTTATGTGAGGTGTCGCTTTCACATTAAGTCCCCGGGATGGTTTCTGAAAACACTAGACCCCAAAGTCTGGTTCATTTTGATCAGTCAGAACACAATCGTTCCAGACTCAGGAACCCTGCTCGAGTTCGCTTGAAGAGGTGATCTCGAGCACGGATCAAATAAAATACGGAAACCAATCTTAGCTGAGAATGGAAATAGATCACCGCTTAGACATGATATCATCAGTGCCGTCTTTCTCCTCCGAAATCTCTGTGTCAGAGTAGCACGCGCCAGTCTGACCCCCTTACCTACACAGCCATAGCTAATAACGTAGGAAGGCACACGAGAGCCTCGCTCTTAAAGATTTTCCAGAGACATCAGTAATATTAGGGTTAACATGGGGTTCAAATTTACTCCCTCGTTCTTTTCTTCTTGTGTTTAATGGCGGCTCACAAACCAAGTGGGTGCATACTGCTGTGTCACAGAACATAAATATAGAAGTGTTCCCAAATATGGACAGCAAAAAACAAAGTGAAAACAAACCAATAGGGAGTGAGTAGGTGGGGAGCAATCGTTACACGGCATGGTACAAATGAGTTAATGCCTAATGTGAAAACGCCCACAAACATCCTCAGAAAATCATGCTGGAATGAGACTCGCACCTTACTTATTCGGTTATACAGAAGGCAGGATTCAAAAACACACCCCGCGCTACAGCCGAATACAATATAAAACACGCAGGTAACGGCTCACTCGTGTTTCGTCTAGCACTGTAGCAACAATCACACACAAACACTGTTATGTTAAAATGCACATATGACAGCACCGTATCTGAGTAAAATTGTTACCTTCGATATTGAAAAAAACATTAGCTTTCTCAGTAAATTGGAATATCATCAAAAAGTTTCAGTGAGAGAATCTAAGAGGGAGATGCGAGACACCAGACCCAACAACACAGAAGAGCTGAAGGCCGCTCTTAATAACACCTTGGCAGTGCCACAGACCGATCGCCTCCACGCCACGCTGCATTGCATCGCATCGCATCATGTCGTTCCTGAGCTGCCATTGATCCAAACTCCCTCTGCCCTCTGGACCTGCCTGACCCATCCTGGTGCCCCGCTACTGGATGGATGTCCCGTGTGTCTCTTTGGGATGCGTCCGGTGTCTGGAGACGGTTCCACTGGCCACGACCTGATGTTGACAGCTGTTTCTCTGAGGACTTGACTTGGCTGCAGTCGCTCAATAGTTCAGGACTGGAATTTCCTTCAAGTCTACCCTTGTCTCCAATATCTACCTGGACTCCATATTAACATCAATTAACACCAACTATTATCGCTGAACTGCCTGACACCTAACACACAGTATGATGCAGATCATTTCCTGCTGTCCGTTTCACCCAAATGAGGATGGGTTCCCTGTTGAGTCTGGTTCCTCTCAAGGTTTCTTCATATTACCGTCTCAGGGAGTTTTTTTATTACCGTCTCAGCCACTGTTGCCCTCGCCTTGATCACCAGGGACAATCTGACAATTTTGATTCATATGATACACATTCATATTCCATACAAACTTAAAGAATTCTTTTGATTGTGTAAAGCTGCATTGCAACAATGATAATTGTTAAAAGCGCTATGCAAATAAAATTTAATTGAATTGCTGCAGTAACTCATGCGGAGGATGACCCGACCAAGTATTGAGAGCTGGACATGTCCAATGTCTCCGTCCAAATCTTTATCGATCTTAAGTAACATTAAAAGTTTCAAAAAATCCTGAATTCTGTATTTTCATTAGCTGTAAGCCATAAACATCAAAATTAAAAGAACTGAACACTTAAAATATATCAGTCTGTGTGTAATGAATACGAGTTTCACTTTTTGAATTGAATTACTGAAATGAATCAACTTTTCGATGATATTCTACTTTATTAAGATACACCTGTATATGAACCATGTTCGCTGATTGAAATGTATCTTCTAGTCATTTTCCCTTGATTACATGCAGTACAGTTTTGTGCTACAGTGTGTGTGTCTTCTGATTGAGTTTAACATTGCTGTTCATGTGGCCATGACTCTTATGATGATGATCTTGTTTCTCCTCATAGGTAATAAAATTGATCTGGAAAAAGAGAGACATGTTTCAGTGGAAGAGGCTGAGTCGTGCGTATATTATTTCTGTCATGTATTACATTTTTATTAATTTTTTTATAACTTGACACATAATATTAATAAAGTACATCAATTATAAATCAAGACTAAAGGAGGATTTGAATTTGAGTGATTTTAAAAAGCGCTTTAATTTTTTTTCGCCCACAGGTACGCAGAGTCAGTCGGAGCGAAACACTATCACACGTCAGCTAAATTAAACAAAGGAATCGAAGAACTGTTCCTCGACTTGTGTAAAAGTAAGTGCTGTTACGTTTCCTAATGAGACGCATCATTTCAGGCGGTTTGAAATTTATTATTGTCTCGAGCAAGTCTTTCAATCAGTCGCGTTATGAGGTAGGCAGTTTGTCTGGTTAATCAACATGCACACGATTATGACAAATCGGTATGCCTTCTTCATATCTTCTGAAGAGAGAGAGCGACAGTACGCCCTGTGACAAATCCCGCCTTCTGCTTTACGATTAGTTACAAGAATCCGGTCTCTTCTGTGATTGGTTGGATGTGAGCCAGTCCTTGGGACTGGAACTGTAGCACAGTTTAGCTAGTGCCGCTCTGAATCAGTCTCATGAATGCAGTGTATGCTATGAATAGTTTGAAGCACCACCTGGAGGATTATGGAGGAACTGCAACATTCTACCCACTCCTTAGCATTTAGGCCTTTGGTATACATAATAATAATAAGTTTATTTTATATAGCGCCTTTCAAGAGACTCAAGGTCGCTTTACAATAACAAAAATGTTTACGTATAGAAAGAGACATCTGAAAGACGTCAGAACAAAATATAGATAAACATGGAAACCGGTAGTATTTATCTAACTCATATTCAAAGAGTGGAAAAACAGGACGAGAAAAGATATGTTTTAAGGTGGGTTTTGAAATCCTGTAGTGAAGAAAGATCACGGATGTGTTTGGGAATAGAATTCCAGAGTGTGGGGGCAGAAATACTAAATTCTCATCCTCCAAATGATGCAAATTTATGACGAGAAATTACCAGTAGACCATCATCTGCAGATCGGAGTGTGCGAGCAGGGGAGCAAGTATGAATAAGATCCAAGATATATGGGGGGGCAAGGCCATGGAGTGCTTTGAAGGTGATAAGAAGAATCTTGTATTGAATGCTGGAGCGAATGGGTAGCCAATGAAGTTTGTGTAGGATGGTAGTGATGTGTGAGGATTTCTTTGAATAAGTGAGGACCCTAGCAGCAGAGTTCTGAATGTATTGGAGCTTATTTAATGTTGTATTTGGTAGACCATAAAAAAGAGAATTACGGTAGTCAAGTCGAGAAGTAATGAAAGCGTGGACCAGTGTCTCAGCATCCTTGATGTCTAAGAAGGGCCGTAGACGAGCTATATTACGGAGGTGATAGAAGGCAGATTTAGTAAGTGAAGATGGGAGTCAAAAGTTATACCCAGATTTTTAATGGTGGTGGAAGATCTAACCAAGGTCCCGGAAGTGTTAACAGTATCAGTACAGAGAGCTGCAACGGTTTTAGGTGAACCAACAAGTAAAAAAACTGTTTCATCAGTATTGAGCTTGAGAAGGTTACTAGTCATCCAAGCATTTATGTCATCAACACAATCTGAAACGGAGTTAGTGGGAAAGGGGTGGTAGTGTCGAAAACTGATATAGAGTTGAGTGTCGTCTGCATAACAGTGGAAATTGAAACCATGACGGCGGATGATTTTACCTAGAGGAAGCGTGTAGATGATGAACAGTAGTGGGCCAAGAATAGAGCCCTGCGGAACACCATGAGAAACAGGAGCGGTAGAAGATTTAGACTGCGGATAGTAATATAGTGTTGACGGTCAGACAGATGAGAAGCGAACCAGGATAAGGCAGTTCCAGAAATACCTAGAGCAGAGAGTCGTGAGATGAGAATACTGTGAGAGATAGATCTTTCTTCTGCATTTGATACTAACAGAATCAAAATGCTAGCAGAGCGAGCATCAAAAGCCATAAGGTCATTGACAACCTTAAGAAGCGCTGTGTCTGTACTGTGGTGAGGGCGAAAACCGGATTGGAAACATTCATACAGATTATGAGATGACAAATAGGACTGTAGTTGAACAGCAACAACTTTTTCAAGTATTTTTGAGAGTAGCGGAAGATTTGAAATTGGTGGATAGTTGGCCATATCGGCAGGGTCAAGGCCAGGTTTCTTTAAGTCTGGTGTGACAGCTGCAGTTTTTAATTCAAGAGGAACAACACCAATGTTCAATATTTTGGAAATGAGAAGTGAAATAGGCCGTGAAATAACGGGTGCAGAGTATTTATAGCAGGGACATAGGGGCAGGATCAAGGTGAGAGAAAGAAGGATTGACTTTACTCAGTAATTCAGAAATAAAAGCTGGAGTTGGAGGATTGAAATCAGTAAAAATACCAGTTGCAAAGTCAGTGGGGAAGTCATTTGAGTGGATAGGGGAGTATACTGTTGAAAAGAGAGAATGTATCCGAATTATTTTATTTTGGAAGTAATGTAAGAATGACTCGCAGAGATCTATAGAGTTGGTCATAAGAGGGACAGGAGGACTAGTGAGTTTGTTAACTACAGAAAACTGCATTTGTGATCAGAGTAGAATAATAGCTGGAGCGTGCGTTATTTAAAGCTAATTTATATAGCTGAATGTGATCCTTGTATGCAAGAAGATGCACGGTCAATTTTCCTATAAAGGCGTTCCAGGCGACGACCAGTGGTTTTCAATTTGCGTGAGGGGGTAAACCAGGGTGATGTATGTGTAGACGGTACGATTCTGCATTTGAGTGGGGCGTGAATAGAACGGTAGAAAGAGCGTTATTATATTTGGCAAGAATATCAAGAGCAGAGCTGTGTTCAGTAATATCTGAAAGATGTGTCTGTACAGAATCAGTAAACAGTGAATAATCAACAGAAGTAATTTTACGAAAAGTAATGGTTGATTTTACCCTGAGGCAGGCGAGAGGCATTTCACAACTGAGTTCAATGAGAAGGTGATCAGAAAGTCCAATCTGAGATCCATACACAGAAACATTACGTAAACCAGTTGTACAAATTAAATCCAGTGTGTGACCTTTTAGATGTGTAGGAAAATTAATGTGCTGTACGAGATTAAAACATTCAAAAACTGACATGAGTTCACGGGAGTCTGCGCAAGCTTTCTTAACATGTATGTTGAAATCACCAAGTAAAATTATAGAAGAAGACATTGCACATGTAAGGGTTAATAGCTCATGCAGTTCAGTGAAGAAATTTGACACTGATTTGGGTGGACGATACAAGAGAATTGCAATCATAGGAAATGTACCAGAGGTTTTGAGAACCAGGTATTCAAAGGTTGAAGTTGCATGAAAGTCAATGGTTTTAACAGGAATGTTACTACGATAGACGGCAGCCAGACCACCGCCCCTCGATGTCAGACGGGGTTTGGTCATGTAGCTGTATCCAGAGGGGGTGAGAAGATTTAGGTGGAAATAGTCATTTGGTTTTTGCCATGTTTCAGTAAGCAGCAAGAAGTCCAGGTTTTTATCAGTTAACAGTGTGGAGAGCACAGTAGCCTCGTTAGTAAGTGAGCGGCAGTTGAACAGCGCTAATGCAGGACGAAGCGCACAATCATTGCGTGTCTGTAGAGCAGATGTAGACGGAGATACAGTAATTAATGCAGTACGATTGATACCACTGTGGTTGGCTGGCAGCATAGAATAGCGTATATCCGAACGGTTGGACCAAATAGAAGGAATAGACGAGGATGTCACACAGCGCGATGAGAGATAGTGGCGCGGATGAACGTAGCGCGGCCGTTGAGTGATCCCAAATTCCTAGCAGAATATGTACATAATACATATATGTATTATGTAAATAATGCAAACATACACTACCGCTCAGAAGTGTGGGATCACTTTCTAAATCTATGGTCTTTCCTGGTTTTTATTTCTTTCTACGCTGGTAAAAAATACTGAAGGAGTCCAAGATGACACTAATCTCCTTTGAACAGTTGATATTGAGATGTATATCTGCTACTTATACTGTGTAAAGCTTCATAACGACTTTAATCTGAGGTGCTGTTTGTTTCTGAGACTTGTAACTCTAAATGAACTTCTCCTTAAAATAACACCTGACTGTTGTATTTGTTACATAATTGCTTAATTCCATATGTGTTATTTCATAGTTTTGAAATCCCCAGTCAGGTTGTAGAATGTAGTCACTAAACAAAAACAAACAAATTTGAAAGTGATCCTAAACTTTTGAGTGGTAGTGTATATGAATATAATTATTATTATTTATTTATTTATTTTTTATTTGTTTTGAAAAATAATTAAATTGTATTTTGTAGTCTGTGTGGCGATACATTAATTGCCACACAAAAGAACCTCAATACATAAATTAATCGATTTACCCCATGTCAGGTGTACGCGTGAAACTGACAAATCAGCTGCGAGACAACTCGCAAACAAACTTGTGATTGTAATTAGTTTTTGATCTTTAATCAAAAACAGATCATATTTTTTTTTTGCGATGCGGTTTTTATTTGGGTCAAACTTTTACACACGCATCATTAGTACAAGATTTAAAAGATTTAAGTCCGTTTAGTGTGTGTACAGAATAAAATGAATCGGATTAAAGCTTTGGTTGGATAACAGCTTTTCTCTCTCATCTTTGCGCTTTCACAACGTGCAGGAATGATGGAGACGGCGCAGGCTGAGGAGAGGTCTAAGGGAAACGGGACGAGCCACACGAGCACGGGGCGGAGAGGCGTTCAGATCATCGACGATGAACCACAAGCCACTGCGGCAGCCGGAGGGTGCTGTTCATCAGGCTAGGACACTGCGCTCCACCCCCCCCCCCCTTCCCTCTCTCTATCTCTTTCTTCAAAAGTACTGGTACTCTTCCTTCATCTGTCACGCACTCTGCTCTGTAACACTGATGGCTTCGGCAGTGATTAGTTTTCCTGTTGACTGCAAAGTTGGAATACAGCATCTAATGGATATTATCAGTTACTTGTTAACTGAGGTGTCTCTCTCTCTCTCTCTCTCTCTCTCTCTCTCTCTCTCCCCCCCACGTACACATGCGCTCTTTCTAAATATTTGAGCACGCACTAAGATCTGATTTTCTAAGCTTTTTTTGTTGTTGTTGTTCCAGTTATTGTTGTTGTACATGTTGGTTGATTTTTCCATTTTTCTTTTACTCAAACCCTTAAAGAAAGTAAAGTCCCTGTTATTTAATAACTTAAACCTGCACACTGAACCCCGACGTCCGCGCTGTACCCGTCATTAGTACTTACTGAGCTTTCTGTCTTTCTGTCTCCATCGTCACCCTTCCGAATTCATCGTTACGTAATCAGAAGTTTTATTAAACTTGCTCTCTTGTTGGTTTCGGACTTGTATGTACCAGATCAAGCAAAACTACACACGTTAATACAGTATGTTATTATTTTATCCTGCTTTTACACCTTGTTTTGGGGGAAACTCGTCCAGCTAGCCACTTGGAAAAGTGTTCAGGACTGTGTTAATGATGAGAGTGGATGAAGTTAAAATAGCGGCAGAGGAAAGGAAAAATAACAAACGCAGTGTAAGTATTGAAGGCTTTATTAGGGAGCACACGGCTGTTTTTGTCCACACTACTATGTTTCAGAGTTCTGCGTAGCTCATGTCTAATGTTTCTTTACCTTCCGGATTGTTTTCTATGAAAGCATGCAGATTTATCACATCTGACCTTTCATTATTAATAACCCCTCTTTACCTTTTATTTAATTGCCAAGGCTAAATTCTTTAATCTGATTATAGGCCAAGAATGAAAAATATTCTAATTATGTATTAAATTATACAATACAAGGGTGTTCAAGTTCAAACCGGGACGTTTGCTTGCACTGTATAACAGAACGCAGTTCTGAGAGTAAAAACTCCCTTTATTTCTCTATTTAATCTCCTGCTACACTAATGCACTTATCCCAGAGTTTCACTGGTGCTTGGATACCAAGGTAGAAAGTTTTCTCAACACATCAGAATGCTTGCTTCGTGTCTGAAACGCCGGCTTCCACAGGAACTCTTTTAATGGCCCCAACATGTGGGAATGGCTTGGAGCGAGGTCAGGGCTGTATGGAGGTTGTGGCAATAACTCCCAGTTCCTGTAACGTGCAAGTGGTGCTGGTGAATGATTGTGTGTACAGTTTCCACAGACAGAAGCGTCTCTTCCACAAGTTTTTCATAGATTTTTCATGGATCCGGGTTTTTCCACGGTTTGTTCACGAAAACTACGGCAGTGGGCTCCGAACCACCTTCCCCGGGAACGTCATTCAAGAAAGTACGGCCGCCTTTAAAACATTTGCACCATTACAATATTCTCAATCGTACTGTGCTTGAAATCTCGTGTAAACATCAACCGGTTTTACGCCTTCATTCACCATTTGTGAAATGTCATCGCAAGTCCCGGCTTGACTTGAACGGCCCAACATAGTTTCTTGCTCGTGTGCCATGTGAAGACGGTGATCTAGATTGTACCGAACGTGTTTTAGATTGCTTAGTTCCTGCTGTATGTCATGTATATAATTATACTGAAATGTGAGTATTTCTTTCAGATTGATTTGATTCATTTGAGAGGAGATCAGGCGTGAAGTTGCTTGTGGAACGGTTCAAATACAGAATGTGTTTAACTTGGAATGAGAGAGATTTTTTGTTTGTGTGTGGGATTTTTTTATTTTTTTTTTAAATACAGCATTTGACTAATTTTTTGATTGGGAGTCTGAATATTTTTCCAAGTGGCTGTCAGTGTCGTGTATAATAGTTAAATGATTGTAAAGTGAAGAATACCAATTATGGGTGAAAGCACATTATTGGAAGTTTATTTTTATTTAACTGCTTCTGTCATGTGTTTTGTAATAGAACAATTATAAAAAAAAAAAAAAAACATTTCTTAGGTGTCCAATGCATGGTCGTTATTTAAATTTTTTTTATATGTATATACTATTGCTTGTCAATTCATTAGGAACACTCCTTGGCTGAGTTTTGTGTTGAGAACATCATATTAATTTGATTTGAGATTCAAACCCATGCTGACTTTCCTTCATGATGCAGTTCGGCAAGATGTTTGAGCCGCACATCCCTGCTACGGGTCTCCTGTTCATCTACAGTCCAAGTGAAGAGAATTCGGTGTTAAGTTTCTGGATTCACACTGACATGGTGCAGTAGTCATTGTAAAATGGGTAAATTATAGCCATAAATGGATGTATGTGGTCAGGAACAATGCTGTAAAGCTCTGTCCTTAAAAACATCAGATTTCCCCACAGCACTACACCACCAACACCACCAGATGGAAAGGTATTAGAATAATCTCAAGTATTGGGACCATCCAGGGTGCTTCATCTCACTGGCTCTCTTCGCTTTATGTGAGGAAACTGGAAGACAATTAGTTAACATAAGGGTTTATAGGGCTAACTGGATTGTCACGTCCCATACCACCAAAATCATATCACAGTTCTTGAAGGCGTGTGCTACATTATATAAACATACAGTCATGTGTAAATGTTGGTGCGCCCTCTTCGTGTTTGATCTCTCTTTGATCAGATCATGGTAAGTCTTAGTATTAGGCAAATACATCCTCAGACAAACAATAAAAAATTACTTTTTCCCCCCCATTGTGCCGTTATTTATTTAACAAAAATTAAGCCAAAAAGAAAAAAAAACACCTGGGCGTGACTTGTCATTTTTGTGCAATCTTAAGGAATAGTTCGACAGGCTTCCTTAAGGGACTGCTTTTGGCAAGTTTCTGTCTCACATTTTTCAGTCCATGTACCTGACCAGTTTCAGAGGAATGTTTTTTGCTTGTTAAGCCTCACAGTGACCTATAAATCATTCAAGCATAAAAAAAACATCTAACATAAGCCATGACCCAGTGAGAAACCAGTGCAGATGATGACAGATGATCAGGCCGGTGATTAGTATACTGGTGATGCTGAATGATGAGTCGTTGGAACAGACGAGAGGGGAAATGAGGTTGCTGCTGAGGATGTTACATAAACAACTTATTTTTAAATTGTATCCCATTTCTTCAATATACATCATTAAATTGAATTTAATATGAAGAAATGAGGGCGTCTCAAGACGTTGCACAGCACTGTATATTGTCGATCTTTCTGAATTTTTTTTTTTAGCAAAATGACATTGAAAAAATACTTTGAAATAATACTTTATATGTTTAATATTGAGTGTGGGGGAAAAATATGTAAAAAAATGTGTATATTGATTAAGTACTTTTTAATAATAAAAGAGTAACAAATTTGTATTTTAGAAGCCAGCCCACAGTCCAAAAACTTGCAGGTTAAGTTAATTGCCATTCACAAATTGCTCATAGTGTGTGAATTCCCTGCAGTGGACTGTCCAGGGTGCATCCTGCCTTGTGCCCTAAGTCCCTGTACATGATAAGCGCTATAGAGAATGAATGAGTGGTGAATTTTCTCTTTTGCACAGTCCATGGATGGACTAGACATCAATGAAAAGCTATAACTTTCTTATAAATAAAAAAATAATTCTTACGGCTTGGTGGGAAAAGATTCACACTGACACAACACACACATGCATCGGACACAATTTACTATGCAGCTAAAGGTTGTAACTCGACTGGGAAAAGTCCAAGAAGATGCCATGCTCAACTCTGGAACTCAGGACGGTCTCCTCAACGTCATGTTCAGCCACTGATGGCAAATCACCATGTCTGCTCTTAGCGTGAACGGTTAACACATCTGCACGTCTTATCTTTACATGAGCAATTAACACAGACTTGTTGCTAACAACCAATGGACATTGAACAGGACACAATTCTGAGCTCTGACTACCTGATTTTGTGAAGTCTCAGAGAAAAAGAAAATACATCATACTCATCTAAATTTTTTCTTCAAACAAATGGAAAACTTTCCAGTTAGAGATTCCAGTTTAGCTTTTAATATCTGATCAGATGTATGTTAACATGCTCAATGCATTTAAATCCTCTGGGGTCTAAGACCATTTCCTTTATTTATACAGAGCACAAACTGGGCTTTCATAAATATGTTATGATACAATATGTTATGTTAAACGTAAATATGTTATATTCTTGTCCAACTTTTAAACTTATGTCAAAGTACACATACAAAAAAATTAAATTTTGAACTCTAGCAAAATTGTGAGACTAAACAAACCTGGCAGATTGTTTTGAACACGGAATTGAGTTCAAGTCTTGGGTGTGTGCCCATAGCAAAATTACTAAATTATAACACTCTGAAAGACCTTTTATTTGGTGTAGAGTGACTGATGTGCCTAACTGACAGGTTTCAAACAGGGCTCATTGAGGCCAGGGAGAGAAATAAAAAAATACATTTATTGAAATACAATTCTTATGCACACAAAAAAAAAAACCCATACAAAGCAAAATATGATATTATGACTAAAATAAAGCTGCTCACATAGCCAAAGGCAGTATTTATTCAGTGAGTATAGATTTTTGTTGCATTTCTGGAGTACTCATTGACTTTTACTGGTAATTCTGCTCATATCGGTGGGCACTTTCATCTGCATTTTGATCAAAACGCTACCTTTTGCAAAGTGAAAGCGCACACTGCAGGTTCAGAATGCAACTTTATTTGATAAGCCCAAAACAGTCCTGTCCAATGTAAAGCATTTAATCTGCTGTAAATACAGTAGATAATAGAAAAAAAAATCTCAGTTTGAGGTTAGGTTAGGCTTCCCATTCTTTTCTGATAAATACCATCTTTTACATTGTGACTGGGTACAAGAATTTAGTTTCATTTATGATTGTTTAGATGCTTTACTGCATATAATATGATGAATGAAAGTCTGAAGTAAAGACTGGAGAGAAAGAGTCGTCTACTAAACTGATTGTGCGATGTGGTAGAACTACTGTACTAAACAATACACAATATCTTAATATCAACCTTGTCCCCAAAACTTTTTACTCTGCTTTGATCGTAAGTAAAGTTACTTATACATACTTATACTTCAGCTGTAGCACATTATTTAGAGCATAACACATCACAGGGTTCTGAGAAATGCACAGAGTGTAAAACTACTACATAATACTACCAACAAATAGGTTCATAGAGAGCATCACTTCTAGGAAAGTAATCACCTCAGGGCTGGAGCATTCCATTATACGCGTCTGTATGCTCCGTCTGGGATTCATCAGGACTGGAATGGACTCACCTCAAGAAGAAAACTAGACTTCACACCAGGAGTCAACTGACCTGAATCACAGCTCTTAACAATAAATCTAATTATAAATAGATTTTTTTTTTTAAGTGTGAAGTGACAGGTGTTTTCCCTCTTTCTCCAATACGGAAATTCATGGAAAAAGAGAGAAAATCTCCCTGGAGGTATGTATAAATGTTATAAAGGTCTGCTATTCGCACTGAGATTTGATTCTTCATCTTATTTGCTGCACAAACCTGACAGGGAAGATGACCACCAAACCATCTGGCATCTTAAAAAAAAAAGCTCATGTTAATTGATAGGTACGTTCACATTACCAGCCTGAAGTGCCTCAATTCTGAATTTATCCCTCATGTTACAAAGACCTGATTCTTTTTTTTTTTTTTTTTTAGATCTGTCTGAATACACAACTCTGATGTTCCTTAGATCGGATCTGAGTCACCTACATATACAGACTTAAATTGGATATACAGTACTTCCAATACATGGTCAGCTAGCAACAGCTGCTAAAACAGCTAAAGTGTGGCGTCTGGTGTCCTTCCTTCTTCTGGACCTTTTTTTAAACAGATAAAGCCGACAAACTGCTCACCGTCCTCAAGGGCAAAATCCCCAAGTGAGAAGCGTCATGAACATTCAAATCTGATTTGACCGAAAAATAAAATGGAATTGAGCGACGTGGCTTGTAATGTAGGCTATGTACAGTAGGCGAGACACATACAGCCAACAAATAAAGTGTATTTAGCATCAGAGAATGTCAACTTTCTTCACTTAACTTTACCTTCAATAAACAACAGTGTTAGCTAACCTATCTTTGCTGCAATAATGTGAGCAATAATATGATCAATAATGATTATGATAAACAGAAGTTAAAACAGATAATTTCTGGTTAAGAAGATGAACAGAAGCTTAAAGTGCCCCTATTATGCCATTTTAAAGGTTGCTAATATTGCTTAATGAGTCTCTTAAAACAGGTTTACATGTATGCAAGGTCAAAAAAACATTTTAGTTTTCTCCAAAAATAGATTAAATTTTACCCCATTTTTAAATGATTCGTAAACGACTCGTGTGAAGCAGTTAGAAGAATCAGTCTGTCTAAACCCCTCCCCTCACTGCTGTGATTGGTCAGATGGTGCGGCCCTTTATGATTGGTCTACCGCTACAGCGTGTGTCGGAAAACGAAACGTCCATTACCATAACTGAACGGCGGCTCTGGAGACGCGTCAATACTTCTGTCGATGAAACGGTTAAAGTGGCTCATCGACAAGAATCTGTTTCGCTAGCACGACTGGAGCAGGACGTTCCTCAGTGATAAGTGTCATATGTTAACAAGAGTGTGGTAACGTTAATTGTAATATGGCGGGCAAGTTGTTCGCGACGTAGAACGTGGGCGGCCATTATGCAAATATGTTACGTAGCGACGTGGATCCGTAAAAGAGAAATATTAGATTTGCTAACGACTCGTTTAGGCGAATGTGAGCCAACTCTTTTTTTTAATAGACAAAAACTTCATTTATCGTGCACTGTCAGCGTCACAGATAGTGCAGATAGTTTATGTTCACATACAGCTACATGACTTTTCACTGCATGAAAGATCATATTTGAACAAGTATAATAGGGGCGTAATATTACGTGATAGTTTCGTGCATGAAGGAATGACGCCTCCACCCTGGGGTTTTACAGTTTCCTCCCACTGACTAACAAACGTTATGGCTTGTGTAATAAATTCGTCATATGTGTGAGAGAGTACTGTATGTGAATGTGTGTTTGTGGTGAATTCTACAAAGTCTATCACGATAAGCTCTGGCTGAACCACAGTGTTGGCAGATTTAGACCAAAATCTGCAATGCTGCAACCACACGTAGGAGCAAGACAGGTCAGAAGCAGGAACACAGAACAACAATGCATAACCACCACCTACTGGACGGGAGTGAGGATTAGAGAAGCACTCAACATGGGAACACTCCTTCTTTCAATCTACTTGTTACGTAAAACAAAACAAAAAAAACATCACAACCACAGCAGTGCCCAATGACAACGAAGTGGTCTGTCCATCAACATCATGATGATTGATTGACTCTAGTCTAGGTTGGTTTCAAATTAGTTTTGAAAATGTATGATTGGAGAAAAATAGGCGACGCTCATCTCAAACCAGCACAAATTCTGTTCACCTGCTTATACCAGTTAAAACCACCCAATCTGGTCAGCACCCACAGAATCTGGCATCAATGCTGCACCATAACCATGAATGAATAAACAATCGATACAGGATAGTACGTTTTATTTTAAACATTTACTCACGCATTAGACAGACACTTTTATTCAACATGACGAACTAATGAAGCAAGATATATAATCCCAGTATGCATAGGAGATCCTTCAAGGTATTCCACAATGCAGTCTCTTCCGAAAGTATTGGAACAACAAGACTGGTTGTATTTTTTGTTTGTTTCTCTGTAAAGTGACAACAACATTTGGGATTGAGTACAAAAAGATGTATGTGAAATGATAGATCAGGATTTCTGCTTTAATTTCATGATTGCATTTAGATCCTTTTAACTACTGAGACCATGGCACCTATGACGGCAGACATCCCAGTGTTCAGGGAGCAAAAATATTGGGAGAGATCAAGGGGCCGCCACAGCGGATAACGCACAACTTGGCACAGGTTTTACATCAGATGCCCATTCTGGCTTGGAACCAGCATGGTATCCAGTGTCTGGGGCATTAGCTGGGAATAGAATCCAGGACTTGTACATGGCAGACGAGACACCTGCGACTGAACCACCAATGCCCTGAGAGTTTTAAAGTAAATAACACTTAATATTTGGTTGCATAGTCCTCGCTAGCATCAAACTGTTGTGTTGTTCTCGTGTCTTTTGCTGCTTTTCCAGCCATGTGCCAAATCTTTCAGTTCTGTCTGTGCAGTGGGTTCTTCTTCAGTCGCCTGTTCAGGAGGTAAAATGCTGCCCAACTGGTTTAAGTTCTGGTGGTTTACTTGGCCAGACTACTAAATTATTATGGCAGTGTTTTTACGGTTATTGTCTTGCTGGATGATGACGCTCCTCCCAATTAGATGTATGTCTGTACGTTTTCAGACAGAATGTTTCTGTTGAATCCTGAATTTATTCTGCCTCTACCATCATGGGTTACATCATCAATAAAGGTTGGTGAGCTTGTTCCAGAAGAAGCCGCGCGAACCCAAGCCATGACCTTACTTTCATCACACTTGTATCTTATACAGTTGTATCTTAATAAATTAGAATATTATGGAAAAGTATATTTTTTCAGTAATTTAATACTGTATTTTGGGTTTTCATTAGCTGTAAGCCATAATCATCACAATTTAAAGAAATAAATACTTGAAATAGATCAGTCTTTGTGTAATGAATCTATATAATATACGAGTTTTACCTTTCGATGATATTCTAATTTATTGAGAAGCCCTGTATATACAGTATGAGAGGGTAAGAGAACATGTTTTGTCATTCACTCTCACGTATTTATTTATCTACTGTAGTTATTACTGCATTGAGAGAGAAACCCCAATGTAGTAGTGGGCCAGGTGTAGCTCAGTGGTTAAGGCATTGGACTACAGTTCGGAAGATCCCAGGTTCAAACCCCACAACCACCAAGTTGCCACTGTTGGGCCATTGAGCAAGGCCCTTAACCCTCAACTGCTCAGATGTATAATGAGATAAAAATGTAAGTCGCTCTGGATAAGAGCATCTACCAAATGCCTAAATGTTTCGGGTGGAGAATTGTCAGTGCAGCTACATTTTTCATTTAAGATAAATTATAATATTTAAATGTTTGAGTGAGTGTGTGCGCATGAGAACAACTAAGGAGACATGCGGCTATTTGGCATCCTCCACTGGAGTTCCTGAAGATTACACTGTAGGAAAACACATTATTACACAACTCTAGTAAACTCTACTGTTTATTCACATAGACAATAGGCTTACTGTGGAATATATATATATATTTTTATGTAAAGATGCATTAAAAAAATCCTTTTAAACATGAAAATACTGTATTGAACTTGGGGGGGGGAAAAAAACAACAATTAAACAATATTGTTAGCAGTTCACAAAAAAATTACACACACACACACACACATACACAGTTTGCGAGTGTTCCACAAGACGAGCAAAGATTTGTAATAAATTTTGACGTGGAAAATGATTAAGTCTTGGTGTCATGTATCACGCATGCGCTTCTTGTTTTGACACCGAGCGTCACGTGATCACACTCCTTGATAAATACTCCAAGAGTTATCAAACAGGAAATTGCAATGTAGTTACAGCAAGAGCTGCAAGGCTGAAAAACACAGCCATTATGATGATCAGTACATAGTCTATATATTCCATCATAATTTCAGATGAAGAAAAAAAAAACTATGTATCATTAAATACTTGTTACATACACTCCATGTTACAGATATAGCAGATTGCAAAAACATTTTTGTAAATAAACAATAGTCCCATCTCGGACCAGACACTTCGGCTGGACACTTATACGAACATTAAATAATGAAGATTAATACATATACACCGCCGAGGTGAATTAGAAAATGCATAACTGAACCAAAACACAAAATATAAATTATATGATGGAGGAATGAGTTGAGGTTACCGTCTCGCACGTGTCAGTTACATGAGTCAGGAATTTGCCAGTCGCTGGAGCCGTTAAAGAGTCCGCAGCAGTGGAACTAATTAACCACAAGGAAAATATATTTCAGATGCAATGGACTATAGTATACATCTGTAATTAAAACTAAGAAAGAATAAATATATAGATGTATGGATGGATAGTTCGTTTACATCCTCTTGAATGGGGTTTAATGCATCCTCTTTATCTTTGCAATTTTTCAAGTGGTTCTAGTGGTTCTCAATTCATTTCCTTGAACAGTAAATTTAATTGTTCATCCATTCCTACATCATCATGTTCCACGTTACAGCGCTTTACATTTTATTCTAAGCTAGATTCAGTGGAGCGCATGTACTGTAGAGTCCCAAAGGACGATTAAACAAGGATTTTTCTTTATGTGGTGACCGTAAAAACCCAAAAGGCGGGGATTTGCAAATTAATTTAATCCGATTACGCCACCCTGATGGGGTGCCAGGGGAATACTCCCAATAAACACACACAGGCAAGCTCTAACAAGCGAAGGCAAGAATAAAAATCAAATGAGACGTGGGTACCAATACAAAAGGTATATTTTATTATTAAAACAATCCACATCAAAATACTTGCTCCCAAAAGACACCGAAGCAATTTGTTCATAAAAACACTCCTCAGAGAAGGGGGAAAGGAAAAGGGGACAGAGACTAACAGAACCACAGCAGGCCGGCCGCAGCTCAGGAAATCATCCAAAACCCATCCAAATTCACACCAAATGAAACGCCATTTGGGTTTGTGCATTTGCTGGCTTTGCTCAAGGATTAATGTGACGCGCTCCTTTAGAGCTGCACGTAGTAGCGGATAAAATCAAGTGAAACATTGTAGTTAAACGAATGTACTAAAATTATAGTACAAATCTAGAATTTAAATGTAATTAAATCTTATTAGGATTGAATTTAAGCGAAATAAACGTTAACACAGTGAGCCTTTAGATTTTATCATGTGTAATTAGAAAAGCTACTTATTAGTATAAAAATGCGCACTCACAATGACGAAAAACTTTATGATATTGTAAATGTTTGAAAGAAAACAGGGTGCGCTGTTCTGTATTGTTTTTGGTGAACTTGAGCGTGTCGGCAAATGAACCGAAACTCCGTGTATACTCGCCTCACAGACGTGAAAAAACATATACTTATAGAAAGCGAAATATCTGATTTTATATAAACTAATGGAAAAAAAATTTGATGATGTAATACGTATGAAAAGTGGATTTTTGGCGCATCCACTGCTGCAGAGATGACGAGATGACATGATCACCTTCATCACTACAGCTGAGACCAAAGACATCACTCATTTATCAATGAATTTTTTTAAACGGTCAGACTCAGTCTCCTTGCTGTTTTTCCCAAAGCATTCAGAATCATTAGTCTACTTCTGCCGGTGCGCTCTGGAAACATTTATGCGTGCAGTTGAGCGCTGATTAGACTACGTAGGAAATTAAAGAGGAGGATCACGATGCTGAATCAGAGCATAAACAAATGAACAATTAACCAATAAAGTGAAAAAAACATTAGCCCACATTTAGAAAACGGCATTTATTTCTAAATAGATTTTTTATAAATGGAGGTTTTGAGCTGTATATACACACACATTCTTAAAAGTAAAGTACTCATGTGGAAATTACCATTACTATTGTATTTATTCGATACAACATTTTTTATGACAAATTTTTTTTTTGAAAACTGCGGCGAGTGAAAATGTCACTTTGCACCACCTGGCGGTCACAACACATACACTCGCACGGTCACAACATGATACACAAAAAAGACATGAGAAACGATCAGATAATAAGGACAATCCAATCCACACGAAACAAAAAAAAAATTAAGATAAAATACAAGAGACTTAATCAGCATGCACACCGCAGCTATCAGCCCAACGGCCTACGAGGCAGCCGAGTCGCAAGCGAGAAATCCTCATAACTCATAAGGAAAACAGGAATGGCGTCACATCTAGCGTTGTCAACTAGGAATAAGGCGTAGGAATGATAATATTCCACCTCACTCCTAGTACGAGAAACATTAAACTCAGTCTATTGACCACATGAAAAGAAAAGAAAAGAAACATACTTACCTGGGTTAAACAACCGTCCACGTGAAGGTGCATGATTACACACCGCCGGTGCCACAGCTCGATCTACCGGCTCCATTCTCATCCTGTTGACAATAGAAATCAGATTCGGATCTTTGAATATTAAGCTTGAGAAGCCCTGTTGTTTAAATAGTAACAGCTAATTTATATGATGTAAGACAAAAACTAAACACATTATTACCTAGAATGCATGATTGACAAGTTGTTACCCTCACTCAGTGGCTTCCTTCAAAGGGACCTGCAAATAAGAAATTAATGATGCACAAATGTTTTAATGTTTCAATCACATTTACTGTATGAGGTTGTTTCACACAGGCTTGTACTCAAATAGAAACACGTATGTTGATGTAGAATTCCTTTCCTCCGTGTGTTTGTGTGCAGAGACAAGACGTTGTTGCTTTTCGAAGGTTTGTATAAACTAAACTTGTGTGTGTTGTGCAGCTTTTATTATGTTCATTGTGTTCTCTTGGCAAATTGATTGCATTTTATGATCCAAAGATATGCTTTAAAGTATGGAGTGTATTGTATTTTAAGCCTCTTGTGTTATGTGTATGTCCAGTTCCTCCTCGTCACTATAGGGCGCTCCCACATTAAGGCTACTACTACTACTCATGCGGAAGGGCTGAAGACTAAGGCTCGTTCACGCACCGTTGTGGGTGGTGTAACTTGGAGGATAGCGCTATCCGCTCCTTCCACTTGCGTGAGCTCACAGACGACACTGATTGGCTGTAGAGCCGTGATTAAGACTAAGTAGTGTGGGAGAAAATTCTTCCACCTGTTGAAAGTTGCCTATAATTTAAAATATCAAACAGTTAACAAATTACTTAGTTTACCCTAGTCAATGTTTTTATACATTTTATCCTATGGATGACTCGGACAGCCAGGGCAGTTCAGATCGTGTTCCTTCTGAGGACTTTTATTTCTGTTGATGCTTTTTACCCCTTGTGTTTTGTATTTTACATTGGGCTTTTATACTTTGTATTTTATATTATTATCATGTAGATACGCTTATTTTATCCTGTGTCTTACTCTTATTAAAATGTTACTCATAAAACAGGTTCTGTGTCTCTGATTTTTCTATTCCTTATCTGCCCATCCTGTCTGCCCACCTGGCCATATACACACACACATAGGAGAAACCCCTGCTCTGTGTCTCTTCCTTATCAGCTAGTACCACTTCGCACACACACATAGTCTCGTACCCCATTTGCGCACACACACACACACACACACACACACACACACACACACACACCCACACACACACACACACACACACACACACACAGGGTCTCTTGACCCTTCTGAATTTTGGTTTTAATGTATGATTGATTACATAGTCACCCCGTTAGCCCCTCTCTTATCGAGTTTCTACGGCCTGACCATCCGTTCTTTCCCTCATTAATCTTTCAGGTTCGTCCAATTATTTTTTGGTTTCTGGTCCTTTAATGTCTCCCTTATCTTATCTGGTTATCTGTTGGTTCCAGCTGTGTCCAGTTTCTTCAGTCCTTGGTGCTGTTGGTTGCTCCTGGTCTTTTCTACAGTTCTCAAGAGACGGACCATGTATAAGCATCTCTTTACTTAGTATCATATAAATGCACATACTAGTTTATTTTTCCTACTTTATTAAGCTCTGTATTCTTAATATCTGTTCGTGTGTCTTTTAGATCTTTGTCTATAATTTTTCTTAAACATGTGTACGTGTATCTATCACTGTGTATCTAGTTTTAATCCTTTATTAAGTGTGTGCGCTCACACTCTGCCCAGTCCGACACCTGGCGCCTTATCTTGTCTATGTTTTACGACCTGTCATGCTCCCCAGTTTCTATGGACTTTCCAGTCCCCCTCTGGTTTCGCTGTTCCTAACTCTTATCCTCTCTTTTATACTATAATGGTACACTTATAGTTCTTTTTATATTTCTACTTGCATAAATATATGTTGATCAAAATTAGCTTACAGTACCTCTCATCCATCCCCTCTGAGAGAGATTGGCCAATCAGGCTCGTTCTACAGTGCAGAGCATGTTCGCAGGTTTTGCCCCTCGTGAGACCTGCGTCGTTACATCCTCATTCCAGCTTTCTCTCCTTCTGTGTAACACAAGGCAGATTTCATGCATCCTTAAATCAGTAGATAATGTTTTTATTTACTTTGCGTATATGTCTGTACAACCTAGAAGTCCCCGTCTTTTTCTTTCTTTTTAATTTTTACCTGTAAGAAATAAACTATGCACTACTAATAGCCTTCATAGAAATTAGTAGTTAGTTGTGATTTTAGTAATTAGTCACGATTTGAGTTAAAGTTACTCATCTCTTCTCATATTAGGGTTTATTCGGAGAACCCCTAGAACCAGAGGTGTACAAATACTTCGTTACCTTACTTAAGTAGAAATTTTGGGTATCTATACTTTACTGGAGTAATTATTTTTAAGCCGACTTTTTACTTCTATTTTTACTTCTATTTTCACGCAATTATCTTCACTTTCTACTCCTTACATTTAAAAATAGCCTCATTACTCATATTTTATTTCAGCTTGTCATTCAAAAAACTAAAAAAAACATCCAGATAAATCGCACCATCCGGATATCCGGAGGTAACTAAGCGTGTGTAATCTGTCGCTGGGCATGCGCATGAGAGAACAAAAAAGTAAACGGCACATTCGCTAACAACTCCGTTTGTCTATGTGATCTTTATTTTCTTCTATACCGAAGGACTTTACAGATGAGAAGTATAAACATACCATTCCGACACCCTGTTGGTTGGTACGCGATCCATCGCACCTGCACATGACGTTACGTCAGACACTCCAGCAAGGACGTTTGAATAAATTAGCATTTTCGGTTGATAAGGTTGTGATAAGTAGACGAAGCTGTCCGTGATAGAGACTCAAGATTCGAGCGAAATGTCACAACCAAGCACCAGCGAGGAAGGTAACAGCACCAGGAAGGTAACAGGAATTCATCTTCCATACCGCTTTATCCTGTATTTAGGGTCGCGGGGACTTGGAGCCTATCCCCGGAGACTTAGGGCACGAGGCAGGGTACACCCTGGACAGCGTGCCAATCCATCGAAGAGCACACACACACACACACACACTCATTCACACACTACGGTCAATTTGGGAACATCAATTAGCCTAATCTGCATATCTTTGGACTGTAGGAGGAAACCGGAGTACCCGGAGGAAACCCACCAAGCACGGGGAGAACATGCAAACTCCATGCACACAGAGACGGGAATCGAGCCTGGCTGGGAATCGAACCCGGACCCTGGAGGTGCAAGGCGACAGTGCTAACCACTACACCACTGCGCTGCCGAAATTATATATACTGTATTATATATATTTTTTTTATTAATTACTTGGATTAATCCTTCATTCTGACAGCACTAATTTTTAATGAGGTGTTAGTGTACAGTAGTATATAGGCCTGTGGCACAGCCTAAGCTTTTATCCTTAATGCTTTTCCCCCCTCACGTTACTTTTACTTTTATACTTTAAGTAGTTTTGAAACCAGTACTTTTACACTTTTACTTGAGTAAAACGCTTGAGTTGATACTTCAACTTCTAAAGAAGTCTTTTTAAACCCTAGTATCTATACTTCTACTCAAGTAATGAATGTGAATACTTTTAACACCACTGCCTAGAAAACTAGTATCTCTCTACTAAATTGCAAATGACACTTAATATAACCAACCATTATTAATTATATTATATTATTAATTATAAACCACAATATTATCATATTTACAAACCCGATTCCAAAAAAGTTGTAACACTGTACAAATTGTGAATAAAAACAGAATGCAATCATGTGGAAGTTTAAAATTTTTATATTTTATTCAGAATACAACATATCAAATGTTCAAACTGAGAAAATGTATAATTTTAAGGGAAAAATAAGTTGATTTTAAATTTCATGGCAGCAACACATCTCAAAAAAGTTGGGACAAGACCATGTTTATCTTCTTTTTATAACAGTCTACAAACGTCTGGGGACTGAGGAGAAAAGTTGCTCAAGTTTAGGAATAGGAATGCTCTCCCATTCTTGTCTAATACAGGCTTCTAGTTGTTCAACTGTCTTAGGTCTTCTTTGTCGCATCTTCCTCTTTATGATGCGCCAAATGTTCTCTATAGGGGAAAGATCTGGACTGCAGACTGGCCATTTCAGTACCCGGATCCTTCTCCTACGCAGCCATGATGTTGTAATCGATGCAGTATGTGGTCTGGCATTGTCATGTTGGAAAAGGCAGGGTCTTCCCTGAAAGAAACGACATCTGGATGGGAGCATATGTTGTTCTAGAACTTGGATATACATTTCAGCATTGATGGTGCCTTTCCAGACATGCAAGCTGCCCATGCCTCACGCACTCATGCAACCCCATACCATCAGAGATGCAGGCTTCTGAACTAAATGCTGATAACAACTTGGGTTGTCCTTGTACTCTTTAGTCCGGATGACATGGCGTCCCAGTTTCTCAAAAAGAACTTCATATTTTGATTCGTCTGACCACCTTGGCCCAGAGAAAATGTCTGCGCTTATGGATCATGTTTAGATATGGCTTCTTTTTTGACCTACAGTATAGAGTCATGGTGGATGGTGTTCACCGCCAATGATTTCTGGAAGTATTCCTGAGCCCATTTTGTGATTTGAATACGGGCATCCAGTGGTCTTCCGCCCTTGACCCTTACGCACAGAGATTGTTCCAGATTCTCTGAATCTTTGGATGATATTATGCACTGTAGATGATGATAACTTTTCTCTGAGAAACTCCTTTCTGATATTGCGTCAATATTTTTTGCCGCAGCATTGGGGGAACTGATGATTCTCTGCCCATCTTGACTTCTGAGAGGCACTGCCATTCTGAGAGGCGCTTTTTATACTCAATCATGATGCCAATTGACCTAATAAGTTGCAAATTGGTCCCCCAGCTGATTCTTATATGTACATTTAACTTTTCCGGTCTCTTATTGCTACCTGTTCCAACTTTTTTGGAATGTGTAGCTCTCATGAAATCCAAAATGAGCCAATATTTGGCATGACATTTCGACATGTCTCACTTTCAATATTTGATTATTTGATATGTTATCTATATTCTATTCTGAATAAAATATTGAACAGTGTCCCAACTTTTTTGGAATCGTGTTTGTAAAACACAGCACTGATAATGATAATCTATCTCTGTTACAAGTTATATTTTTATACTTTTGTACCCAGACCCATATCAGGATTTAATGATACCACTGCCACCCATGCACACCTGCACTGCTTGTGCACTTTAAAAACACCTACACCTACACCAACCTGAGGTTGAGAAGAGCTCATCTATGGCTCAATTTCCTTTGTATGAATTTCCTGTATGGGTTTTTTCTTTTTTGTCAGCGTCAATACCACTAAAATGGAAGAAGATCAAAGATAAAGATGAGTCACATTGAAACAAAAAAGTACCCACAAGGAACTTGGGTCATACCTCATGTTGCAAACAAACCACAGAATAATGTCAGTTTCCTTCCACATGTTTTTCTAGGCTAGGGTCAAATAACTAAATATATTGAAATAGCCCTAGGTATTTAAATATAATACACCATATTTAAAGATATTTGGCCAAATCTGTGAATTTAGTCAATTCAATCAATCAGGCCCCTTATCCCCATTGAAGACCAATCTTAATGCTTCAGCATACTAAGACATCTATGGTTGCTTTTTCTTAACTTTGTGGCAACATTTTAGGGAAGGCCCTATTCTATTTCAGCATGACTACAAAGCAAGGACTATAAAGGCATGGTTTGATGAAGAACTCGGCACAGAGCCCTGACCTCAACCCCATCAAGCACCTTTGGGATGAACTGGAACAGAGATTGCAAGTCAGGTCTTCTCGTCCAACACCAGTGCCTGACCTCATTAATGCTCTACAGAATGAATAGCCACGAAATCCCACAGAAACACTCTCAAATCTTGTGGACAGCTTTTCAAGAAGAGTGGAAGCTGTTATAGCTGCAAATGGTGAACCAATTCCATATTGAAGTATATGTATGTGTTTGGTTACAATAGTATGTCATTGCACATTTAAAACCAGTCACATTCAACATTCAGCACTTTCAACACATCTGATTACATTATGTCATCTTTAAAAGATATTTTTCTCCTTAATAATTGCTTTTAAGTTGTTGCAACTGAACTGTCCATGTTGTTCTTCTCACAACTAACCTGACCTACAAAGCCAACTAGCTTCTAACACAAAGCTGAATCCCAAATCCCTGTCTAAACCCTGATCAAGGGCACTACTTGGTGTGTGGCACAATGGATTGTACACCCTAAATAGGGCACTAGCTGTTAATTTTTTCAATTGGTATTCAAACCTGAAACCCCAGAAGTTAGCTGAAGAGCTTGAATAAACCTCATTATACATAAATTCTAATTTGGGTTTCCTGCTTTCCTTCCTGAAGATCATTTTACAGGTCTGTAACAGGTCACCCTGGACCCATTACAATTTGCGTACAGGGTCAATAGATCAACAGAGGATGCCATTTCTTTGCTCTTCACAAAATTCTAACTCACCTGAAAAATAAAGACAACTTGACCAGACTGCTTTTTTCGTTGAGTATTCTATCATCCCCTCCAAACTCAAAAATAAGCTGTATAATACTATACTATATACTACTAAGTCTCCTCACCAGTAGACCTCAACATGTCCGCCTTGGAAAACACTCCTCCAGCAACTTATATTGAACACAGGCACTCCTCAGGTTTGTGTGCTCAGCCCAATTCATCACTCTTTTCACGCATGACTATTGGTACAGAACAACTGACAGCCAATGTGATCAGGTAGGAAGAAGAAGAAGAAGAAGAATTTACCTCCTTGTCAGTTTACACATCTGATATTACAAATCAGAATCAGCAGGATAATAGTTGATGATTGGCCTGTCTTCGATGTGGTTTCACTTTGTCTCTGTCTTACTCTTCTTCACTTTGTTGGCTGTCTGTTTTCTTATTCTTGTCCTTTAATGCTTAAATTCTTTGCATTTCTCCTGCTTCTCGACTGCTTTCTTTCTTTCCTTTCAATATTTTTAATGCATTTTACAGTTTTTTCTCCGTCATCCCTATATTTACTTTCCAGTTTACTAAATGTTTTCATTACATTATGTTTTATTTTTACTTATATTTTTTATTGAACTTTTTTTATATGAATATTTTTGGGTTGTGGAACGAATCAGGGAAATTTGCTTCGTAAGGTTATTGTCTTGCTGGATGATGACATTCCTCCTAATTAGATGTATTTCTCTGTACGTTTTTTGACAGGATGTTTCTGTTGAATTCTGAATTTATTCTGCTACCATCATCAATAAAGGTCTCTGCATTTATTTGTGAATTCCAGTCTGGCCTTCTGGTTCTTACTGCTATATGGTTTGCATCTTGTAGTAGGATGTCACTATTTTCTGCTCTCAATGTCTTCTATGAAGCATGTATTCTGATATCTTCACTCCTGCCCTGTGGAGGTTGTTGGTGACATTAATGAATATTATTTTTGACTTTTCTTTACAGCTTTTATAATGTTTATGTTATCCACTGATTATGTTTTTTTGGCCAGCTGATTCAATCCCTGGTTATTAATACACCAATGGTTTCTTTCTTCTTCAGGATATTTGAAATTGTTGTATCAGTAAGACTGATTTTCCCATAAGAAATAATGTCAATATTTTGCTCATTCACTCATCTTCTATACCACTTTATCCTGTATTCAGGGTTGCGGGACCTGGAGCCTATCCCAGGAGGCTTACGGCACGAGGCAGGGTACACCCTGGACAGGGTGGCAATCCATCACTGGGCACACACACATGCACACACTCATACACCCATTCACACACTATGGGCAATTTGGGAACGTCAAATAGAGAGTACCCGGAGGAAACCCACCAAGCACAGGGAGAACAGAGATGGGAATCGAGTCTGGCCGGAAATCGAACCCGGACCCTGGAGGTGCAAGGTGACACATTACTACACAACTCTCGTAATAGATTTTTATACTTTTTATTTTTCTATTTTTTAAAATAAAAAGTATGTGTTCACATAAACAGTAGGCCTATTGCATAGGAAATATTTTTTTCTGTAAAAATGCATAAAAAACAGACATTTAAACATAAAACTATTATATTAAACATGAAATAATAACAAAAAAAAACATTTACTTTTGTATGTACTGCATCAGTTCTCTTTGGGACAACATTTATATGAACACGTAATGTGGCGTGGTATTAAATGTGCACTGGATCTGGAAACCCAGAGAAGATATTCATTATGTTAATGAATCTTGTAGCCAGTATGTGACACACTATACGAGTAAAAATAATACTGTGTTTCTGGCTAAATGCACATAACGAATCCATAATTTTATTGATGTTACCATTCGCTAGAATCAGTGATGGGATAAGATCAGTCCTCTGGTTATATAATTCAGTTTGCCAGGTGATCAGTAGAACAGAATAGGAAAGAATTTATGTTGTACCTGTATTGAACAAATCTAAAGGTCAGTCAAAGCTTTTAAAAAATGTATGTATATATAAAGTAGAGATGAATATCTCAGTCATAAAATATCACAAAGCCTTGTGCATTAAAGAATCTTAGGAATATAAAATGCAGTACTGGTTGGTTGTGTTGTCGGTTTGTTCCACACATTCCTTCAGTGAAGTGAAAGACGTGTAGAAGGATAGAAATGTGCACACGTGGACAGGATGAAGCTCAACCAGCTTAAAAAAACCTTATGAAAAAAGTTATGCAAACTGAAGCTGTTATATTGCTCGGTTAATAGTTAACCACTTCGGAGTATTTCGGTGGCTTGTATGACAGCGGGAAAGATGGCAGATGAGTTTCGGGAGGTGCAGACACACGGATGATCATCGCAAGAGACATCAGGCCTCCCAGAATCTGCGGAGAGAAGTGAAGGGTTAATGATAGTAAAATACTATTAGTAGTAGAACACAGTCATGATCATATATATATATATATATTGTATATCAGCCATAACATTGCAATTCAAAACATTATGCCCAGTATTGTGTCAGTTGCCCTTGTGCTCTGACTCCACAAGACCTTTGGGGTTGTGCTGTGGTGTCTGGCACCAGAACATTGGCAGTGGATAGTTTGGGTGCTGTGGGTTGCGGGGTGGGTACTGGATCAGATTGGGATCTGGGGAGTTTGTTTGGAGGTTGGGATGGCAATCATGGCCTCTTTACCTGTTCCTGTTTTGCCTGTACCTTTCTATCATGGCCGTCATTGACATTTTTGGGAATTTTTGCGGCATTGGCTCTTCTATGGGACCGGACGGACTGGCCTTTGGTCTCCTGGGGCATTCGTGTGCCCTGTGTATTCATGATTCTGTCACTAGTGTATTGGTTTATACTTGTTAATCAGTGTTTATGTGTTATGGCCAAAAACATGTTATTGGTGCTAAAAAGTCTCACCTACAGTGAAAAAGTGAATTTTCAGATCATAACACTATGGGTATCATAATACCCAATGCTTCTTATCTCCTTATCTATGGCCTTTTATGTAGTATCGGTAACTTTTTTTTATTCAAATCTTTCAATTATCTTAATTATCATTCAGATAAACCTTGGCCAGTTTAGATTCCACATGAAAAGACATAAACCTGAAAAAGTGCATTATTCTAAAATGCTAAATTGTTAAGATATTGCAACATGAATTTGACGGTTACGGACACTACAGATTCTTTTTTTGGGGGGCGGGGGGTACTGGCTAAAAAACCTTCCTTTTGCAAGGAATGCTAAAATGTAAGCAACAATTTTTCATATGCTTCTAGAAGCTTACACCAATTTTAGAATCAATACTCTTAAATCAAATATGGATAATTAGCAGTTTAAAATTTCATAGTTTGACGCGAGACATTATAACGCTGAAAAATCTCAATTTTTGAGATATCTAAAAAAAAAAAATCATCTTTCCAGAACATCTGAAGTTAGCAAGCTCCCTAAAATTTTTAGGGAAGCAAGATTGGTTACTTCCATGTTGCATGAACTTCAGAAGTGCTGTAACTTCTTTGACACACACATTTTCTGTATTACATGTATAACATGAAAAAAAACATCAGATTTGTTCAAATTATAATCTTTTGTGGTGTTAACATTATGGCTGATCAAGGTATGAAATATACAGCTAGAAAATTCAATAAAAACATAAATATTCTTCATAACAGTATAAGTACGTTTTCTGTATTAGTGTTTTCTCTATTATTTCAACTGTATTATTTGTTTATTTAGTATTAATCCAGATTATCTGGTAATTATTGTACGAGTTGTTTATTTATTTATTTTTAAACAAATCAATAACAACAATGCTGTGAATACAAGCACACAAACACAATAAGGACTCTATATGAACTAATTTAATGGAGTCTGTTTACAGAATATAACGACTCCAGGTCTGCTTATCATTTAAACATGGTTCCTATGGCTTCAGTTATCTGTAAATTTGTGGCAGGAAATTATGTTGGCACACAGATAGCAAGAGGAAAGACAGAATAGGCACACAGCTATTATAAGCTCGTGGTGGATCCAGGAAACCTGGAAAACCCCTGGAATTCAGTTTCGTTTCTCTAAAAACCCCTGGCTGTTCCTGGGTCACAATAATGATTCACATTCACGTTAAACAAACCTTTTGTGTAAACATGCCTTTCCCCTTTTTTCATCAACATTTTTAGGGCATTTCTAGTTTGCATTAGTGTCATTTTTCGAGGATCCTTATGAAATCAACACAATTAAGGATTATGCATGTGTCAGCTTTTACACCGAAACCTCGCCGCTTTACATATCTAATATTGAAACAAAGGCATGCTTGCTTTTCGATAAATATAAGTGCAATGTACTTACAGCAAGAGCTGCGAGACTGAACAACACAGCCATCATGATGACCATTACATATTCTGTAAGAAGGATGCCACACGGCTAAAAAACAAAAAACATTAAATTAAAGAGGTTTTATATACACTCCATGTTACAGGTATAGCAGATTGCAAATAAATAAGTAAATAAATAAATCCCACCTTGGACCAGACACTTCTGCTGGACATCTATACGAACAGTGAATAATGAAGATTAATACGTTTGCTCTCTGAGATGAAATAGAAAACGCATGAATGAACCAAAACAAAAGTATAGTTTATACGGTCGAAGGTTACCATCTCACACGTGTCGTCTGCCTTCGGGTTCACGCAGTTACACGAGTCAGGAACTTCATCTCGCCAGTCCTTGTAGCCGTTAAAGAGTCCGCAGCAGTGGAACTAATCAACCACAAGGAAAATATGTTTCAAATGCAACAGACTATAGTATACAGGTACATCTGTATTCAAAACTGAAACCTATGGAAGAATTATTCGATGAATGGAAGGATAGTTCATTTACATGCTCTTGAATGGTGTTTAATGCATTCTCCTGATCTTTGGTCAAATACAATTCTGCTTTGAAGTGTTCTTTGAGAATTGAGTTCATCTAAGGGGAATAAAAAAAGAAGTTAAACCTAGGGGGTAAATTTAGAGCATTCATTACAATTACAATACAGAGACACATTTCCTGTATACACTGGATAAATGTATAACTGCTAACTCTACTTTGTCCAAGTGTTTACTTTGTCTATGATGCAAGCATTAATCTGAGCAAAAGGAAATGAAGGCATAACTAAAATGAAGCTGTAGTACCTCTGGGCGTGCAATTGCTAGCGGAATGGCGATACGCAACATGCCAGCCGTCGCCAAACACATAAGGATGAAAAACTACAAAGAAAAATATTATGTTATACATTTTTCACAGTACAAATTTTTCAGACAAAACTGCATGTATATGATGAAGGCAAAGTCCATGTTGGTACTAGTCTCATGCCACTTGTCTCTCGGGTTGTGCTTACCACTACATTTACATTAATCTTTCTAACTCTGTATTCTACTTGTGGCCTCTGGTGGCTCTCGATTAATTTCCTGGATCAGTAATAGTTTTAGTTTCGTTTCTGCCTACACACTCACCACAATCAGGGCGCACTTGCTCTCTTTGTGAGCGCCATAAGCTCCTAGAACAGCAATGCCGAAAATGACCGAACCGATCACATAAAATACGATCACTCCAATCCTGGCATTTGGCTGGAAAAAGAGGAAAAATAAAATAATGTATTGTTACAAACTTAAATAATTCTTTTGATTGTGTAAAGCTGCTATGAGACAATGACAATTGTTAAAAGTGCTATACAAATAAAATTGAATTGAATTAACCAAACAAACCAAACATGTAGATGGTGGCGGATGTGGTGGAACCTGTTTTCACCTCATGTCTCTTAGTAATTCAGTGTGTTTTTTTTTGTTGTTGTTGTGGTTGTTTAGAACATATGAAGCTTTTTCTTAAAATATCCCAAGATGTCAATTAACATGCTCACCACATAGACAATCTACTGCATAATGCATTAGTGTAAACATATAACTAGACACATTTAAATTATTGCTAGCAATTTCACAACTACATTTTAATCCTAGTAATTTAACAATTCAAATTTAAAATTAACTATTAAATATATTCATTCATTCATTTTCTGTACCGCTTTATCCTTATATACAGGGTCGCGGGGGCCTGGAGCCTATCCCAGGAAACTTAGGGCACAAAGCAGGGTACACCCTGGACAGGGTGCCAATCCATCGCAGGGCACACACACATACTCACATACACACACTCATTCACACACTACGGGCAATTTAGAATATCAATTAACCTAACCTACATGTCTTTGGACTGCAGGGAGGAAACCGGAGTACCCGGAGGAAACCCACCAAGCACGGGGAGAACATGCAAACTCCATGCACACAGAGACGGGAATCGAACCCAGACCCTGGCGGTGCAAGGCGACAGTGCTAACCACTACACCACCGTGCCGCCTCTATTAAATACAATAACTAAATTTTTCCTAGGAATTTAACCACATTTTTTAAACTAATAATTAAGCCATTACATTTGTATTAGTAATTTTATAAATACAAAGTTTTACTAGTAATGTAACTGCTGCAATATCACTAGTAATGCATTTTGTATTTTTTATTACTATTAATATAGACCCAACTTGCACAGTTTTTAAACGAAGCTTAAAAAGCTTGCCATGTTCTTGTGTATGTGAATAATTTTTACAACTTGATTCAATCACATTCACACAGTACAGGGAGGAAAACTATTGTCTATGATTAATAATACTGTAGATTCAGGTTCTCACCTCCTGCGCATATGGCTGCCCGAGCAGACCGAAGGCAATAATGACAATCCCAAAGATCTAAAAATTAAAAAGGAATGTGGCTAAATAAACAGTCAAGCAGATCAAGGCATAACAATAAGATTACATAAACAATCCTGTCTTTAAAATGGACCTCATGTGAACCAGCATGTAAATAAAGCAAATATAAGGATAAACTTACTGCAAAAAGAGAGTTAAAGAAGACAAATGTCCATTTGAAACACGGGCTGATCTTCGCCATGATCACAGATGGTGTGTTCGTGGAAAAATACAGAGCTCTTATACACCATCTATCACAGTGCTGACGCAACACAGAGGAGAACTGTTGGACTGGAGGAGGAGCGAAAAGCTCAACTTACTGGTGGAAAAAATGCAGATGAAAAAAGAGAAAGTTTCCACACTTAGACAAAAGCAAAACCTAACAGTGTTTTGTACAATGCACTAGAGAACTTGTTAACTTTATAGTTTTATGGTTTTTCGCCACCTGTCCACTAATAAACCAGGGATTTTATTTGACAGTACAGTATCTTGTTGTGTTGCCCTTTAAGATCAGTTTGTTTTATCTGTTTATTCAGGCATTAAAACGCATCCACTTTGAGTATTTAGTATAGTACCTTCACTCTGGAATCAGTGGCTGTCTTCAAAGGAATGTAGAACAGTCCTGAATGTAGCAGTGCAGACACTGTATAGAGAGACAGTTCCAAATATTTGAGGTTTCACAAACATCCGATCTGTGTCTCAGGTGCCAGTGAGTCAGTGTTTCCTGACACAGGAGGGAGTTTGGAGTTTTCCCAGTGTCTTTCCGAGAATTCCTTTCCTCCGTGTGTGCAGAGGCATGACGTTGCCACTTTTAGCACTGAGAGGTTTATTTACTGTATTATTAACTCGATACACTCTGTTGTGCTCTGTTAATATGCACAAGGCAAATTTATTGATATGATTGATTTAAAGTTATGGCTGATCAGAGTAGACAGGAGAAATAATTTATGTCTGGATCTGTGTAGTAGAAACCATTAGTTATGAAGTTACAGTATGAAGTTGTCTTCATAAACAAATTCTTCAACACCTTATTATAAGGTTTAGTCTAACTTTATTGCTTATAATCAATATACTCTAGGTGTGCTCTTCATTAGAAAAGAAACCATATGCAGTATGTTATTGAAAGATTTAAGGTGTTGTGCCAACATTGACTGGTATTTGGTAATCTGGGCTACCATATGTATTTTTTTAATACTTTGATCTGTGTAAATAATTTTAGTAAACCATTTTAAAAAATAGAAAATAAAGCTAAATATAGAAAAAAATTAATATAAAGCAAAAACAATATGGTTCTAGTACTATGTGAATGGAGCCATAACTAGGTGTGCTCTACATTGGACGAAACCATATATGGCGCTTTTCCACTGTATAGTACGGCACGACACGGTTCAGTTCTACTCACTTTTGGGGGGTTTTCCACTGGGAACAGTACCTGGTACCTGGTCCTTTTTTTAGTACCACCTCAGCCGAGGTTCCAAGCGCGCCGAACCGTTACCAAAACGTGACATGTAAACTCTGCTGGTCACTGATTGGCCGGAGAAAATCGTCATTACTGCGTCACTGAACTTGCGACACGAGACACAACAGAACCGCTATATTTAGAACAGCCAGAGAAGGATCGCACGCACCTTTTTGTATTAACCAAAAATTTTCTTTGGCTGCCATCAGCCTCTTTTGTGAAACAAACTCCTTCGTCTCGCTGTTAAAAACATCCACATGCCGAGAATGAAGAACACCATGCCGTCGATATGCTCCATTGTTGTGTGTTTGTTTGTGGCGCGTTTACGATGATGTCACAGCAGTAGAGGCGCCGCAACTAAAACGACACGTGAATAATCCCGCCCACTCTAAAGCGTTACTACACTGCAGTGGAAGCGCAAACCGAGCCGAACTGAAGTGAGCTGTACTGAACCGTGCTGTGCCGTGCTATGCAGTGGAAAAGAGGCACCATTCACCATTAGGGCTCCATTCACATAGTACTGGAAGCTAATTGCTTTTGCTTTATATTTACTCGCTCACTCATCGTCTATACAGTACAGTTTTATCCTGTATTCAAGGTTGCAGGGGGCCTAAAGCCTATCCCAGAAGACTTAGGGCACGAGGCAGGGTACACCCTGGAAAGGGTGCCAATCCATCGCAGGGTAATACACACACTCACACACTCATTCAGCTTTATATTTTATATTTTCTCTCTTTTTTATTTTATTTCTTTACTAAAATGAATTACCCAGACAAAAGTGTAAAGCATAAGAGAAGTTTGGTCAGTGAGTTGTGCTCCTCACCCCTACCCAAGCAAGTGAGTTTCCCATATCTCAAAAACTGCTACAAACTCGCTGCCTGAATTAGACAAATAACAGGAATTTGACTAGTTGTGTTTGGGTTATACAGAACTTAAAATCATACAGTATACAGGACATGGTGGTCATGTACAAATGTCAGTGCCTGGTCATACAAAGTGGGTAGTGATAAGTTCATATAGCTTTTTTCCCCCCAGGATAACCAATAAAGTTGACAATTGGTATGCAGCATCTCTGGGAGAATCAATAAGTAGACTTTGGAAATAATAATAAGAAATTTAACACATTTCCAGCATTGACCAATCAGCTTTTTGAAGCAACTTGACAGTGTAACACATGAGTGATTATCAGGCACTGGGGGCTCAGTGGTAGGCATCTTGCCTGCCATGCAGGAGGTCAGGTTTTGATTCCCTGCCACAGGTGCAGGATGTCTTTAGTGCTGGTCTCAAGTCTCAATACAATGGGAGGATGGTGTTAGGAAAGGCACCTGGTGTGAAACCAGGTTGGATGGACCCCAGTGGCGACCCATGGAGCAGATGAAAGACTTTTAAACTTTTGAGATATTGTCACAAAACTTTAAGGTACCCTCATCTAGGGACCCACATGTAAAGTGGACTCATATTGGCCACTGGAGGCATTATGAGAATATACTGTATAGGCATGTTAAAAAATGAACAGAAAGCCTTTTGTTTAGTCAAGACCTGGAGAAACTTGTCCATGACTTTATAACCAGCAGGTGGATTATTGTAATGGTCTCCTCTCCGGCCTTCCCAAGAAGACTATTAGACAGCTGCAGCTCATCCAGAACGCTGCTGCCAGGATTCTGACTAGAACCAGAAAATCTGAGAACATCACACCAGTAAAGTTGGTGTCAAATTTCTCTGACGAGTATGAAAAGCTATACTGTCTAATTATTATGAAAAAAAAAAGCCTAAAAAAAGTTTAGTCTCTTTTCGGTTCTATGCAACATGGAGAGACAAAAACAAAAAGTACATGGTCTCCGCAGATCATCGCTTTGTGGCAATTATGTTAGTACCTACTGTACGGTTAAAACAATCATCTGTTACTTCTCAAACTATCCTATGGGTATGCATGGTCATAATATCGGTGCTGAAATGAGATGAACTCTTACAGGCCACCTACCGTTATAAACCATGTTTGTCCCAAAATACCTACAGTGTAGAAGTGAAAATTTTTTAGTGTCCATCCTTTAAACTCTCTCTCTCTATCTCTTTCGCTCTATCATATCTCGCTCCCATACACACAAAAAAGAGAACTATTAAAAGAGAACTAAAAAGACTTACAGTAAAAAATACAACAGTGAAGATGAGAATCTTACGGGGCCCCCTAGGGGTCATGTGGTAAAAAAACAAACAAACGGCTCTACGCAGGGGCAAGAGGGGCAGCGACCCCTCAAATAAATGTCTTGCCCCCTCAAATCAAAATTTTGAAAATTGAGAAAGCACATTTTAATATACTCACAAAAAGTTGATAAAATTATCTGCGGTAGCGGAAAAATCCGCCGAAAAAGGGACACTACACAATACGGTATTAGATTTCCCTCATGTCTCTAGCTCTCCGCTGTGTGTCTTCATTCACAGGCTGCAGCGCGCGCGCACACACACACACACACACACACACACAACTTAGTTTTTTTATTATTATTCATAAGACAGCCTTTGAGTTTTGTAAATATTCTAGTTATAGTGTATTAAGTCTTACTTTAGGTTAAACGTTTTTGAGAATTAGACCATCCAGCTAAGATAAATGTTATGTCATTGATTGATAAAATCTGGATTAATTTTATTTTATTTAGATTTTTTTAGTTTCCCCCCTGAGGGGTTGCCACCTTATTGTGGTCAGGGGGTTTGCGTGCCTCAGTGACCTTAAGATGTATATTCATCCTGCATACACACACTTAATCCCTACTTCCATATATGACTTTCTATTTCATGGTTTCCAAATGTAATTGGGTGCATTGATGGCACCCACATTCCTATTAAAGCTCCTTCAATATTCAATACCTTAATTTTGTGTCCTTAAATTTTTGCCATGTTAAAATCATTAAACTCATCACTTTTTTCCACTAACTATAGGAAACTCACATCGTTACTAATGTTCAGACAAAATGGCCAGGATCTGTGCATGATGCCAGAATTTTCCGGGAGTTATCATTATGCCAGACATTTCAGCAGAGCATGTTTTGCTTTATACATTGTTTTTTTTTTTTTTTTGTATTGTACACTTGAATCATTACAGGACAGTACAGTAGTTACTTGCTGGGGGACAGGGGATACCCTTGCCTGCCCTATTTAATGCCACCCTACCCTGAACCTGATCCTGGACCACAGACACGCTATAACCTGGCTCACAGTCGAACACGGGCCAAGGTGGAGATGACCATAGGGATCCTCACGTCTAGGTTTCAGTGTGTGCGTGCGTCAGTCCAGAGAGGGCATGCAACATCATAGTCGCTTGTGTTGTGCTTCACTACATTGCCACTGTAAGAGGAGAGAGCCACCTTCCTTGTATTGAAGAAGATGGCCCAGAGGAACCTCTACAGATTTTGGCACACAGAAATGGAAGACTTTTACTTTTAGCAGACGCTCTTATCCAGAGCGACTTACATTTTTATCTCATTACACATCTGAACCGTTTTTTTTTTTTTTTAGGGTTAAGGGCCTTGCTCAAGGGCACAACAGTGGCAACCTGGTGGTTGTGGGGTTTGAACCTGGGATCTTCCGAACTGTAGTCCAATGCCTTAACCACTGAGCTACCCCTGACCCCTGACTTTTGAGAGACAGGATTTGTCAAAATGTATTTTATTAAATAGTTTGCACTGGTCTGCTGTGCAATTCATTTCTTTATTTCCTGAAAAACAATGAAAGTAAAATAAAAATAAAATGGTCTTTATGACATTGCTTTATATACACAACACTTTTAACATGCAACAGATTAATATTCACACTAGTTCTCACCGTAAGGCGATGCTCTAGTAATTCAATTTCTAGTGTTGCTTTTTTAATGGAGAGCCTTTTCTCTTCCATTTGAAGCTGTATAAGGTCCATCTCCATGTCGCTTTTTCTCATTTGTTTTTGAAGATGGACCTTATACAGCTCCTTTGCTGGCAACAAGGAAGGCAAAAATAATACAATTAATGAGATTCTGTCAGACAATAAAATTAAAATATGGACATCTGCACACAAATTCTTACATTGATTAGATCGTGCATTGAGGTTGAAGGACCTTCATTCGTGGCGAAATCCCCAGGTATGTACTGTGAAAGAACAATGACAGTTTGTTACTCTAATATAAAAAGGGGGCGCTGCATTATAATAGTATGCATCATATCTCAGTGGATCTACCAGCATTGTCCACTTCTGTCACAGCAGTTATGGTCTCTTCATTGCCATCTTCATCCTTCAGTGGAAATATACAAGTATACATTATCTGGCAAAAAGAAAAAAAATCTAAATATCTAAAAGCAAGTAAAGGTACAGTACTTCACAACAAAACACTCAAAGTCCTTCTGGCTCTAGACTGATTACACCTTATTAAATAAGAAACCAAATATTCCTAGACAATATACATATATACATTGGTATTTTAACCTAAAGAAATTAATGGCAGGAAAAGTCAATGCTTTCATAATGATTTAACAGTCAAAAGGATGCGGAAGGGGTGTTTAATTATTTTTGCATTATAATAAAAGGGGAGACAATGTCAAATCTGCAATTTAATACACTCACACATTTACTCTGTCCATTCTTTTTTGCCAAGTCAACTCTCCTTCCTTAGCCGATGCAGCCGTATTGCTTTTTTCTTCATTATTATTGACTTAAATTCCTCATATGCGCGCATTAAAACCTCTGTGAAGTATGCCGCTCTCCTTTGTTCACTTTGATTTTCCATTTTGACTTATGAAATCGGCGATTGATTAAAAATGTCTTTATGTACGCACCGTGCACGCGCACTAACTCTGGGTAACCAGTAGAAGGTGATTAAACTTACAGTACTCTTATCAGGTGTTTTGCAGCTGTCATACTCGCGGTATGCGGGTTTGGGATAAATCAACCCAGAGTTTAAGATTAACCAAATGCTACGTTAACCAAGCTTTCTGGAACACCCCCCAGATGCCAGATGCCGAACAACAGAACAGAAGGCTATTTATACAGTATAACACTAATTAGCTACATCGGTTCAGGTGAGCGCTCCCATCACCTGACTGAGGTGCACTCTGGGAAATGGAGTTCGTAACTCAGAAAACACAAATAAACTCAAAATGTAGTCTGGGCGCATGGTGCCCTCTGGTGTTTATCCGTGACAAGGTGCTATTATAACGGCACACTGAACTATTTGTATTTCTATATAAGGTTTGGATAATATTACAGAAATTTCTACCAAAACCATATAGCTCCAAAGTTTTAAAAATTAAAAGATGTTCTGAATCAAATGCTTTGTAGAAATCAACAAACATTGTCATCATCCTCTATTAAGTCACTATAGTCAATTAAGCCCTGTAGTTGGTCTTTCAGCTGCTCCCGACAAGGGGTCTCCACAGCAGAATATCCAGTCCGCACAATAACTTGGCACAGGTTTTACACCGGATGCCCTTCCTGACGCATCCCTCCCATTTTATCCGGGCTTGGGACCGGCATTGCATCCAGTGTCTGGGGTTTTGGGCACTGGCTGGGAATCGAACCCGGGCCTTCCGCATGGCAGGCGAAACACCTACCACTGAGCCACCAGTGCCCATAGTCAATTAAGCCCTGTATTAAATGCATATTGTTTTGAATTGAACAGCTTTTAATGAGTCTAGTCTGGGTTTAACTAATAATTTGTGAGAGCCCTCGTTTGAGGCAGTTGGGCGAATATTTTATAATTGTTGTTTAGTAGAGAAATTGGTCGAAGATTGTTTTACAGTCCTTTCCTGGTTTGAGAATAAGAATAATGATTCCTTGTCTCATAGTCATAGGAAGAATTTGGTTATCTATGGCCTCTTTGAAAATCTTCTTTTAATAAGCCCCAGAAACGTATGTAGAAAGTTTTTCTTAGACCATCTGGCACCAGACTTTTGTCCATTTTTAAGTACATACTGTAGCAGCTTCATCAATTCTTTCACAATTTATATCACTTATATTTCATGTTTGTATGTTTGTGTGAAAGTCGTCCTTTGCGCAAAGCAAATTCAAATGCCTTTCATTAGAAAGGTTAAAGGTCCATTTCTCTCTGTCAGACTGCACTTACTGTATTCCTCATTGTCATTAGAGAGTGTGCCCCTTCCCTCCTCCTCTCGCCTCCACACGCGCACACACATGCACACACACACACTAATTGAAAACACTGCTCTGTCGCAATCCTTTTCCAGAATTGCGTGAAGTGAAGAAGTGTGTGTGTGTGTGTGTGTGTGTGTCTGTGTGTGTGTGAAAGTCAACCCACACAGTATAAGAGAGGAGGGAGGGCTACTCTGTAAGACGAGAGGAGGGAGGGAGTCAAACAGACACATGCACAGCGTGTGCACACACAAATACACTAACAACTATTGGTTGGGATTTATTTTTACTTTTTTCAAAGGTAAAGTTAAGGTTGCAGGTTAATTTGTTTTATTTTCACTTAATATTTTGTATTAATTATCTTTTATATATTTAATTTTTTGGGTTGTATAAAACGAAAAAATCACAGTTTTTATTATTTCTTATGGGGGAAATTTGCTTTATGTTTTGATATACAACCACACTTTCAGGACAAATTATGCTCGCAATCCTATACTTTTAGAGTAACACACTCGGAGGACAGCGCTATCCGCTCCTTCCGCTTGCATGAGCTCACAGACACCCCTGATTGGCTGTAGAGCTGTGATTAATGTGTGAGCACTAAGTAACTCTCGGCCAATAAGAGAGCTTGGCCAATCAGCTCCCTCCGGCTGTGATCTCCAGGTGATAGGGAGAGCACTTTACCACTGCGCCACTCAGAGGCCAGGGTTTGTTTTTAAGTTTCTGTTGAACTTCCAATAGCCTTCATTGAGTCTGCATTTGTTTGCAGCTGTGAGACAATGATCTGTAAGTGGAGCGGATGGTATAAAGGAGTTTGTGCTATGAGTTGATAGAGGGTGAAAGACTAACCAATTATTAATTCTGGATTTTATAAAGCCTTTAGGTTGAAACCAAGAGTATTGTTTACAATGCAAGTTGATGTCCCTCCTGGTGTCAGAAAGATTTAGATCCTACTAGAGTAGGACTGAAATGATGAGTTGAGAACATTTTTAATGCTTTAACCTCATTTTGGATCTGAGATAATATGATCTTATTTTGCTTTTGACTATTATAACCATAAACATTCCCTAAGATTATAAATGAGTCATCTATCTCTAAAACACACAATATTCATCACTGTCAGTCTTATGTCTTATATACTGATGTCACGATACTCGGCTGACGTCACTTCCTCCGTACGAGGACGCTGAGAAGCTGCTTTTTTCCGAGCTCCACCATACTGACCAACTTTTAAACTTTTTCGTCCCCTTACGAAGAGTGTACATAAAACGGATAAGTATCTTATAATATATTTACTCGAAACGCGTGTTATATCGTTAACTTTTAATTGTTTTGCAGCACACCGCTTTTAGCCGACATTAGCATCGCTAATTAGCATTAGCATCGCTAGCCCAGCTATCACGTTTGTTTGTTTGTTTGTAAAGCTTGTTTTCGCTTCCTCACACCGATTATTTTCCGTGTTTAGACACCATGTCGGTTGTGATTCTGCCTCTGAGTGCAGGTGAGGAGACATTGGAGCTGCACTCGGTGGATTTGGAGGTGGAGGCCGTGGAGAAGCTGATCCGTGAGCTACAGGTGAAGCTGGCCCGGTTACAGCAGCGGAAAGCCACGCTGGAATCGACGCAGACCGACGCTCATCTGTCCCAGGTAAATTCTCGGCGTGAGAATTCTCCTACAACCTCAACCCCGCGTGTTTCTCTGCCCAGGTCCAACACACCAAGGACGCAGCCCGCCCAGTGTTCCTACACCCCGGCGCCGGGATACCACGGACCCTGGATACAGGAGCGGCGGAAGAAGCACGCCAAGCCCCGGGCGAGGACCTCTCCCCCTCCACCACCACCACCCGTCTTCAACATCTCGACCCAAAACCGCTTCGCTCCTCTCCGCGAGACGGCACAAGACGTCCTGGTCATCGGAGACTCCATCGTTCGTCACGTGCGTGCTACCACGGCTAAAGGTAAGGTGCACACACGCTGTTTACCTGGTGCACGTGTTCTTGATGTTGCTGCACAGGTGCCTGCTGCCCTGAGGAAGAACATTGGAGCTGTGGTTCTTCATGCCGGCATGAACGACACCAGGCTGAGGCAGACGGAGATCCTAAAGAAGGACTTCAGGAGCCTGGTCGAGAAGGTCCGCAGCACATCACCCACGACAAGGATCATCGTATCTGGACCGCTTCCCACATTTCAGCGAGGAATCGAGAAGTTCAGTAGATTATTTGCTTTTAATGAATGGTTACAATCTTGGTGTCAACAACAGAAATTACGCTTTGTTGATAACTGGAATGTTTTCTGGGAGCGTCCTAGGCTCTATCACACCGATGGCCTACACCCTAGCAGAGCTGGAGCAGCGGTCCTCTCTGACAACATCTCCAGAACACTACGAACCATCTGACTGGCGGTAAGTCATACTGTAGATTCCAAACATATTAGACACATCACAACTCACCGTAGTGATAGACGAACACACATAGCTTGTCCTATAGAAACTGTGTCTGTTCCCCGAATACTGAGAAAAAAGAATAAATTTGTTAAATTTGCCCGAAACAATCTGATAACCATAAAACCAGAAAAAGGCAAAATAAGTAGTCAAAATCCACCTCTAAAGTTTGGACTACTCAACATTAGATCCCTTGCGCCTAAAGCACTTATTGTTAATGAAATTATCTCAGATTATTGCCTTGACGCACTCTGTCTCACTGAAACCTGGCTTAAACCAAATGAATATTTTGGTCTGAATGAGTCTACTCCGTCAGGATATTTCTATAAGCACGAGCCCCGTCTAATTGGTCGCGGTGGTGGTGTCGCCACTATCTACAATGATGTACTCACTGTTACCCAGAAAATAAGGCCCAGGTTTAATTCATTTGAAGTGCTTATCATTAATGTTGCACTAAATGAAATACGTAATAAACCCTTGCTATATTTTACCCTGGCCACCGTGTACAGACCCCCGGGGCCATATGGCGATTTTCTTAAAGAATTTGGACATCTGCTATCAGACCTATTGGTTAACTCTGACAAAGTATTGATAGTAGGAGACTTTAACATTCATGTAGATGATGCTAACGACGCTTTAGCACTCCCATTTATGGATTTATTAAATTCCTTTGGGGTTAAGCAAAATATAATTGGAGCAACTCACCGCTTTAATCATACGCTAGATTTAATTATATCCCATGGTATAGATGTCTCTAATATAGAGATCATACCTCAAAGTGATGATATCACAGATCATCACCTCCTGACATATACTCTACCTGTAGAACAGATTAGCTGTGTCTCCCCACGTTATCAATCTGTTAGAAATATGAATCCCACCACTAAAGACAGATCCACAAGTAATCTGCCGGATCTGTCCCAATTTCTTATTAGACCCCTAAATGCAGATGATCTAGATGAAGTGACTAGCAGCATGGGCACTATTTTTACCAGTACATTAGACACTGTTGCTCCCATCAGATTAAAAAAAGTCAGAGATAAAACATTGGCACCGTGGTACAACAGTCTTACTCGCACCCTAAAGAGAGCAACCCGTAATCTCGAGCGAAAATGGAGGAAAACTAAATTAGAAGTCTTTCGAATTGCATATAAAGACAGTATGTGCAGCTATAGACAGGCTCTAAAAACTGCTAGGACCGAGCATCTTAGCCAACTGATAGCAAGAAACCAAAACAATCCCAGGTTCTTATTTAGTACAGTGGCTCGCCTAACAAAACCTAAGATGCCCGCAGAGAGTATCCCATCACAGTTTAGAAGTGAAGACTTTATGGACTTCTTTAATGAAAAAATCAATAATATCAGGAAGAAAATAATGGAGGTTCAACCTCTAATAGTATCTCACGATCCAGTTCAGCCTATAGCTTCACATTTAGATTTTCACTGCTTTACAGGTATAGGACAGGAAGAGCTGTATAAACTCATCACCTCGGCTAAATCAACAACGTGCCTGTTAGACCCAATCCCAACCAGATTTTTAAAAGAAGTGATGCTTACGGTTGGAGAGCCACTCCTAAACATTATTAATTCTTCATTACATCTAGGTCACGTCCCTAAACCTTTCAAGTTAGCAGTTATTAAGCCGCTTCTTAAAAAATCTAATTTGGACGCGAATGAAATAAAAAATTACAGACCGATTTCAAACCTCCCGTTCATATAAAAAATACTAGAAAAAGTAGTATCAGCTCAAATTTGCACATTCTTGCAGGATAACAACATCCTTGAAGAATTTCAGTCAGGTTTCAGGCCCCATCATAGCACAGAAACTGCACTAGTTAAGATTACAAATGACTTGTTTTTAGCTTCAGACCAAGGCTGCATCTCATTGCTAGTCCTGCTTGATCTTAGTGCTGCATTCGACACTATAGATCATAATATTCTCATAGATCGCTTACAAAATTATATAGGTATTCAGGGACAGGCATTAAAATGGTTTAGATCTTACCTGTCTGATCGCTACCATTTTGTAGATCTAAATGGAGAACCGTCTGGTATAATGCCAGTGAAATATGGGGTCCCACAAGGGTCAGTTTTAGGACCTCTGTTGTTCTCAATATACATGCTTCCCTTGGGTAACATCATTAGAAGACATGGGATTAGTTTCCATTGTTATGCTGATGATACCCAATTATATATCTCAACTAAACCAGACGAAATACCTAAGCTGTCTAGATTAACTGAGTGTGTCCAGGACATAAAAGATTGGATGACCAATAACTTTCTTTTATTAAATTCAGATAAGACAGAGATATTACTTATTGGCCCAAAAACCAGCACACAACAGCTTTCACAATTCAGCTTGCGCTTAGAAGGATGTACTGTTATTACCAGCTCAGCAGTAAAAGATCTGGGAGTAATATTAGACAGTAACTTGTCTTTTGAAAATCACATTTCAAATATCACAAAAACAGCCTTTTTCCATCTTCGAAATATTGCTAAACTTAGGAACATCTTATCCGTATCTGATGCAGAAAAACTAGTTCATGCATTCATGACCTCCAGACTGGACTATTGTAATGCATTACTAGGTGGTTGTCCTGCATCCTCAATAAACAAGCTTCAGTTAGTCCAAAATGCAGCCGCCAGGGTTCTCACTAGATCCAGAAAATATGATCATATAACCCCAATATTATCATCCCTGCACTGGCTACCTGTTCAGTTTAGAATAAATTACAAAATAGTATTACTTACATACAAGGCCTTAAATGGTTTAGCTCCCACATACCTAACCAGTCTTCTGATACGCTACAATCCACCACGCGCCTTAAGATCACAAAACTCCGGACTTCTGGTAGTTCCCAGAATTTCAAAATCTACAAAAGGGGGTAGGGCTTTTTCATATTTAGCTCCAAAGCTTTGGAATAGCCTTCCAGACAGTGTTCGGGGAGCAGACACGGTTTCTCAGTTCAAAAGTAGACTCAAGACGCATCTTTTTAATCTGGCATACACATAACTCATCCCAGTACTCATACTCCAGTACACCTATACCGAATGGCAACTACGCTAATTCTCCCCATCTGTTCTGTATTTCTCTACCCATCCCGAGGCATCGGGAGATTTTGCCAGCTTCAGTAGACAAAGGCCGACCCTGCGAGGTTCCTGAGGCATCCAGAGAAGGACCAGCTCCAGCTGGATTCAGCTTTATGATGGTTGGAGCTACACATGCTGCTCCTGTGCTTCCAGTGATCCAGACCTCATCTGCCCTCTGCACCTACTGACTCGTCCCTATGCTGAACTGGTCTTCATGTCAATTTAAATAATTTCTGTCATATTGAATTTTCACCTGCACAACACACAAGATGTTATATTTCTATCTGTTATCGCCCAAATGAGGATGGGTTCCCTGTTGAGTCTGGTTCCTCTCAAGGTTTCTTCCTAATGCCATCTCAGGGAGTTTTTCCTTGCCACCGTCGCCGTCACCCTTGGCTTGCTCATCAGAGAAATTTCATTCATTCGTCTCATTATTATCTGCACATTTTTCTCACACATCCACACTTCCAATTATTTTCTTTTCTATAATTATTATTATTATTTGTTTTTATTTATTTATTTTCTATTATAATTTTATTTATTTATTTATTATTTTATATATAATTATTCTATATACAGTTTTTTTTTTTTTTTTTGTTAAATTTCTTTAATTTTTGTGAAGCTGCTTTGAGACAATGACCATTGTTAAAAGCGCTATATAAATAAAATTGAATTGAATTGAATTGAATTATGTACAACCCCTGGCAAAAATTCTGGAATCACCCCTCTCAGAAGATGTTCATTCAAATGTTTAATTGTGTAGAAAAAAAAACAAGCACATACATGCCACAAAACTATTTTCACTCAACAATACAAACTTCTGGCTGTATAAAACACTTAAAAAAAACAAACAAAGAAAGATAACTATAGTCAATGACAACTGTTTTAACAACTCAAACAGAGGGAAAAAATATGGAATCACACAAATCTGAGGAAAAAAATATGGAATCACCATGCACTTTGCATTTCTAAAACAAATACCTGTATCTGATTACAACTGCTAATTAGTCTACAGTTACAAAAGAGTGCTTGCACACATTAGGGATGTGTTGAACCAAGATGATTGACATAACTCATAGCTCTAACACGAAACAAAGTTGAAAGTTGAAACAAAGGAGAGAATTATCAAACTTCTTGAAGAAGGTAAATCTTCATGGAATGTTGCAAAAGATGTTGGTTGTTCCCAGTCAGCTGTGTCTAAAATCTGGACCAAGTACAAATCAAATGGAAAGGTTGTAAAAGGGAAGCGTACTGGTAGACCAAGAAAGACATCAAAGCGCCAAGACAGAAAACTTAAAGCAATATTACTTGAAAACAGAAAATGCACAACAAAACAAATGAAGAACAAATGGGCAGAAAGTTGAGTCAATGTCTGTGACCGGACAGTAAGAAATCGCCTAAAAGAAATGGGATTTACATACAGAAAAGCCAAAAGAAAACCATCATTAACATCTAAACAGAACAAAAACAAGGGTTCAGTGGGCTACAGAAAGACAATCTTGGACTGCGGATGACTGGATGAGAGTTATATTCAGTGATGAATCACGAATCTGCATTGGGCAGGGTGATGATGCTGGAACTTTTGTTTGGTGCCGTTCCAATGAAATTAATAAAGACAACTGCCTGAAGAAATTTGCAAATTTCCACAATCATTATTGATATGGGATTGTATGTCAGGTAAAGGTATGGGAGACATGACAGTCATTACATCTTCTATAAATGCACAAGTTTATGTTGAGATTTTGGACACTTTTCTTATTCCATCAATTGAAAGGATGTTTGGTGATGGTAGCATCATTTTTCAGGATGATAATGCATCGTGCCATAGGGCAAAATCTGTGAAAACATTCCTACAGGAAATACATATAATGTCAATGGCATGGCCTGCAAATAGTCCGGACCTTAATCCAATTTAAAATCTGTGGTGGAAATGAAAGAAAATGGTCCACGACACGGCTCCAACCTGCAAAGCTGATCTGGCAACTGCAATAAGACAAAGCTGGAGACAGACTGATGAAGTATACTGTTGGACATTAGTTAAATCCAGAAATCCAGAGAATTCAAGCTGTTATAAAAGCCAGAGGTGCTGCAACAAAGTACAAGTAGTGTTTTTATTTGGTGATTCCATATTTTTTTCCTCTGTTTGAGTTGTCAAAACAGTTGTCATTGACTATAGTTATCTTTCTTTGTTTTGTTTTTTTAAGTGTTTTATACAGCCAGAAGTTTGTATTGTTGAGTGAAAATAGTTTTGTGGCATGTATGTGCTTGTTTTTTTTTCTACACAATTAAACATTTGAATGAACATCTTCTGAGAGGGTGATTCCAGAATTTTTGCCAGGGGTTGTAGTATAATTTTCCCAGGGCAGTTGTAAAAGAGAAGGGCGACGCTGACATTGATCAGCAGGTGTTTATATTAATTGTGCTTATCTAGTTACGACACAAAATTTGTCCACTAGAGGGTCTACTAGCCCTTGAATGAAGCTTGATGAAATTAACCTTTTGGTAAAACTATTGGCTGGGAAGCCTGAACACCTACAGTAAATGAGATTTCTCATCTCACTACTGTAGGCATACCGAAAGACATTTTATTTAAAAAAAAATAATACTTAAAGTAAAGAGCCCACAAAACGGCCATCTTCACCTCTTTAGTGCAGTTTGATAGCGTCAGGGGGGAAGGGGGTGGTTTGTTTAAAAATCCACTGTTCAAGGAAATGTTTATGCACATAATCAACATCTCTTAATCTTCAAAAATGAACTGAAGATCTAGAATATAAAGGAGAATTGAAGAACAAAGTAATAGAGGAGGGAAAGAAAGTAAAGAGATATGAAAAACCTACAGTAGATACAATAAAATTGAGGTCATTAGTATAAACCCAAATATTTTGGGCGCACTTTCCTTCTTCATATATTATATACAGTAAGAATCTTGATTCATGAATGTAAGAACAAAAACCTCCAGTATAATGATTCACCACAGTGAGACTCCATGTGCACGAGCCTTTACTTACGAACGAGTCGTTCACGTGATTCTGGCAAACATGAGGCTTGTCATTGACTCTGAGGGAATGCTTGAAGCGAGGCTTCATTTGAATATGCCCCTTCATGCTTGATACAAGCTACAAGCTTCTGTGTCACAGTAACATCACTAGCTTACAGGTGTTTAGACAATTAGCGTTATATACATGAGGCAGGTGTGTTTCGACTAATAGTTATACTGAGGCAACCTGACATTACTGAGGTGAGCTTAACTAACGTTAGGCTTCATGGTACCACGGAGTTAACTGTTCATAACCATATGTATCTTTTTTAAAAACATCACTCCAAATATGTAGTTACTTCTGAGAATGCCAAAGTAAACCAATTAAAAATATGAAACCCTTTCAAATATGAAACAGTATGTAGCTTTGACCCTTCATCATAATTCCATAATTACGCACTCTGGTGGTAATATATTTTATTATATTATATACATTATATATCTTATATATCTTTTAGCATAACTAAATATTTTGTGAAAATGATCGTCTTTACAAGACTTCTCTTGTTCTCTTTAACCAGAGCTCTGCTGTGGAAGATTGCGTCAGGGTGACGGCTGGCCTTTTGGAGCTACTGGAGGAGCATGACCAAGGTGTTGGAGGTGACTGTAGTCCTTGAAGGCCTGGGTGACTACAGTATGCAGCAGCTTTAGGAGTTATGTTTGGTCAGATCTCTGCTCTGTACATTGAATTCCAAAAGGACTGGGCATACTGTACATTTTTGAAGCCATCCAAATGATTTCTATTGGACTTGGAGAGACACGCTCCTCTCAGATTGACCTGTTGAGAAACACACTTTTCTTGCCTTGGACTCTTTTTGTGTGTGTCTGACACATTGGACGAAAAAAAGTATTCGAAAGTCAAATCTTTGCTAGTTTTTATGGTTATAATATTGTAATATAAAAGCATCACTAAGAGACAAGTAGATAAGCATCTGGTGATATCCAGGTATTTTTACTGACCTTTAAGAATTATTAGAACCTGTATTTAAAGTTAATATTTGTAAACCAACTACATCAATGGGAGACAATTCACCTTTTTGAATAGATGAAAAGCTGGGCTAAGTCAACCCTAGAGAAATATAATTAATTGAGCTCAAATCCAATAGTACTTAAGCTGACTTAAATATTTGAAGTACAAGTTGAGTAAACTTTTTTTGAACTGGGTACAAGTTGTGTGAACAGCAATGTGAAATATTTAGTTTGGCCAGTAAATTTCTCTAAAAATTGAGTAAACTTAAAAAAGCTGTGCAACTTGTTACTAAACTTTTTACGTTACGGCTGCTTATTTTTAAACACCGGAGAGAGAGAGAGATGGTGCTATATGGTACAACTATGGAAACAATATCTTAATACTGTACTTATTAAACCCAGGGGTAGCTCAGTGGTTAAGGCGTTGGACTACAGTTTGGAAGATCCCAGGTTCAAATCCCACAACCACCAAGTTGCCACTGTTGGGCCCTTGAGCAAGGCCCTTAACCCTCAACTGCTCAGATGTGTAATGAGATAAGAATGTAAGTCGTTCTGGATAAGAGCATCTGCCAAATGCCTAAATGTAAACCCAACCCAAAACCTTTGACTCACTTTTAGTGTAATTAAAACTAGGGACCTTCAATGTAATAAATTATTAATAGCATAACACATCATAGGGTTTATGAGCTTCGAGAAATGCACACAGTGTAAACAACTACATAATACTATTACCAACTACATTCATAGAGAGCATCCTTTCTGGGAAAGTAATCACCTGCAGGGCTGGAGCATTCCATTATTCTCGTCTGCATGCGTCCTCTGGGATTCATCAGGACTGGAACGTTGGACTCACGTCAAGAAGAAAACTCGACTTCACTAGAACACCAACAGAAATGAATTGACTGGAATCACAGTTTTTAACAATATATCTAATTATAATAGATTTTTTAATAAAAAAGTGTGAAGAGACAGGTTTTTTTTCCCTTTCTTCAGTTGTTGAGAGAGAGAGACAGAGAGGGAGAAAATCTTTTATCCAGGATCCTGGAGAGCAGCTTCACACAACAATCCAAAGTATGTAGCTGAAGGAATGCTATGACGGTTTGCTATTTTCACTGAAATTATATTCTTTATCTACATCTTATCAGCTGCACAGACCTGACATGAAGGATGGCACCAGACTGTCTGACATCTTTCCTAAGACCTTGTTCAACATACAGTAAGCAGCTGGTTTTTATCACAAGGTCGACAAAATCTCACAACATCGATGGGTATGTTCACATTACCAGCCTGAAGTGACTCAATTCAGATTTTTTTACCCTAACAAAAATTTTATTTTCATTTTATTAATTTTTTTAGATCTGACTAAATGCACAAATCTGATGTTTTCAGATTGGACCCGAGTCACTTTCATATGCAGTCTTAAATCGGATATATTTCCAACACATGTCCATGTGGCTTGAAAGGGAATGGGCAGAGCAGAAATCATGCAGCTTTTTTGCCTCTGTGCATGCGTGGGGTGCTCTCTGATGTCAGACTCAGGATTCATTACAGCGATACAAACAATTCTGTAGTTATGTACACCCCAGTGAAAAAAAAATGCACTTTAGTGTATTACAAATATATTGAAATCCTCGATAATACACTGCTAATATACTAACAAAAAGTTGTACCATCAGTTAATATATAAAAAGTATACTAACATCATGCTTTTACCAAATTTTTACCAAATTACTCATACATCTGGACAATTGCACATGTCACCTTTCATGCATATTTGCACAACCACTGACACTTTAATTCTATATACATATATACTCTACCCTATATTCTATAATTTTCTATATTCTAATATTTTATTATGCCCTTATTGCACAGTTAATTTTACTAGTTAAAATTATTTCTTTAGTATTTCCTTTTTATTGATTATTTATTTTACGTACAAGCTTTTATTTTCTTTTTTTAAGGTCACTGGCGGTCGTGTAAGCATTTCACTGCATATTATACTGTGTATGATTGTGTATGTGACCAATAAAATTTGAATTAGAATTTTGGAATTAAACTTTAAATATACTTAAAAATAATTGTATTATAGTACACGTTCCAAAGATATATTATTGGAAAATATACTTTAAGTGAAAGGCTGGTCTAATTTCCAAAATATACTTATTTAAACTTGTTTTTCAATATATTTTTGGTATATTTTTATAAAACATATACAAATGTACAGAAAGTATATATTAGAATACAAATTTTAATATACGGTAGTCTCAGTATATTATCAGTTAAATGTAAATGTACTTATTAATATGTCACGAACTAACCGGGATGATCATGGGTGAGGTGGTGAATGGTTTCAGCTGTGAGGTGTGGAAAACAGGGTGGATCCGGAGCGCCGCAGGCAGCTGGAGCCGGTAGGTGACAAGGTTGATCCTGAGGGTGATGCGGTATGTCCCGATGAACCTTGGTGATAATTTTTTGGACTCTGTGTGCAGGTGGAGGTTTTTGGTTGATAGCCACACTTTGTCACCTACGTGGTACAATCGTCCCGGGGGGTGCCGGCGGCGATGTTGGGCCACATAGTTGGCGTTGGTGCGTCGGATGGCGAGGTTGGCTTGGTGCCATAGCCGCCGGCACCGGCGAACCAACTGTTGGGCCAATGGTACGTCAACCTCCGGTTCCTGGTGGGTGAACATCGGAGGCTGGAAACCATAGCACACCTCAAATGGGCTCAGGTTGGTGGCTGAGGAGACCTGGAGGTTATGAGATAACTTGGCCCACTTGAGGTAGCGGGCCCAGGAGCGCTGGCGGTCCAACACAAAACATCTTAGGTAGCGCTCCAGCTGTTGGTTGGCTCGCTCTGTCTGACCGTTCCTCTGAGGGTGGTAGCCAGAAGACAAACTGCAGGACGAATCGATCAGACGGCAGAAGGCCTTCCAGAAGCGGGCGGTGAACTGGGGACCTCTGTCCGAGACGATGTCCTTTGGGAACCCATGCAATCGGACTACGTGTTCCAAAATCAGCTCGGCTGTCTTCTTCGCTGACGGGAGTCCGGCGAGGGCCACCAGGTGCACTGCCTTGGAGAAGCGGTCCACAATGGTCAGGATGACGTCTTTTCCATCTGAATCCGGCAGGCCCGTGATGAAATCTACGGCAATGTGGGACCAGGGTCGACGAGGAACTGGGAGTGGTTGGAGATCCCCTGGAGTTGGTTGATTAATGTCCTTCGCCCTGGCGCACATTGGGCACGCCCGAACGAACTCGGTTATCTCCCTCCTCATTGAGGGCCACCAGAAGGCCCGGCCGATGAAGGTGGTGGTTCTCCGGCTTCCTTGGTGTCCTGCGACGGGTGACGAATGGCCCCACTGGAGGACCTCAGGTCGGAGTCGTTCTGGGACGAAGAGCCGTCCGGGCGGCACACCTGCCGGTGCTGGGTCCCTGGTCAGTGCCTGGCGGACCCTCGTTTCTATGTTCCACTGCAGGGGTGCGATGATGCGGGTGGGTGGAAGGACAGGCACGGGGTCCGCCCGGGGCGTCTCTCGCTCGTGTTGCCGGGAGAGGGCGTCAGCCTTGGTGTTCTTCGACCCCAGGTGGTATGAGAGGTGGAAATTGAATTGTTCGAAGAACAGTGCCCACTGTGCCTGTCGTGGGTTCAACTGCTTCAAACTGCGGATGGTGATCAGGTTTTGGTGATCCGTCCAGACGATGAATGGCTCACTGGCGCCCTGGAGCCAGTGACGCCACTCCTCCAAGGCCCACTTTATGCCCAGCAGTTCGCGGACCCCTACACCGTATCGCTGCTGAGTGGGGTTAAATTTTTTGGAGTAGAAGCCACATGGGTGCAGCTTCTGGTCTGGACCTCGTTGGGAGAGAACAGCGCCGGCGCCCACCTCCGACGCGTCTACCTCCACAACGAACGGTTGGCTGGCATCTGGATGAAGCAGGATGGGTGCGGTGGTGAACAGATGACAGAGTCGGTGAAAAGCTGAGATGGCGGTAGGGTCGGGTCGGAAGGAATGGTTGGAGAGCCTGGTAAGTGCAGTGAGCGGTGCTGCAACTGTACTGTAGCCCCGGATAAAGCGACGATAAAAGTTCGCAAACCCGAGAAAGCGTTGGAGCTGTTTGAGTGTCCTGGGTAGGGGCCAGTGACGGACAACCTCCAGCTTCTGCGGGTCCATGGCTACACCCTGGGGCGAGATGACAAAACCCAGGAACGTGGTGGAGTGCTCGTGAAAAGCACACTTTTCCAGCTTACAGTACAGCTGGTGGGCGAGCAATCTCTTAAGGACAGCTCGAACGTGTTTGGTGTGTTCAGCGGGGGTACGTGAATAAATTAAAATGTCATCCAGGTAGACAAACACCCATCGGCCTAGCATGTCCCTGAGGACATCGTTGATGAAGGCTTGGAAGGCCGAGGGTGCGTTGCAGAGACCAAATGGGATGACCAGGCTCTCATAGTGTCCGGTAGGGGTGATGAAGGCTGTCTTCCACTCATCACCCTCTCTGATGCGCACCAAGTTGTAGGCGCTCCGGAGGTCCAACTTAGTGAACATGGTGGCACCAGAGAGGGCGTCCAGGGCTGAGTTGGTGAGAGGCAGAGGGTGACGATTTCGGATGGTGATCTTATTAAGCCCCCGATAGTCGACACACGGACGAAGTTCGCCCCCTTTCTTCTTTACGAAGAAGAACCGGCGAAGAGGATGGCCTGATGGTGCCATTTCGCAGGGCGTTGGCGACATACTCCTCCATAGCCTGGGTCTCGTTGGTACAGAGGGAGTACAGATGGCCACGGGGGGGGCTGGAGCCTCAGCCAGGTCTCGATACGGTGGAGGAATGGCGTGGATGTCGACGTCGGGGGCCTCGGACTCCCCGGAACACGTCCCAGCCTGGGCCTGTAGGCATAAGTCGGTGCAGGTCGGCCCCCATTGAAGGATCCGGTTCTGAGACTAGGAGATGAGTGGGTCGTGCTGTAAGAGCCAGGGATAGCCGAGGATGATGGGTGGAGAGGAGATGGGTGTGAGGTGAAATTGTATGGACTCCTGATGTTGGCCGAGGACGAGAGTGATGGGTGGAGTCTGCTGGGTGATGGGGCTGGACGAGAGAGGCCGCCCGTCGACTGAGGTGATTCTCACAGGCTGGGATAACGCCTCAATCTTTACCCCCAATCCTCTGGCGTACGTTGAGTCAATGAAGTTACCCGCGGCACCGGAATTGATAAACGCGGTACTTCTGACCCGTTTGTGGCCAAGGTGGAGGGTTACCTGAACCGTGAGTCGAGTAGCGGTGTTGTCGGTGGTGGCGGAGAGGTGGATGGTACCCGGGGAGTCTCTCCTATCTCTCACCGGGCGTTTCCCGGACGGGACGGGCAGGTGGCTCGGTGGTGCGCTGCTGAGCCGCAATAGGCGCACAGTCCCTCGCGGTAACGTCTCTCGCGTTCCGCCACGGTCAGGGAGGCGCGCCCTAGTTGCATGGGTTCCCCGGCTTCGGTGTCAACCACGGCAGGGGGTGGAGATCCGACACGTCCAGGAAGAGCGGTGGTGACGGTGGGTGGTGGCTAGCCAGCCCATCAACCGCGCCCCGGAGGCTCGCGTTCTCCCACCTAAGCTCCGCGACCTCGCGGCGCAAGGCCGTGATGTCTTGGACACTCCGGCGCAGAGAATCAAGCTCCGCGGTTAGCGTATTGATGAGCAAAGCATGCTGGTCAACCACATCGCGGAGGCGGGCGTGATCCGCTGGGTTTACTGCTCTCGGCTCTGTCATTCTGTCACAAACTAACCGGGATGATCAGAATGAGGATCGTGCTATCTGTCACGAACAAACCGGAATGATCAGATAGCTTTAGCAGTTAGCCCTGTAGCGTGAATGGTAAACCCAAACGCGGATAAACACGAGTGGGCAGGATAATCACGCGATTTGCTATAAGGACTCTCACACTCAATGAGCAAAGGAAAGACACAATCTAACCCTAGTCCTATAAACACACACTCAGTCTGAAAAGATAGCCAAGAAAGTGAGTACTCACATATACGGGAACGATTCCGAAAAGACCTGGGCATAACTCAATGACAGAGCGATGTGCGGCGCCATCTTGTTTCCTTTTATGCTTTCAGGATCGCGACCGTCTTACTTCCGGGTCCTAATGCCGGTCGCGGCTGAGTGTGCATGACAATATGTACTTATATTGAGTGCACTACTCTCTCGTGCGTGCGCGCGCGATCTCAAACTCGTTCCTGCGCGCTAAAAATCACTTTTGCCATTCAAGGTAATTTATGTCTTTACTCCTCACTCTTCTGTCCGCTCACTGTCATAAAGCGACACACAAACTGCAGCAGGGTTGTAAACTTTGCGACTATTCCAGCCAACCGGAGACTAGACAGCGCCCCACCAGCCAATCAGAGCTAGAGGCGGGCAGATTCGGACTGTCCGTTCTCTGATTGGCTCCCCAGTTCTCCACTTCTAGTTTGAATTAACGGCTAAAGCTGCATAATCGCATGCGTTAGTTCGTATCGTTATTTTTTTTTTTTCATCGGCATAAGGTAAATTTAACGGTTTTAAATTAAGTACATACTTTAATCTATAGTTTGTATTGTCTAATGTGTTGTTGTTAATGTGTTGTGGTTTTCAGTCTCTGTGTAACAGAATCAACACACCAGGTTTAAACTAATACTGTACCTGTAGATTCTAATACTAATGTCTGTCTGTGTTCACACACCAGTTTATATTTTAGTTTGTGTGTTTGTGAGACAACCTGACTTTTGTTGAGCACAAATAAACTATAGTAGTGCTTTTTTGTAACCTTGTGCAAATTAAATCTGTTAAACTCATGAATAAAGTCTGCCTCATAATTACTGATGTAATGTTTTTCAAAAACATGTTATAGTGTAGAAAATGCATTTAGCATGTCCTAAACACTTAATGTACTGTACTGGTAACACATTTATGTAACAATACAGTATTGTGGCGTGGGCGGTGGCTTGCGACCGTAGTGCCTTGCGGGAGGTGTTCTTTTTGTGTTCACCCTGTTTCAATAACCCCTGTCTGCAGCCTGCAGATCGGGGCGGGGCTGAATCTGGGGCGGGGCTGCACGTGTCGCCCCGCCCACATGGTTTCTCATTGGTTGTAAGGAAAGTAATGACGTCGTGCAACGTTCCTCCCACAACTCCTCTCATTGGTTAGTGAAATGGATTGAAGTCGCTGCCACGATAAACAGGAAATGCCGTTGGAAACAGTATTTAGGAATTATACATTTTATACAAACGCTGAAATGCTTATTTATTCAGCCTTCAAATGCATATAAAACTCAGTTAAGTTTTGTATACACTTATGACTTGTTTGTGGTTCAAGGTTACATACATTTACAAGCAAGACTTCCGCTGTTTAGTTCTCCCATTTCTGGCAACCGGTGACTAAAAATTTAAACGTCAATCAATCGCGTTTATTTACAGCCTTTTTTCCCTTTTTTTATTGTTAATAAAATACATAAATGTGGAATATTCTCAGCAAAAGTATCCACTATCCTTATGTTATTAAATTAATAAATAGAAAAGGGTTGTTAAACATTTATAAATACAAACATTTATGACACATGAATGAATTATGATGACACATTAATGAATTTCACTGTTATTTATTTATGTACAGTGGCTTGCAAAAGTATTCGGCCCCGTTGAACTTTTCCACATTTTGTCACATTACAGCCACAAACATGAATCAATTTTATTGACTCACGGGGCTGAATAATTACACACACCCCACTTTATTTATTTATTTATTTATTTATTTATTTATACAGTTCACAGTTATTTCTGATAGAGGAGAAAGCAGGTATTTATACATCTCTCTGTGGTCAAGCATTAATTCTCCCTCCCAATCTAATAATGGCAGGTGAAACAGCAGTCTGCGTCCTCTGTGCCATCATAAAATCCTCTGAGGCAAACACGTTTCCCATTTCCGTAATAACCGAAGCAGGTCGTGAATAACATTTTACACATTTTGCATTCTTTAATTTCAAAAGGCACTCGTAATTCAGCCCTTGATGTTTCACTCCATTTTTCCCAGTTCACAACACCTGTAGTCAAAAACACACACACAAAGCAGAAGTCAGAAGGATTGTTAGCCATGATACAGCTTTAAAAATACAATAAGCAAAATTACATAAAAAAAAGGACAGATGCTTACTGTCAAACCATGCATAGTGTGCCTTCTGTCTGAACTGGGTTCTGTTCACAACTGCACTAAAGCAACTGCAAGTAAGCGAAAGATTCATGTAGGCAGCATCTCCATCCTGTAGCACTACTTCCAAGATCTCCACTGGTAACTGGAAAGTACTGTATATGGAATAGTTTTAACCCTTCATTTGCTTAAATGAAACAGCACAGTATTACACTTAAGAGACTTACATACAAAAGTTGCAACACAGGAGTCATGATTGCCTTTTGTGCCTAAAAAGGATAGCAGAGAAGACGTGTGATTCTACATATGTTAAGAAAATACGACAAAACGTCATATTAAGTGTAATTAAATTACATTATTTTCAATTTGCCTCTTGAGTCTCTTTGTTGCACGTCTTTCTTCTTCAGACCTCTAATGAAATGTAGTAAAGGAGAGGTATGTTTATATTATGTAAATAAAAGTTTTCAAAATAATAAGTGCTATGCCTTTAAAATAAAAAAATTGACTGATTCTTATTAAACATACAAAAGTTACTCTCGTTGTGCATTTGTTCATGACCCTAAATAGATTACAAACTGAAGCGATTGTTAAATATTGCAATATGTACATTTACTATACTTGAATAATTTGTATTATATTGCACAGGCCTAGTATATATAATGTAAAAGCGACACCTCAGCAAAAAGTTTAGTGCTAGTTCATAAAATGTAGAGAAATAAACCTTAGGTGAAATTCTCCAAAAGAAGCAAACACCATCACCTAATACCAGGCATGTCTGTCTGAGGGGAAAAAATTATACTTTCTAATTACTTTCTATTTATATGGCAAATATACATTTGAGTTTTTACTCACCTCTGTAAAATCAAAGTTCCCTTATGGTTGCAAAACTCAGGGAATACTGGAATTGTAAACATTACAAATACATTTGTTCTATACTGGATCAAAATCGAGTTAAAAAAAAAAACATCAGCTCTATAAACTTACCATCAGAACAATGATTCAAGATTCAAAGAACTTTACTAATCCCAGAGGGAAATTGTTAATAAACAACAGACAAGCGACGAAGGTGGGATGCCACAGTTGTTGCTGAAATGTTATTGTGGAAGGCCACAATCTACCTTGAAAAATTAATTATTTTAAATGCTTTTACATTTATTTATTCAAATGATTACTGGTACCATATCGTTGAAGTGTTCATACTTTAAAATGAGACATAAAAATCACACATACACTGACATACTTAAAAATCATGCACAGAGCATTACTGGCTGGTTTGGCACCATAGTAAACAAACTAAAGTGACAAAAGCTAAATTGTTAAACTCACCATCATGGTGCACTGCCAACTGGAACTGTGGCATACTGGTGTACGGTTCGGAAGATCCCAGGTTCAAACCCCACAACCACCAAGTTGCCACTGTTGGGTCTTTGAGCTAGGCACTTAACCCTAAACTGCTCAGATGTGTAATGAGATAAAAAAAAATTTAAGTCGCGATCTGCCAAATGCCTAAATGTAAATGTATGTGCAGAAAGGGCAATTGCTGCAGTAGTCTTTTAAATACTGCTCACACTGTCCCTTATTGCGTAATACTGTTTTGTGCATGTTTGCATAGATCATTGGTTTTAATATCAAATTATTTAAATTGTGCTGTAGAAGTCATTTTTAATGTAGTGATTTTAACTTGTACTTTAAAAGAGCAAAATGTTAGGATTTGTTTCTGTGAGTAAAATGATTCAGCACAAGGTGCATGAAAGGAGGGCTTGTTTTCTATATACAGTGGCTTGCAAAAGTATTCAGCCCCCTTGAACTTTTCCACATTTTGTCACATTGCAGCCACAAACATGAATCAATTTTATTGGAATTCCACATGAAAGACCAATACAAAGTGTTGTACACGTGAGAAGTGGAATGAAAATCATACATGATTCCAAACATTTTTCACAAATAAATAACTGAAAAGTGGGGTGTGCGTAATTATTCAGCCCCCTGAGTCAATAAAATTGATTCATGTTTGTGGCTGTAATGTGACAAAATGTGGAAAAGTTCAACGGGGCCGAATACTTTTGCAAGCCACTGTACATAAATAAATAACAGTGAAATTCATTAATGTGTCATCATAATTCATTCATGTGTCATAAATGTTTGTATTTATAAATGTTTAACAACCCTTTTATATTTATTAATTTAATAACATGTGGATAGTGGATACTTTTGCTGAGAATATTCCACATTTATGTATTTAATTAATAATATTTTTAAAAAAGCTGTAAATAAACTCGATTGGTTGACATTTTAATTTTTAGTCACGGGTTGCCAGAAATGGGAGAACTAAACAGCGGAAGTCTTGCTTGTAAATGTATGTAACCTTCATCCACAAACCAGTCATAAGTGTACATAAAAAAAAAACTTAACTGAGATTTTTACGCATTTGAAAGCTGAATAAATAAGCATTTCAACGTTTGTATAAAATGTATAATTCCTAAATACTGTTTCCAACGGCATTTCCTGTTTATCGTGGCAGCGACTTCAATCCATTTCACTAACCAATGAGAGGAGTTGTGGGAGGAACGTTGCACGACGTCATGACTTTACTTACAACCAATGAGAAACCATGTGGGCGGGGCGACACGTGCAGCCCCGCCCCAGATTCAGCCCCGCCCCGATCTGCAAGCTGCAGACAGGGGGTTCTCCCCTGTTTGTGTTTAGGTTAGTGGCTTCGGCTAAGTTTGAGTATGTGTGCTATCTCTTCGCGTGTATGTGCTGCATTCTGCTACCGTTCTCCAGTTCTAGCTAATAGCTGAATATGTGTGTGTGTGTGTGTGTGTGTGTGTGTTAAATAAACTACTCCCAGTCATTACATTGTGTAGCCACCAAACTCACTCGTCCTCCAAGTTCCCTGCTGGCGTCGAAAAACGATACAGTATTATAGAAGGTTGTGTGTACTGTATGATACAATAAAGTATATTTGTATTGACCACAAACTGTACTTTTTTAGTATTTGTAATTGGCCAGAAGTGTAACAGCATGCTACTGCTGCAATAAGAATATACTCATAGTATATTAATCATGTATTTGTAATACAGTAAAAATAGCTGTAATGTACTTATAATACATTAAATATATACTTAAATTGTATTAATAATACTGTCAGGTATGTACGTTAGTACACACACAGCCATATACTTTAAGTGTACTAAAGTACACCTAAAGTTGTTCCACTTTAGCACACAAAAGTATACTTAATACACTTAAAATTGTGCTTTTGTACAATTTAATTACAACTTAAATACACTTAGTACAAAATTAGTTGTTCCAAAATAGCAAACTTCAAGTATACTAGTCATTAGTCTGGAGCAAGTACATTTAAGTATGCTTTGGCACGCTAGGATTTAATATACTTAGCATACTTTTTTTTTTACTTGGGCAGTGTACTGTGTGATGCGGATACAGCATATGTAGAATGTTAGTGTTTCTTTTATTTAGGAGGTCGTTGTCGTCCTCAAAGTCCATGTAGTTTTGGCAGCGTTGCTTTGATAAACACAAATCATCACGAATCCAAGTGGTCCAGGTGGCTGGAGGTGGTCCTTCTCTGCATGCACCAGGATCCTTGCAGGAGTGGCCACTGTCTACTGGAACTGGCACAATCTTCAGATGCCTCGGGATGGGTATTCGCGTAGCTGCCTTTCATGATATTAGCAGCACTGATGATAAGATGCATTTATATGTACTGGAGTATGAGGTTTTGGGATGAATTATGTGTATGCCAGGCTAAAGAGATACAGTCTTTAATCTACTTTTAAACTGGAAGGCTATTCCAAACATTAGGAGCTAAATATGAAAACGCCCTACCCCCTTTAGTAGTCTTTGCTATTCTGGGAACAAACAGAAATCCAGAGTTTTGTGATCTTAATGTTTGTAACGTGTCAGAAGACTAGCTAGATATGTGTAAGCTAAACCATTTAGGGCCTTGTTTGTAAGTAATGCTAGTTTGTAATCAATGTAACAACTTAACAGGTAGCCAGTGCAGGGATGATAGGATTGGGATTATATGATCATATTTTTTTGATCTGGTGAGAAATAAGGCTGCTTTTTGGACTAACTGTAACTTGTTCATTGTAAAAACAAGTCATATATGATTTTAACGACTGCAGTTCCTGTACTATGATGGGGCTTAAACCTGACTGAAATTCTTTGAAGATATTGTTTTCCTGCAAGAAGGCACATATTTGAGATAACACCACCTTTTCTAATATTTTCGATATAAACGGAAGGTTTGAAAATGGTCTGTAAAAAGAGGCTTGATAACTGCCAACTTGAAAGATTTAGGGATGTGAATAAAAATAATGTTTAGTATTGACTCTCCAGCTGTGTGTATCACTTCTTTTAGTAATCTAGTCGGAATAAAATCTAACAAACAGGTTGATTTAGCCGTGACGATGAGTTTATACAGCTCTTCCAGTCCTCTACCTGTAAAGTATCGTAGCTCTAGATGTGGAGCTTTAGGCTGGACTACATCACGAGATGCTGTCAGAGGTTGAACATCCATTATTTTGTTTCTGATTCTATACATTTTTTCAGTGAAGAAATTCAGGAATTTCTCACTACTAAATTGTGATGGAAATTGTTGTGGTTTATTGCTCAAATGCTCGGCCATAGCGGTTTTAGAGCCTGTCTATAGCCAGACATAATTCCTTTATACACAATTCTAAAAACTTCTAATTTAGTTTTTCCCCACAAGGTTTCTCTCTTGAGGATGTGAGTATGACTTTTGTACCATGGTGCAGGTGTTTTAGCTCTGACCTTTTTTTATTTAACGTATAAAAAGTCCCTTGTAAACATGAATGTGCAGTGGAAAGACGGCAGAACCGCAGTGTGAGGTCTGAATAACCGAACTCAGCTCACGACATTATATGACCTAAATGTTGTTAATCTTTCGGCTGCTTTGGTAGGTGTTGTGGACCATCAACAGCTTGGCACGGGTTTTATGCTGGATGTCCTTCCTGACATAACCCTTCCTGGGTTCAGCACTGCATCCAGAGTTTGGCTGGGAATCAAACCCGGGCCTTCCACATGATAGACTAGAGACCAACAGTATTACTTTAATACATTAAAAAAAAGTAAAGTATGTTTTGCAATAGTAACTCATAAGACATTAACATTCTATTGTTGTACTTCGCTAAAATTTGTTAAATAAAATTAACACCACAGCACTGAAATATATCCTACAACAGGAGATAAACAATTTCCTCTGTAGATGATGTCCTTACTTTCTTCACTTAACTTTACCTTTACTAAACGACAGCATCAGCTAATCTGTGCAATTATATAAGAATTTTACTAATGAAATAATGATAAACATTGCAGTTAAAACAGATGATTTCTGCTTTAGTAAGAAGACGAACAGAAGCATAACATGAAATATCGTTACGTGATAAAGTCAAATAAATTCATATGAACAATTTAAATTAAATGGCATTGACAGTGCCATGCATAAATGAATAAATGAATGAATGACACCTCTGCCCTGGGGTTTTACAGTTTTCTCCCACAGTCTAAAATATATGTCATGGCTGTGTTATAAATGTGTGAGAGAGTGTGTGTATGTTTGTGGTGTCCTGAATTCCATACAGTCCTCACGATATGCCCTGGTTGAACCACAGAGTTGCCAGATTTAGCCCAAAATCTATTCACTCGTAGGAACACCGTACATCAGCAAGCAGCCAAAATCATGAAGTCAGAAGCAGCAGCACAGAACATCAATGCAAAACAACCACCTACTGGACAGGAGTGAGGATTAGAGAAGCGCTCAGCATGGGAACACTCCTTCACTCCACTTGTTAAAAAAACAACAACCACAGAAAGTTAGTGCCCAATGACATTGAAGTGGGTACGTTTGTCCATTAACGTCATGATGACTGGTTGGCTCTAATTTACAGTAGGTTTAGTTCCAAATGAATTCATAAAATGTATGATTAAAAAAAACATGATGTTCATCTCAAACCAGCTCAAATTGTGTTACACTTTTATAGGTTACTACCGCCACTTACTGAGGATGAATGGATGAAAAATCAGATTGATTATATTTTCCAAAATGAGGTAATCAGGATAATCAGTCTTATTTTAGAAATTTACTCACATGTTAGACAGATAGCCACTGGATACAGTGCAGAAGCCCGGATAAAATGGGAGGGTTCTGTCAGGAAGGGCATCCGGCATAAAACCTGTGCCAAGTTGGACTGGATATTACGCTGTGGCGACCCCTTGCCGGGAGCAGCGGAAAGACCAACAACAACAACTCACACGTTAGACAGACAAATAAAAGTGTACTAACAAATGAAGCGAGATGTTTAACCTTACAGTAGGATGCATAGAAGATCCTTCAAGGTTAAAGTGGTGGAACTCACCACCACTGATCACCTCCCTTCAGAACAGCTTGATTATAATGACAAAATTGAATTTGCCCTTTATTATATACTTCCTTTTTTTTTTTTTTCAAATTTTCTCCCCAATATTATTCGTGGCCAATTCCTCCCCGTCACTAGGGGGCTCCACATTAAGGCTACCACTACCACTCAGTCGGGACGGCGAAGACTATCACGCGTTTCCTCCGAACCACGTGATATCAGCCGACCGCATCTTTTCGAACTGCTCACTCACGCACCATTAGGGGCGGAGTAACACACTCGGAGGAAAGCGCTAGCCGTGATTGGCTGTAGATTAATGTGGGAGCACGAGTACCTCTCATCCCTCCCCCCTGAGAGAGCTCTCTCTATGCCTCTGTGAGAGGAAAACAGCATCACCCGGGGTTCGAACCAGCGATCTCCGGATGATAGGGCGAGCGCTTTACCACTGCGCCACTAGGAGGCTTTATTATATACTTCCATTATACAATGCGGTTTCCTCTGAAAGTATTGTTTCCCTATACAGTGACAATGACATTTGGCATTAAGTTCAAAAAGATGAATCTGAGATGATAGATCAGAATTCATTTTCTATTTCATAATTTCAAATCCATTTAACTACTGAGACCATGGCACCTACTGTATGGTGGCAGACCCTCCAGTGTTTTGGGAGCAAAAATATTGGGAGACAGTTTTAAAGTAAACTTAGCTGTTCTTTTGGCTGATCCTGTCAAGGGGTTGCCACAGCGGATAACACACAATTTTTTACACCAGATGCCCATCCAGACACAAGGTTACCATTATATATCCGGGCTTGGGGCCAGAATGGTATCCAGTGACTACTAATTTGTTATTTTGGCAGTGTATTTAAGTTTATTGTCTTGCTGGATGATGACGTTCCTCCCAATTAAATGTATTTCTCTCTACATTTTCATACAGAATGTTTCTGTTGAATCCTGAATTTATTCTGCCTCTACCATCATGGGTTACATCATCAATAAAGGTTGTTGAACTTGTTCCAGAAGAAGCCGTGCAAGCCCAAGCCATGATCCTACCTCCACCCTTCTTGACTGACGAGCTTGTATGTTTTAGAACTTTTCTTTCATCATACTTTGATAGAGTTAAATCTTTATTCCTGAACTTCTGTGGCTCATCTCTGTATTTCTTTGTGAATTCCATTCTGGCCTTCTGGTCTCTTACTGGTTTGTCTAAATGGTTTGAATCTTATGGTGTGGGGTGTCTCTATATTCTGCTCACAAAGTCTTCTTTAAACAATGGATTGTGATATCAAATTCAAATTCAAATTTTATTAGTCACATACACAATCATACACAGTATAATATGCAGTGAAATGCTTTTATACGACCGCCAGTGACCTTAAAAAAAAAGAAAATAAGAAAATAAAATCTTGTACGTAAAATAAATAATCAATAAAAAGGAAATACTAAAGAAATAATTTTAACTAGTAAAATTTGTAAAATTAACTGTGCATAAGGGCATAATAAAATATTGCAAAAATATAGAAATATGGTATTAAAGTGTCAGTGGTTGTGCAAATATGCATGAAAGGTGACATGTGCAATTGTCCAGATGTATGAGTATTTAGTGCAAGTGTGTATGAATGTGTCCATGATTGTCCAGTCAGTGTTGTGAGCTTAAAAGATGTTATTAGTCCTGTGTGGAGGTGTGATTGAGAGACCTTATCGCCTGCGGGAAGAAGCTCCTCCTCAGTCTCTCTGTGTTGGCCTTTAGGGAGCGGAATCTCTTCCCAGACCGCAACAAAGAGAACAGTCCATTACTGGGGTGACTGAGGTCCTTCATGATCTTCCTGGCCTTAGTCCAGCACCGCTTGCTGTAGATGGAGTGCAGGTCAGGGAGCTCAGTGCGGATGATGCGCTCGGCTGATCGCGCCACCCTCTGTAGAGCTCGTCTATCCTGCATGGTGCTGTTCCCGAACCAGGTCGTGATGTTTCCCGTCAGGATGCTCTCTATGGTGCAGGAGTAGAAGTTCCTGAGCACCTTGGAGGGCAGTCAAAAGTCTCTCAAGCGTCTGAGGTGGTAGAGACGCTGCCGGGCTTTTTTCACCACGGTGTTGATGTGACAGGACCATGATAGGTCCTGCGTGATGTGAACACCGAGGTATCTGAAGCTGTCCACTCTCTCCACTGGGCTCCTGTTGATGACGGGGGTCTGGTAGTTCCTCTCCTGCTTTGTACTAAAGTCCACTATCAGCTCCTTTGTCTTACTGACGTTCAGGAGGAGATTGTTCCTCTGGCACCAGTTCTCCAGATTTCCAATCTCCTCTAGGTAGTCCGACTCATCATTGTTGGTGATCAGTCCGACCACGACGGTGTCGTCAGCAAACTTGATGATGGAGGTGGAGTTAGTAGTGGCCACGCAGTCGTGGGTGTACAAAGAGTACAGCAGGGGGCTCAGAACACAACCCTGGGGGGCCCCAGTGCTGAGAGTGAGTGTGGCTGAGACATGCCCGCCCATCCTTACTGCCTGTGGTCTGCCAGTCAGAAAATTGGAGATCCACTGACATATAGATGAGCTCAGTCCCAGGTGCTCCAGCTTGGTGGTGAGTGTGGAAGGAATTATTGTGTTAAAAGCAGAGCTGTAGTCGATGAAGAGCATTTTAACATAATTCCCTTTCCTAGTGTCCAGGTGAGTGAGTGATGTGTGGAGGAGATGAGAGATTGCATCGTCTGTGGAGCGGTTCTGACGGTATGCAAACTGTAGTGGGTCCAGTGTGTCGGGTAGTGAAGAAATGATGAAGTCTCTGATAAGGCGTTCAAAGCACTTCATCACCACTGAGGTGAGGGCCACAGGGCAATAGTCATTGAGAGAAGCAGGATGTGGTTTCTTTGGAACAGGAACAATAATGGACTCTTTGAAGCATGTGGGGATCACCGACTGAGATAAAGAGATGTTGAATATCTCAGTGAACACAGGTGCTAGCTGGTCTGCGCAGGCTCTGAGGATACGACCTGAGATGCCGTCTGGTCCTGCTGCTTTCCTGGTGTTCACTCTCTTGAAGGCTCTCCTCACGTCGTGCTCGGAGATGATGAGCGCGTTCCCGGTGCTGACTGTGTCGTTAGCATTAGCGCCGTTAGCATTAGCATTGCTAGCGTCTTTAGCTGCAGCCTCAAAGCGAGCGTAAAATGTGTTCAGCTCGTCTGCCAGAGTCGCGTCCGCGATCGTCATACCGGATGCTGGTGCTTTGTAGTCCGTTATTGTTCTCAGTCCCTGCCACAGGCTCCTAGAGTCACTCTGTTGAAGCTGTGACTCTAGTTTTCTCCCGTAGCGCTGCTTCGCCTCTTTCACCGCCTTCCGGACGTTATATGACGCAGCCTTGTACGGTTCCATGTCCCCCGACGCAAGTCCCGTGTTGTAGGCAGCGGTGCGAGATCTCAGAGCGTCGCGGATGGTTTTATCCACCCACGGCTTCTGGTTGGGAAACGTTCTGATAGTCTTTTTCTCCACCGTATCGTCCACTAGCTTCCCAATAAATCCCACAACCGCTTCGGTAAACACGCTGACGTCATCATCGGAGCTGTTTCTGAACATGTCCCAGTCTGCGTCATCGAGTGCGTCCTGTAACGCGGCCACCGATTGGTCCGTCCAGCGCGCGACCTCCCTCTGAACCGGAACTTCCTGTTTCAGCCTTTGTTTATATTTTGGCATGAGGAAGATGGCGGCGTGGTCGGATTTACCAAACGCTGGACGAGATTGTGCCTTGTAACCGTCTTTGACCGTGGTATAACAGTGGTCCAGTGTCCTTTCGCCCCTGGTGGGGCAGGTGATGTGCTGATAAAAGTTCGGCGCTGCGCGTTTGAGGTTGGCACTATTAAAATCCCCCGCCACAATGAGCGCAGCGTCCCGGTGTTGTGTCTGGTGCTGTGTGAGCGCCTCATGCAGCTCGCATAAGGCAGTTTCAGTGTCCGCTTGTGGAGGTATGTAAACGGCGCTGATTATGACCGATGTGAACTCCCGTGGAAGATAAAATGGACGACACATGATGGACAGTAGTTCCAGGTTTGGTGTGCAGGAGCGTGTAAGAGGAACAACGCTCGCGCTGTTGCACCAGCTGTTGTTCACCATTAAGCACACGCCGCCTCCCCTTGACTTCCCCGAGTCCCGCGTCCTGTCCATGCGGTGAACCGAGAAGAACTCGGCCGGCTGGATGGCGTGGTCTGGCACCGCTGGGTTCAGCCATGTCTCGGTGAAGCAGAGGAGATTGCAGTCCCGAATGTCTCTCTGGAACTTTATCCTGGCCCTGAGGTCATCCAGTTTGTTCTCCAGTGACTGGACGTTGGCGAGCAGGATGCTAGGCAGAGGTGTGCGGTGTGCACGGGCTCGGAGCCGGTTCCTCACGCCAGCTCGTTTCCTTCGGGTCCGTCACTTCGCGTCGCGTCCATTGTTCTCCCTTAGGATCTCACTCGGCCAGCTCGGATCCGGAGTTAAAACCGTCGAATTGTGAGTACATTGTATACCAATAGAAACAAGAGTGTCTCTATCATACCTAATGTACTCAATGGTGGTGATTTTGCCGATTTTAAAACACTGAAAACTAACTTAAAAAACAAAAACAAAGAAAAGGTGGTCGGAGCAGTCGTGACGGCAGCCGACCTCACCGGCGCCATCTTGCCTTATGGAGAATGTTGATGAGGTCATTGAATATATATATATATATATATATATATATATATATATATATATATATATATATATATACTGTACATATATATATATATATATATATATATATATATATATATATATATATATATATATATATATATATAACAGCTTTTACAATGTTTCTGTCGTCAACTGATTATGTTTTTCTTGGCCAACCGATTCAATCCCTGGTTGTTAGTATACCAGTGATTTCTTTCTTCTTTTGTATCCACAGCATTGATTTTTTTTCTTCAGTATTATTTGCTTTTCTCCTTTGCACAGCTCTATGGTCTTTATGTTGATTTATCCTTTTTAAAAACACATGCAAGTTTTGAAATGAAACCCCGGGGTTATGGTGTTATGTTCATGACGCAATCCTGAGCTCACAGTTTTGACATTTTATGAGTAGAGAAAGCATGCTATGCGTGGGTTCCCTGCACGTTGAATGTGTTTTCCTCATGTGCACGCAACATCCTTTTTCTGTGAGTGCTCGACTCTGCCTGCATGTGCATGTAACACATTTTCTGTGCTTGCTGGACTCAATCACAGACTTCCACACATACTTCTGAGTGGATGTTTTTTCTCTATCAGCTAGCACTATTGACCGCATAATGGAAGCGTTGTAAATAAAGGTTTATCAGGAAAGCCACCAAGTTGCCTGATTTTAATTTTAGTCGACATAGTCTAACGATGAGATATACTGTACAGTATGGATAATTAGAAAAGTATGGACAACTGAAACAGGAATACAGTATACTAATACTTAATTTAAAAAATGTATACTACATACAATATACAAAGCTTCCTTTGTATAATTTCCTTTCATTTATATATAATTATATATAATGATATAATTAAAATATCCTGTCATTTCTTTTTTATTCTATAAAGCTGCTTTGAGACAATGACTATTTTAAAAGCACTATACAAAAGAAATTAAACTGAATTTAATTCTGTTACGCAGTCCATAGTGCCAGAGAAGAGAAGAAGAAGAAAGAGATTTAGAAGTAACGTGTAAAAGTCTGTGATGGGCTTTCGTGGCAGTTTCGTAAGACTAGACAAAGTTAAGGCAGAGTTATGCGTGCACAGAAAAGGTGTTGCATGCAGAACCGAGCTGTTGAGCGTGCAGAGGAGACACTGCATGTGCATAGAGTGTTTTATCTGTTCTCAAAATGTCAAAACTGTCTGCTGAGGATTGTGGCATGTTTATAACAAACAGTACAGTGTTACCTCGGCATATGAATTTAATTAGTTCTAGAGGCAGGTTCTTAAGGGGAAAATTCATATTGCGATATGAATTTCCCCATAAGAAATAATGCAGCTAAATGCAGCTAATCTGTTCCAGTCACCCCAAAATTTTACCAACATTACAAAAAACACGGGCAACGAGAAAACAAGTTGTGTTCCAATAATTTTGATCACTCAACAAATATATGAAGTGGTTTTACACATCTTTATGTATACACCAGGAAATCTAAGCTCAGATTCAGATCTATTGTGTATCACATGCAGCTTCTAATCTTAAAACCAATGTTTCCAGGGTTCATCAGAAGGGATTGAATTAGCCTTGTTGTTCCAATACTTTCGGAGGGAACTGCATTTTTGATTAGTTTGAATCGCAGATCATGATGTTTTTAATATCTGTAACTGTAACATATTTTAATCTATTACTGTATTTTATTACACTTGCAAATCATTAACTAGTGAATTATTATTTCATATTAAACTATGAACAAGGACTTATTAAATGTACAATAATATATACAGTATGAGAGGGTATTTTAGGTCTGTTGTTTATTTATTTGTTTATTTATTACTGATGTCGTTTCGGGTGTGGAATGGGCAGTGCAGTATTGTATTTCTTTTTAGATAAAAAAAAAAAAAAAAAAAAAATATATATATATATATATATATATATATATATATATATATATATATATATATATATATATATATATATATATATATATGTGTGTGTGTGTGTGTGTGTGTGTGTGTGTGTGTGTGTTTGTCAACAACACAAAGTGGAGCTCTTTGGCATTTTGGCACTGGAGTTCCTGTAGATTACACTGTAGGAAAACATTATTACACAACTCTAGTAATAGATTTTTATGCTTTTATTATTAAAATTTTTTTTTTTTTTTTTTTAAATAAATGTTTGTTCACATACACAGTAGGCCTATTGTGTAGGCAATGTGTAAATTTTTGTGTTTTTGTGTAAAGATGCATAAAAAAACAGACATTTAAACATGAAAATTATATATTAAACAGTATATAAGAAAATAACACAGGAAAATAAAAATAAATCATTTGCTTTTGTATGTAACTCTTTATCAGTTCTCTTCGGGACAACATTTATATGAACATGTAATGTGGTGTGGCATTAAATGTGCACTGGATCTGGAAACCCAGAGAAGATATTCCTTGTTTTAATGAATCTTATAGCCAGTACAGTATAGTCACTGTATGTGACACACTATACTACTGTATACGAGTAAAAATAATAGCGCATTGGCAAAATGCACATAAGAAAATCTATCATTTTATCGATAAAGTATCAGTGATGGGTTAAGATCAGTCCTCTGGTTATCAGTAGAACAAAATAGGAACGAATGTAAGTAGTACCTGTATTAAACACATCTGAAAGTCAGTCAAAGCTAGAAAAATAGTACATTTATATAAAGTAGAGATAAATATCTCTTAGTCATAAAGTATCACAAAACCTTGTGCATAAAACATCTAAGAATCTTAGGAATCTAAAATGCAAAAGAGGTTGGTTGTGTTGTCGGTTTGTTCCACACATTCCTTCAGTGAAGTGAAAGACGTGTAGACGGATAGGAATGTGCACACGTGGACAGGATGAAGCTCAACCAGCTTAAAAAAACCTTATGAAAAAAGTTATGCAAACTGAAGCTGTTATATTGCTCGGTTAATAGTTAACCACTTCGGAGTATTTCGGTGGCTTGTATGACAGCGGGAAAGATGGCAGCTGAGTTTCGGTAGGAGCAGACACACGGATGATCATCGCAAGAGACATCAGGCCTCCCAGAATCTGCGGAGAAAAATACAAATTTGAGAAGACAGACGATCATATAAGAAGAAATAAAACTTGTGTGTTTAGCCGATCGGCTATAAAACTACAAGCAAAACATTATGTCCAGTATTGTGTAGGTTTCCCTTGTGCAAACAAAACAGTTCTGACTCCATAAGACCTCTGGGGGTGTGTCGTAGTGTCTGGCAACAGGATTTGTCTCTTTGTCACTTTGTCTCTTTGCCTGTTGCGCGGTGGGCTGTGGTGCAATAGGAGTTCTGATATCCATCATATATATCTATGATGGCAAGCATTGACCTTTTTGAAATTTTTGTCTGTAATTTTTTTTACATTTAAATCTTTTAATGATCTTAATCGTCATTCAGATAAATCTTGGCCAGTTTAGATTTCACATGAAAAGACATAAACCTGAAAAAGTGCATTATTCTAAAATGCTAAATTGTTAAGATTTTGACATTGTTATGGACACTACAATATTTTTTTTTTTTTGGAGGGGGGGGGTCATATGCTTCTAGGAGCTTACATAAATATTAGTATCAATAACCATTAAGAAATATGAATCATTTGCATTTGAAATTATTATTGTTTGAAAGCAGGCAGTATAATTCTAAAAAAAAAAAAAAAGGGCATTTTTTTGGAGCACATGTAAAATTATCTTTTGAAATAAAATAAAAAAAGTCTACTAAAGCAACTTGAAATTTTTAGGGAAGCAAGATTGGTCACTTCCATGTTGCATAAACTTCAGAAGTGCTGTAGTTTCAGTGTGTGGGTGCACATATTTTCTGTATTATAAGTATACTGTAACATTATACAAAATATAAACAAAATAATAAAATCTGCACCAATACGGTTTTGGCCGTTAATCAGATAGCAAGAGGAAAGATAGAATAGGCACACAGCTATTGTAAGCTCGTGATGGATCCAATAAACCTGGAAAGCCCCTGGATTCACTTTCGTTTCTCTAAAAACCCCTGGCTGTTTCTGGGTCACATAAATGATTCACATTCACGTTGCGCAAACTTTCCTTTCCCCTTTTTTCACCATTCTCAGGGCATTTCTAGTTTGCATTAGATAAACCTGAGTGTCATTACTCGTGGATCCTTATGAAATCAACAGAGTTTATGATTATGCATGCGTCCGCTTTTACGCCGAGACCTGGCTGTAAGGAAGAGGTTGCTTTACATATCTAATATTGAAATGAAGGCATGTTTTGCTTTGATAAACACCCCTAGGGTTGTTATCATACGGGAAAGTGCAATGTACTTACAGCAAGAGCTGCGAGGCTTAAAAACACAGCCATCGTGACGATCAGTACGTAGTCTACATATTCCATTATAATGGGCCCACATGGCTAAATTCAGATAGAAAAAAAAACATAACATTAAACATCTTTTACATAGCATGTAATACCATGTTAAAGGCATATGAGATTGCAAATAAATAAATAAATAAATAAATAGCAGGCCCACCTTTGACCAGACTCTTCGGCTTTGATAATCATTGTACTTCCAAGAGCTCTACATGAACATTGAATAATGAAGATTAATATGTACAGTATGCTCTCTGTGGTGAAGTAGAAAATGCATCACTAAATCAAAACAAAAATGACAGATTATACCTCGAAGGAACTTGTTGTTATCCTCTCACACGCGTCGCCTGCATTATAGTTCACACAGTTACATGAGTCAGGAACTTGATCTCGCCAGTCCTTGTAGCCGTTAAAGAGTCCGCAGCAGTGGAACTAATCAACCACAAGGAAAATATATTTCAAATGCAACGGACTATAGTATACATCTGTAATGAAAACTGAAAACTGAGGAAGAATAAATAGATGTATGGATGAATAGTTCATTTACATGTTCCTGAATGGGGTTTAATGTATGCTCCTGATCTTTGGTCAAAGTTGTTTTTTTGAAGTATTCACTGACATTGCGGCTCAGCTGAGGGGAATAAAAAAAAAAAGTAAACAGTTAAGCCTCGGGACCTCGGAACATTTACAATACAGAGACACATTTCATGTACATGTATACACAATTAGCTGGATATAAAAGTTGTATTCCAGTAACTGTCTAAGTGTTTACTTGGTATCCGTGATGCTAAACAAATTTAAATTGTAATACCTGCGTGTGATTGAGCGCTAGCGGAATGGCGATACGCAACATGCCAGCTGTCGCCAAACACATAAGGGTGAAAAACTGCAAAGAAGGAGAATCATGTTATATATTTTTTACAGTACAAATTCTGCAAAGAAAAATGCATACATATTGTACGATGAAAGCAAAGTTGGTGTGAGCACTTTCAGTACTAATCTCGTGCTACTTCTCTCAGGTGCTTTCCACTACGGTTACATTAATATTTTTAGCTTTATTTGTTCTACTTGGGTGGTGTAGTGGTTAGCACTGTTGCCTTGCACCTCCAGGGTCTGGGTTCGATTCCCGGCCAGGCTCGATTCCTGTCACTGTGTGCATGGAGTTTGCATGTTCTCCCCGTGCTTGGTGGGTTTCCTCCGGGTACTCCGGTTTCCTCCCACAGTCCAATGATATGTAGGTTAGGCTAATTGATGTTCCCAAATTGCCCGTAGTGTGTGAGGGTGTGTATGTGTGTGTGCCCTGCGATGGATTGGCATGCTGTCCAGGGTGTACCCCGCCTCGTGCCCAGAGTCTCCTGGGATAGGCTACAGGTCCCCGCGACCCTAAATACAGGATAAAGCGGTATAGAAGATGAGTGAGTAAGATTTGTTCTACCTGTGGCCACTAGTGGCTCTCAATTCATTTAATGGATCAGTAAATTTAATTTTTCGTTCATTCCTACATTATCATGTTTTCAGTGTATTCTATAAGCTAGATTCAGTGGAGTGGATGTACAGTACAGAAGGTCCATTAAACAAGCACTGTGGTTTCTTCAAAAAAAAATGTTTCACTTTCCTTTCTGCCTACACACTCACCACAATCAGTGCACACTTGCTCTCTTTGTGTGCGCCATAAGCTCCCAGAACAGCAAAGCTGAAAATGATGGCACCGCTCACATACATTACGATCACTCCAGTCATGGCATTCGGCTGAAACAAAGAGAAAAACAAGTCCTGTTAACCAGAGGGACAAACAAAACATGTAGTAGTAATTTAAAACAACTAGTAATTTAACAGCTACAATTTCACGAGTAATTTATTTACTACAATTGGTTTTACTAGTATTTTAACTAGTAATCGTTCCACTAGTAATATAACCACTACTCAGTTTTATTGGTAATTTAAACACTCCACCTTTTTTCCTACTAATTTAACTACTATAATTTTACTTGTAATTTAACTACTGCAAATTTTACTAGTAATTTGATTATTACAATTTTACTAGTAATTTAACTATTAATTATTATATATTTGTGTTATTATAATTTTGTAGTGGTTATTTTACTAGTGAAAAGTATTCTAGTTTAGTTACTTGTAAAAAAAATGATTACAAGTAACTAAACTACAACACTTTTTATTAGTAATACTGACTTCACATTTTACTATAATTTTACCACTACACTTTTTTTTTACTAATACTGTAATTTAACTACTATACACTTTTACTTAGTAATTTTACCACAATATTTTTTTTACTAATAATTTAACTCCTACAATTTTTACTGGTAATTTGACTACTACCATTTTTCTATTAATTTACATGTAATTACTGCAAGTTTACTACTAATTTAATTGCTATGCACTTTTTTTATTAGTAACTCAACTACAACCAGTTTTACTAGAATTGTAATTACTACATTTTTTAATTAGTCTATACAGTATATCAATATGTTGGTGCTGGTCTTTTGGCCATTAAGGCTCACCACAGTGGACAATTCGATCCACACGCAACTTGGCACAGTTTTAAATAGAAACTCAAAAAGCTTGACATGTTCTTGTGTATGTGACTCATTTTTACAACTTGATTAATAATAGATTCAGGTTCTCACCTCGTCGGCATATTGCTGCCCGAGCAGACCGAAGACAATAATGACAATCCCAAAGATCTAAAAAATTTAAAGGTATGTGGCAAAATAAACAGTCAAGCAGATCAAGACATTTATGTTAGTAAATTTATAAATTTATTTAGTTAAAAAATATCTTGTCTTTAAAATGGACCTCACAACCAGCATGTAAATAAAGCAAATATAAGTAGAAACTTACTGCAAAAAGAGAGTTAAAGAAGACAAATGTCCATTTGAAACACGGGCTGATCTTCGACATGATCACAGATGGTGTGCTCGTGGAAAAATACAGAGCTCTAATACACTCAACATTCAACTAGTGCTGAAGCAACACAGATCTTGTACAGTCATGCTGAAGGAGGAGCTTAGAGCTCAACTTACAGTAAACTGAAAGGAAGAAGTGGGAAAAAACAACGCAGATGAGCATATAATCCTCATATCAAAAAAAGAGAAGGTTTTCAGACTTAGACAATAGCAGATCCCCTAACAGTGTTTTGTACAATGCACTAGAGAACTTCAACAGCACAGCTTTACACAACACAAAGTGTGTGTAATATTATTGTTGTTGTTGTTGTTGTTATTATTATTATTATTATTATTATTAATAATAATAATAATAATACTAATAATATCATAATGTTTTATTATTGTCGTTATTATATCTACGGCTCTGTCACAGCCTTAAACCATTCAGCCATAACATTAAAACCATTAACATTATCACAGTGGCCCCAGACAGACAGCATATAACGCACACAAATATGTAGCAGGTTTTACACCAAAAGGGTAACCCCTATTCGTCATTATTACAAAGCCTCCTAACACACAGTATGACTGCAGATCAATCCCTGCAATCTGTTATAACCCAAATGAGGATGAGTTCCATATTGGGTTCTTCCTATTGCTATCTCAGGGAGTTTTGCCCAGGTTACACTCCACCTGCTTATCAGGGACAATCTGAAAATTACGATTTTTACATATTTCTTCACACTTTACCAATTTTTTATTTCCGTAAAGCTGCTTTGCAATAATGACCATTGTTAAATGCACTATATAAATAAACTGAATTGAACTAAATGTGAACATACATTGCATATAAGTTATAAGCAATTTTAATAAAAGTGATGTGTTTACCTTGGACCTTGACTTTGAATAGAAATACAGTATGAATATTACACTTGAGAAGCCCTACTTCATATGATGTAAAACTAAAAATAAACATGTTATTACCTATAATGCTTGAGTAACATCCACAAAGTTATTACCTTCACCCTGGAATCAGTGGCTTTTTTCAAAGGAACGTAGAACTGTCCTAAATGTACGTAGGAGTGCTAGATATAAACAGAGATTCAGATAATTGAGGTTTGACATCCACAAACATCTGAACTGTGGCCCAACAAATGTGATCTCAATGAGTTTACTGGGCTTGTTTTAGGGAACTAATCCTCAGTGGTGTACTGATCTAAATCTGTACTTGGATACATCTATTTAATCATATGTACCAACATTTATTAATATTTCTTACAAAACCCGAAACAGTTTAATTCCAGATGTTTAGTTAAGAATTGGTTAGGGATCACTGGAAGGAGTCTCGGCCGTCAGGGAGTCGGTGTTTCCTGACACGGGAGGGAGTTTGGAGTTTCCCCAATGCCTTTCCGAGAATTCCTTTCCTCCATGTGGTTGCGTGCAGGGGCTCACAACCTTCTCTTTTTTTGCCGCAGCTTTTTGCACTGAGGCTGAGACATTTGTATAAACTTGACTAGTGTGTCTGTGTGTGTAGAGTTAATTTATATGAAAATAATGACGGAAAATATTGGTTGATGACTTTTATTCCTGAAGACGAGGCGATGACGAGATGTCAGAGACAGTGACGATATCAGCATGCGATATTATTGACCAAAAAAGACAAAAAATGTGGTTTTTAGTTCAGTCATCTTTAACTCTTCGTCATCACAGCAGTATTACTCGGGTGAAAAAGAAGAGCCGATATTTGGGTCTATTTTCTTCATATTGACCTGGAGAAAAAAAAGCCAATGTGTCGTACGTAATATCGGAAACAGGGGGGACAAGTAAAATCGTTGGCAAACACATTAAGAAATAGACTAGCAAATGATTGTGAACCATAGGAGCTATCCCTACAACAGTCCAGGTGTTAATATATGCTAATATAATTTTTTAGTTTAGGTTTTGGCTAGACTATGCTTTAAAGTATGAAGTGCATCATATTTAAGCCTCCTGATTACAGCTTTCTCTCCTTCTGTGTAGCAGAAGACAGATTCATATCACTTATGTCACTTACAGTACTCATCGTCTATAATGCTTTATCCTGTACTGTATGTGTCAGCCCCAATATTATTACAATGGAAGAAGACCAAAGGTAATGTTTACATAAGACATCTACTGTATGCTTGCTTTTTGCTCTTTTCCAACATTACTGTGACCCAGTTCACAAAGCAAGGTATATACCGTATACAGTAGATATAAGTACAAAAAAGATTGTATGACCAATAATTTTCTCTTACTAAATTCAGACAAGACAGAGATATTACTTATTGGTCCAAAAAACAGCTCTCACAATTCAGCTTGCATTTATTCAGGGTGTACTGTTACTACCTGCTCGACAGTGAAAGACCTGGGTGTAATATTAGACATTAACTTATCATACTAATCATAATCATAATCATATTTCCAATATTACAAAAACAGCCTTTTTCCACCTTAGACATATTGCCAAGCTTAGAAACATTCTAGACGTATCTGATGCAGAAAAGCTGGTTCATGCATTCATGACCTCCAGACAGGACTATTGTAATGCATTACTAGGTGGTTGTCCTGCTTCCTCAATAAACAAGCCACGGTTAGTCCAAAATGCAGCCGCCAGGCTTCTCACTAGATCCAGAAAATTTGATCATACTGTACTGTATAACCCCAATATTATCATCCCCGCACTGGCTACCTGTTCACTTTAGAATTAATTACAAACTAGCATTACTTATGTACAAGTGTCTAAATGGTTTAGCTCCCACATATCTAGCCAGTCTACTGACATGTTACAAACCACTATGCTCCTTTCCTTAAGATCACAAAACTATGGATTTCTGTTAGTTCCCAGAATATCAAAATCTACAAAAGGGGATAAAGCATTCTCATATTTAGTTCCTAAGCTTGGGAATAGCCTTCCAGACAGTGTTCGGGGCTCAGACACAGTCTATCAGTTTAAAAGTAGACTCGAAACACATCTCTTTAATCTACAGTAGCATACACTTAATTCATCACATAACCTTGTACCCCAGTATATGTAAATGCACACTCCTATCTAGTACTACTAATATCCTGAATGGCATCTACGCTAATTCTTTTCCACCTGTTCTTTCTTTCTTTACCCATCTCGAGGTATCTAGAGAGTGTGCCAGCTCCAGGAGGCAGAGGCCAACCCTGGAAGATCTTGAGGCATCCAGAGAAGAAACACCTCCAGCTGTATTCTGCTTCATGATGGTTTGGATCTACAGTACACATGCCGCTCCTGAGCTCCAGTGATTCAGACCCCCCTCTGTCCTCTGCACCTGCTGGCTCATCACTGCTGAACTGGCCGCTGGACTCCATGATAACTTTTGTTATACTGAACATCCAGCAGCCTAACACACATGTTGTCGTTATATAATTTCTGTTATCCGTTATCACCCAAATGTGTATGGGTTCCCTGTTGAGTCTCAAGATTTCTTCCTATTGTCATCTCTGTTGTTATCTCATTAATAACTAAACATAAATTTTCTTTTCATTTTGTGAAGCTGCTTTGAGACAATGACCATCGTTAAAGGTGTAATATAAATAGAATTCAATTCAATTGAATACAAAGACATGATTTGATGAAGAACTTGACACAGAGGCCTGACCTCAACGATGAACTGGAACGGAGATTGAGAGCCAGGCCTTTTCGCACAGCATCAGTGCCTGACCTGGGTGACATCTGGGTTTTTAAAGATATCCCATCAAGTCTGATCCTACAGAACAAGCGGTCAAAAAATATTGCCAGGTGGCCACTATAGATAGGCACCCCAGAACACCCAGAGCACCATAGCATGGGTTCCAGCAGGCGAAGAGCTCAAGGCTCACTGACTTGGCATCCAATCTCCCAATATGTCAATCTGATCAAGCATCCATGGGACGCACCGGACAAAAACCTCTGATCCACAGTGGCCTCATCCCGCAACCCAGAGCACTACTAACACCTCCAGAGGCCCTGCAGAGCCACACCTGACAGGCCAGAGAGCCGCCCTAATGGCACAACAAGGGGACATGTTTTAATGTTAATGCTTTTAATGTTACAGCTTATCAGTACAGTATATGTTTAGATATTTTTATAAACCTGTTTTGTGCAGGTTTTGTAACTTAATTAGTAGAGATGTAACAGTATTGTAAATACTGTCGTACCGCAATAACACTTTATTTCGATAATACCGTGGTCGCATGACGGTAAAATGATAGGTCTTCTGAGAAAAGTTTGCTCAGGGGAATGGAGCGAACGGGAGGTAGCGGGAACTACAATTCCCATCAGCCCAGGCGTAACCATCATCCTTTGCGGTCTGTTGTCGCTACAGATTCAGTAATGTGCACATCCGATTTAAAACCCGCTTACTCCGTAATGATTAATTACTCTTTCCATCTCTTTTCCTTCGCCGCTAATAGCAGCACCCGCCATTTTCGCATTACTGGATCTGTAGCGACAACAGACCTCAAAGGATGATGGTCACGCCTGGGCTGATAGGAATCGTAGTTCCCGCTACCTCCCGTTCGCTCCATTCGCCTGAGCAAACTTTTCTCAGAAGACCTATAGTTTTATCGAGTCATTTCAGTTTCTCTCTGAAAAGAAACGAGAAAGGGGGAAAAAATCCTGTCTCTGTCTGAATAAGTGAGTGAATGAAGTGAGTGTCCTCAAATACTCATTCAGCACATGGGCCACCTGCAGTAAGTAAGCTGCTATTTTTATTTTTTCTGAGTTTTCAAGAATACTAAATTGAAACTTTATTTTTTTTACATGGTTTAATAAGTTTACAGATACAGTAGATGGCTAATTTGTATGCCATTGATATGTTCAGTGTTCATGTATACTGTTTAATAAACACTTCTGACACTTTTTTCTTCATTAGTTTTGATCTTCCTTTAAATGATTCAATAAATACTGTACCGTGCCATTCATACCGAGGTATTACCATACCGTCAAGTTTTGATACCGTTACATCCCTATTAATTTGTCATTTCTGTTTTAAAGGAGACTGTTCCTCTTTCAGTATGTAGTTGCTTAACAATATCTCGAGATGTTTTGCCAAAACCTTGCGTGTGACCTGATAGAAGCAAGAATTTCCAGTATGCTGAGCCAAGGGGTGGGGGGGGTAAATTCTCAAGTAGCTTAAAAGTGGTTGAGAGTTCTTCCTGGAACTGCTTGACTCCATAGCACTACTGTCCTCTTTATAATTTGTTTTTAGGCTTTTCAGTTGAAAGTAGCACCGCTACTTCAAAGTTTTGGTGTTCTATAATTCAGAACCACTGAGCTACATATTCTATAAAGTAATCTATAGACATATACAGTAATAAAAGGTGTATATACACCAAGTTGCTGTGGTTTTGTAAAACCAAAAAGAAACGAAGACAAATCAGGTCAGGTCAATAACAAGTGAAAAGTACCTCACACACACACACACGCGCACACACACACACACACACACACACACACACACACACACACACACACACACACACACACACACAGACACACACTTGGTTATTACTCAAGCAACACCATATCCAGTGTATCCCTAAGACAAAGGATAAAAATAATAATAATAATAACCTTAGTTCAATCCATTTCAAGTCGTAGCATACTATACGTTTTTCAACTCATTATTCTTCATGTTCAGGTAGAATGTCTGGTTTATTGTTGAAGATATCGACGTTACCGACATCTTTCACATACACACAGAGTGTGAAGTTGTGAAGGAAGGAAATGGTTAGAAATGGTAATTTCACCCTTTAGTTACACTGATCAGCCATAACATTAATACCACTGCCAGGTAAATTAAATAACACTGATTATCAATTGCACCCCAGTAAACTGGTGACATGAACATGGGCACCCAATGCTCAGTTATGCCTGTGGGGACCAAAGACCAACATGTTGTTGTTGTTGTATAAACCCGGGTTTCTGGTATTGTGAGAACTTTCCATGCCTCCTATTTTTTTTTTAGATCTCTCTTTGTTCTCTGCCAAATATTTATAAAACCCAACCCCTCATTGCAGTTCCTTTTATACACACATTTATCTCCCCAGAAGATGCTAATCTGTCTGGAAAATATAATTTCATTTATTTACTCACTCATCATCTATACAGCTTTATCCTGTATCCAGGATCAGGTGGGGGGGGGGGGGGGGGCTCCGTCTCCTATCCCAGGAGACTGAGGGCACAAGGCAGGGTATACCCTGGACAACATGCTAGTCCATCATCGAGCACACACATAAATACACATTCACACACTTTGAGCAATTTGGGAACACCAATTAACCTAATCTGCATGTCTTTGGATTGTGAGAGGAAACCATAGTACCCGGAGGAAACCCACCAAGCACTGGGAGAACATGCAAACTCCATGCACACAGACCTGAGGCGAGAATTGAACCTGTACCCTGAAGGTGCGAGGCCACAATGCTAAACATGACACCTCTGAGACACCTCTTCAATTCAGTTCAGTTCAGGTCAATTTAGTTTTATTTATAGAAAATAAATACTTTTTACAGTGGTCATTGTTGGATAGCAGCTTTGCAAAATCCAAATATAAATATAAAATGTAAACGCGCTTCAGGTGTCTGGGTCAACATGCTATATAGGCAGCATTCTTCAAAGTTGTCTTCCTAAGAAAATTCTTCAGCACCTTATTATAAGGTTTCTTATTCTTTTCTTATTGCTTTATTCACATAATACTGCAATCATATTGTTTTTGCTTTATATTTCATTCATCTTCTATACCACTTTATCCTGTATTTAGGGTCGCGGGGACCTGGAGCCTATCCCAGGAGACTCAGGGCACGAGGCAGGGTACACCCTGGACAGCGTGCCAATCCATCGCAGAGCGCACACACACACACTATGGTCAATTTGGGAACGCCAATTAGCCTAATCTGTATGTCTTTGGACTGTAGGAGGAAACCGGAGTACCCGGAGGAAACCCACCAAGCACGGGGAGAATATGCAAACTCCATGCACACAGAGACAGGAATCGAGCCTGGCCGGGAATCGAACCCAGACCCTGGATGTGCAAGGCAACAGTGCTAACCATTACACCACCGTGCTGCCCTTGCTTTATATTTAGTTATCTCTATAAAAAAATAATTCGATACTAAAATTAATTACCCAAATCAAAGTGTAAGTCATATGTGATGTTTGTTCAGTGAGTAGACATATGCTAGCCCAGCACATGTCTGTGTGGGATAGGGTGAAAGAAAACGCTCCAGTCCGTTAAAATTTTGCAAAATGTTACAATGCATGTGGGAAAAAGGTTGTTGCAAAAACAACACTGCACATCACCAAAAGACCACCATACCCACAGTGAAGCATGGTGGTGGCAGCATCATGCTTTGAACTGTTTTTTTTTTTAGCAGGAACTGGGGCCTTAGTCAAGGTGGAGGAAATGATGTACAGTTCCAAATACCAGTCAATGTTGGCACAAAACCTTCAGTTTTTTTTTAAATAACATACTGGTATATGCTTTCTTGTCCAATGGAGACCACACTTAGTTAGGGTTCCATTTGCATAGTGCTGAAGCCATATTGTTTTTGCTTTATATTTAGTAATCTCTATTTTGAAAACTTCATTACTAAAATGAATTACCTTTAGAAATATGTAAATGATCAAAATCGATAGATAGATAGATAGATAGATAGATAGATAGATAGATAGATAGATAGATAGTTTACTGATCCTGAAGGTAATTCCAGGGTCATGAACAATTCTGTGAACTAACTAGGATTTTTAGCTGATCTTCACAAAGTTGGTCTCAAAATATGAAAGGCATGAAAGTCTATAGTCCATAATTCTTTAGAAAAATAAACCTTGAAAAAATGTTTGTCTTTATTGTTCTATGTACCTTGGCACTCTGCTCTATTTACAAAGAGCATGTGGACTCCGCAGATCATCACTGTGGGGCTATAGCTGTTGATCTTGGTTTAGCAATTATGTTTGTACCGTTAATGTTTAAAGAATCATTTCATGTGGTGGAACAAGAGGAACTCTCACAGTGTACTTACAGTTATAAACCATGTTTGTAACAGGCCAGGGAAAATTTATTAGTGTCCTTCCCTTAACTCCCTCTCTTTCTCTCTCTCTCTCTCTTTCTGATATATACAAACTCTACAATAAAAGAACTAAAAGGATTATAAAACACAATAATGAAGATTAAAATCAGGAAGGATAGTAGTGCTAAACCATCAACTTTGTGAAAGAAATCGTGAATGGAGTAAACAAAGGTGTAGCCATAATAAAACCAGATGTTTGTGAAACTCATCAGGAAAAAAAATGCTTGAAATTGATAGAGAGCATAAGGATTTGTCTTTTCGAAAAAGGTCATGTGGTCTAATGAATTCATACTGTATTTGTTCCTCTTTCAGAGGAAAGGGTCGCGTCAGGGTAAGAAGGGAAGCGCTTGAAGTGATGCACCCATCATGCATAGTGTCTACTTTACAAGCCTCTGGAGGCAGTGTTATAATCTGGGGTTGATTCAGTTGCTCAGCAAAATTATGTGGCAATAACATGAAGTCTGAATGATTGCTTCTGGGTCACCTGAACGAGGTGCTTTCTGGGAAACTGAGTCTACAAACTACATAATAAACACAGTGCCCTCTATTGGGCAACCCTCACAATACTGTAGTGTATTCATGAAAGAAGGGCTTGATAAGGCAAGGGAAGTTTATTTGTATAGCACATTTCATATACAATTGTAGTGCGGCCACATAAAGGGACATTTTATATACAGGCAAATAATTGAAGAGCTAATGCTGCTCACCTGTAGACTGTGATGTGCCCTAGAGGTTTATTATTTTCCCCTTAGACAGTGTTGGTCACCGGTTTGGATTTATCTCTTGGACACTCACAATACACCTCTCGTTCCGTTACTCGTGCCCCCGGAGTTGTCATCTTTCCCGGTGAGGTCGAGATTAATCTCTCCAATTCATCTTTACATACCCGCAATACAATACACTCTGGACTTCCACTCATACACACACACCCCTGCATACATCACACACTTTGTTTCTATTTGTATTATATTTGTATATATTGGTTTCGGTGCACCGTGTTTGTTTGGTTGTTGGTTTGTTTTTGTATAATACACTTTGGTTTTATTTCACTATTTGCTCTTGTGTTGCGTCTATTATTGTCCCGCCGCGGTTGCGCAATACCGGATGTGGTGTTTACCAGCTCATTCCTAGATTCCCGAATCCGTATTTTTTGTAACAAACGGTTTAATAATAAATTGAAGCGTTACACAATGATAATTCAAAGTGCTTTACATAAGAGAGAAGAAATAATTATAAAAAGAAATAGAAAATAATAGCACTAAAACTTTTACAATTATTTAAATTTGATTGAAAATAAAAAAACAGTTAAAAATATAAGGTAAACGTAAAATACATTGCAGTCAGTTCGGACATGTTTTAGCAAATCTGATCTCTTCTGGAAGCTGGTTCCAACTGCAGGCAGCATAATGGCTAAAGGTGGACTCCCCTACTTTTGTGTGAACCCTTGGTATTTCTAACTGACTCGATCCTAACGATCTAAGTGGTCTGTTAGGTTTATATTCAGTGAGCAGATCTGTAATGTATTTAGGTTCTAGGCCATTCGTTTTTGTTAATTTATGTAGTAATTTTTGTTAGGTCAATCTGTCTTGTCTCTGCTAGCCAGCTAACTAGGCCTCTTACTGTAGTTAGCTAGTTAAATTTTTCTGTTAATTTATGTTGTAAATTTATGTTGCATGTAGCACCTTGGTCCTGGAGGAATGGTGTTTCGTTTCACTGTGTACTACAGTAACTGTATATGGTTGAAGTGACAATAAAGCCTACTTGAACTTAATGTTCTTACTTAACATTCCTAAATGTTACAGGAAGCCAGTGTAAGGACCTGAGGACTGGTGTGATGTGCTCAGATTTTCTAGTTCTAGTCAGAATTCTGGCAGCAGCGTTCTGGCTGCAGCTGTCTAATGGTCTTCTTGGGAGGGCCAGTGAGGAAACCATTACAATAATCCACCCTGCTGGTGATAAAGGCATGGACAAGTTTCTCCAAGTCTTGATTGGAAACAAAACATCTAATTCTGGCAATGTTTTTAGGATGTTAGTATGCTGGTTTAGCTTCGAGCCAAGGCTGCATCTCAATACTAGTCTTACTTGATCTTAGTGCTGCTTTCGACACTATAGATCATAATATTCTCATAGATCGCTTACAAAATCACATAGGTATTCAGGGACAGGCATTAAAATGGTTTAGATCATACCTGTCTGATCAATAATATTTTGTAGATCTAAATGGAGAACCGTCTGGTGTAATGCCAGTGAAATATGGAGAGGGTGCTCGCTGCAGAGCCAAATGGGAGGAGCTGGAGCTCCAGCTCCCCCTCGCTGGAGCTCTAGCTCCCCCTCGCTAGATCTAGTGGGCGGGGCTTCATGGGAGATGGGAGAATGCTAGCATTAGTTACGCGGAAAAAAACAACTAATTAACGTTTCTGTTCAAGGGTGTGAAAACATAGCAACCATAGTCATGTCGAGACAGCGATAAATGTAAGATATACATTTTATATACATTTCAATGTAAAATTTATCTTTAAAGTACAGTTTTCTTACCTTGCGATACAGGTACATCTAGTTCGATACGTCATTCGACTTCATGAACTGAAATGTGTAGCGCATTATGAAATGTATGGTGGATCTGTTTGAATTCATATTTTTATGTTTCAGCCAGTTATGGTTTTCAGTATTATCTAATTATAATTTAATCATGGTAAAACACAAACCCCTGGCTCTAACATAAAGCTCCAACATTTTTATTGCAATATGGTCAAATACATCTTTGTTTACATCTGACTGCCTGTAATTCCTTTAGAAAACTGGCAAGTCACATTTCACCTGGCCACTGGAACATGTCTGTACTGGCAGATTTTGAGGTACAGCTTTTTTTAACTTCTTTGCTTGTGAACTTTTCATATCTGTAGGTGAGTGTTACGAAAGAATGCAGTGCACAGATGTCACAAATAACCCGCTATGGGTGAACTGAGTTTAAAGTGCACTTTTTTAACAAAACTATAAACAAAGACAAAACTAAATAAAAACATTTACTGGACATGACAGCTATATAATGTATTTATTGAATATGGTCTAATTGTAAATTGTCTAAAATTTACAGGGTGCCCCTCTTCAGCTTGGAGGAATTGATTGTGGGGTATTCATGTTGATGGTAAGTGGTCTTATAATTGCTATGCAGCTGTGTTTGTGTGCTAAACACCACATTTGTTAATAAAGTTTTGGGTTTTTTTTTAGTATGCACTCCATGTTACGCTCTCAAACCCATTTGATTTTGCTGCGGTGAGTTTGCATCAATTTATGGTTATTTATAAAGCAAAAAGACATTCAAAAAAAGACTAAGCCTTTCAATTGCTATCTTTTATTAGTCTGACATGCCTATAATCAGGAAGTGGTGGTGCTATCAGTTAATTCAGACATTTCCTCTGACAAGGTATGGTACTGATAATCATACTTTTGATTTAAACATCCATACTGTGGATTTCCAGTGTGCAGACAATATATAAACAATGCATGCCTAAAACCATGCCTAATATTTGTCACTTGCCACAGTCAAATGCAACAACTAGTCACCCAGGAACAACTACCAAATCCAGATGACATGATGGAAGTCACTCCAGCTGAGTCAGATAGCATGGAGATCACCCCAACCACAGGAATCTATGTATGTAGACACAATGTTTATGTATTGCTTAAATCGTTTATGCATTTATCTTTTCTGTTTTATATAGGTGTTTATAAGCAGAACTTCACTAATTACATTATTATTGGAATCCTTATCTTGCACACAGGACTCAGCGGTGATGAAAAACATTTTGCTGGCCTGTAAGTGGGTGGAGGAGACCCAACACCAATTTGCTGGGAAAATTGAACTGCCAAAGATCCTGAAGATGAAGGAGGAAGATGCATTGTTGGCTATCACAATGCGAGACTTGTTCCTAAACACAATGTTTTATGAAGGTGAAAGGGATGAAGAAGAAATTACCCCTAGGGCCAGGGGTAGCTCAGTGGTTAAGGCATTGGACTACGGTTCGGAAGATCCCAGGTTCAAACCCCACAACCACCAAGTTGCCACTGTTGGGCCCTTGAGCAAGGCCCTTAACCCTCAACTTCTCAGATGTATAATGAGATAAAAATGTAAGTCGCTCTGGATAAGAGCGTCTGCCAAATGCCTAAATGTAAATTTGGGCTCCCTTTCTTTTTACTTTTCAGAGAGTTGAGGACATGGACATTTTCTTGCAGGAAGTACGAGACAAAAGAGACATCCGTGTGTCTTGTTTACACAACCCTCACTTGTGAATGTACTAGTGGGGTATTGTAATGTAAATATTGATTTTTGTGTTTTTGAAATATATTTATTTATTTTAATATATTGTTATACCATTAAAATCTTGTGTGAAAAGAAGTGTTGTGTTCTTGAAATATATTTATAATTTTATGACTTCTTATGACATTTTATCTAAATTTAAGATTTATTTTGTGTTTAGATGCACATTTTCCTGTTTTAGGTTAACAGAAACAAATAAATCCAGCAAAAAACTTGTAGGACAGTGGAGTTTGTGACCATTAAATGAAGTTGCATGGCTGGTTTTAGGCTACTGGACTGGTCACTTATTTCCATTTAAAATAATATTAATAAAACGTAAAAAATAGCATAATGTGTAGCCTATCACATAAAGGTGGAGTCTGTTTAAAATTATAGTCAAAATTCAATTTAAATAAACTTCATTATTTATTACATTATTAATCAGATGCTTTAGAATAGTTGATGAATTAAAGAGGGGTGCACAGATAGTTAGCAAACGGTTTTATCCAAAGCGACTTAAAAAGTGAGGAAACTATTCATCCTTATAAGTAGTAAATAAGACAAGCTTACATAAATACAACGTTTAGAAAGTTATTAGAAACACACACATATATAGTGTGAGTAATGTTCGTATCAAGTATTTGCGTAAAACTACACTATTTGTGGGCAATAAAGCATTATTAAAATATTTACGTAATGCCGTTAGTCACAAAAATGGTACTGGCCATGCTGAAAAGAATAAATCCTAATCTTGACAAATATTAGAGAAAGATAAGCATTTACTTCCGTTATGGTTTAACCTGCACTGACATTAACATTCACTTGGTAGCGCTTGATAGCGTCTCAAGCCCCGCCCACTAGATCTAGCGAGGGGGAGCTAGAGCTCCAGCGAGGGGGAGCTGGAGCTCCAGCTCCTCCCATTTGGCTCTGCAGCGAGCACCACTTGGAAATATGGGGTCCCACAAGGGTCAGTTTTAAGACCTCTGCTGCTTCCCTTGGGTAACTTCATCAGAAGACATGGGATTAGTTTCCATTGTTATTTCCATTTTGATGATACCCAATTATACAGTAGCTTGCAAAAGTATTCAGCCCCCTTGAACTTTTCCACATTATGTCACATTATTGGAATTCCACGTGAAAGACCAATACAAAGTGGTGTACACGTGAGAAGTGGAATGAACATCACACATGATTCCAAACTTAAAAAAATAATAATAATAATGTGCTCCATGGGATGTTCAAGGTTTGGAAATCTTTTTGTAGCCTAAACCTGATTTAAATTTCTCAATAACTTTATTCCTGACCTGTCTGGTGTGTTCTTTGGACTTCATGGTGTTGTTGCTCCCAATATTCTCTTAGACAACCTCTGAGGCCGTCACAGAGCAGCTGTATTTGTACTGTCATTAGATTACACACAGGTGCACTCTATTTAGTCATTAGCACTCATCAGGCAATGTCTATGGGCAACTGACTGCACTCAGACCAAAGGGGGCTGAATAATTACGCACACCCCACTTTTCAGTTATGTATTTGTAAAAAATGTTTGGAATCATGTATGATTTTCGTTTCCACTTCTCACGTGTACACCACTTTGTATTGGTCTTTCACGTGGAATTCCAATAAAATTGATTCATGTTTATGGCTGTAATGTGACAAAATGTGGAAAAGTTCAAGGGGGCCAAATACTTTTGCAAGCCACTGTATATCTCAACTAAACCAGATGAAATACCTAAGTTGTCAAGACTAAGTGTGTCCAGGACATAAAAGATTGGATGACCAATAACTTTCTTTTACTAAATTCAGATAAGACGGAGATATTACTTATTGGTCCAAAAACCAGCACACAACACCTCTCACAATTCAGCCTGCATTTAGGAAGATGCACTGTTACTACCAGCCCGATAGTAAAGGACCTGTGTGTAATATTACCAGTAACTTGTCCTTTGAAAATCATATTTCCAATATCACAAAAACAGCCTTTTTCCATCTTAGAAATATTGCCAAACTTAGGAACATCTTATCCGTATCTGATGCAGAAAAGCTAGTTCATGCATTCATGACCTCCAGACTGGACTATTGTAATGCATTACTAGGTGGTTGTCCTGCATCCTCAATAAACAAGCTTCAGTTAGTCCAAAATGCAGCCGCCAGGGTTCTCACTAGATCAAGAAAAATATGGTCAATTATAAAACAGTATTACTTACGTACAAGGCCTTAAATGGTTTAGCTCCCACATACCTAACCAGTCTTCTGATACGCTACAATCCACCACGCGCCTTAAGATCACAAAGCTCCGGACTTCTGGTAGTTCCCAGAATTTCAAAATCTACGAAAGGGGGTAGGGCGTTTTCATATTTAGCTCCAAAGCTTTGGAATAGCCTTCCAGACAGTGTTCGGGGAGCAGACACGGTTTCCCAGTTCAAAAGTAGACTCAAGACGCATCTTTTTAATCTGGCATACACATAACTCATCCCATAACCTCATACTCCAGTACACCTATCCTGAATGGCAACTACGCTAATTCTTCCCATCTGTTCTGTATTTCTCTACCCATCCCGAGGCATCGGGAGATTGTGCCAGCTTCAGTAGACAAAGGCCGACCCTGCGAGGTTCCTGAGGCATCCAGAGAAGGACCAGCTCCAGCTGGATTCAGCTTTATGATGATTGGTTCTTTCTCATTATCTGACGTAGTGGGAGCATATACAGTACAGGCTAAACAGGAGGGGTGCCTTGAAAGGGTAAGTCGCTCTGGATAAGAGCGTCTGCCAAATGCCTAAATGTAAATGTAGAAGAATTGAGCCTTGTGGGACTCCACATGTCATGGACGTCCACTTACAGTAGACTTATGTTCTCCTATACTCACATACTGTAATAACCTCTCCCATCAAAGTATGACCTGAACTATTTTAGTACCATCTTTTTCAGAAGTGGCTTTCTGGGAAAAGTCCCAAAAACAAGTGAGGTGTTCACCACTTCTAAAAGATCGGCTTCTAAACAGTTAAATACACTTTTGAGAAAAAATGTTGGAAGTGTGTCAAGGTTGTTGAGGTACTAATATTATTTCTCCCGAGATTTTGCTATCAATTGCTTGAAAGACAGACATACTGTACAGTACAGTAGTAACTGTTTTGTGAGATTATGTTTGGGTTTTCTAACCTCTGCGTAACTTGATGTGTTAATAGCCCTTCTAATATTACTGATTTTCTCAGAAAATAAGGAAGCAAACTCATTGCATTTGCTGTCGGAGAGCATTTCAATGGGAATCTGACTTGGTGGGTTTTTTGGTCTCTCAACAGTAGCAAAAAGAGTGCGAGTGTTGTTTAAGTTCATTCATTCATTCATTCATCTTCTATACCGCTTTATTCTGTATTTAGGGTTGCAGGGACCTGGAGCCTATCCCAGGAGACTCAGGGCACCAGGCAGGGTACACCCTGGACAGCGTGCCAATCCATTGTTGTTTAAGTTACTGATTGTAATGTTTGAGAAGAAGGTCTGTCTAGCTGTGGCTACAGTAGTTCCACATTGAAAGCATGAAGGCTGTCTTTATAGATGCTATAGTGAATTTCAATTTCAGCTTTTCAGCATTGTCTTTTCATACTCTGTAAACTGTTGTTGATTTTCTCCATGGTGATTTCTGACTGCCCGTCTGTCGGACCTTTTCCGGAGCAATATCATCAATAAAATTCTTAACTTTTGAGTTAAATGAATCAAGGAGAAGATCAACAGAGTCTGCAGAAATGCTTCGTGTTAAAGATATAGCCTACATAAATAGTGCATTTGTCTTCTTATTAATGCATCTCTTGATGACAGAGACAGATCTAGATTCGGTGGTAACAGAGATCAATACTGTATATCAAAGGAAATACAAAAGTGATCAGATAGTGCTACGTCCTTAATAATAATGGATGAGATGTTTAGACCCTTACTTATGAGTAAATCTAAAGTGTGTCCACGATTACTGTATGTGGGCCCGTGCACATGCTAAATCAGGTTAAAAGTGTTTAAAACACTTATAATTTCTTTTGTAATATTGATTTCTGCATTATCAGTATGAATATTAAAGTCCCCTGCTATGGCAAAACAGTTAAACTCTGAGGAAATCATTGATAGCAGTTCTGTGAACTCTTCAATAAAGTCTGGAGAGTATTTTGGAGGTCTGTAAATAGTGATTAACAGAATAATGTTGAGCACCTTTTAGCAAAATCCCTACATAGTCAAAAGACAAATATTGACCAAACGGCACTTGCTTGCATTGAAAACCATCTTCAAATAGAGCAGCTACACCTCCGCCTCTCCTAACAGTTCTGCAGACACTCCTGAAGGTAAAGTTAGGAGGGGCTGTTTCATTTAGGACCGTTGCACTGCAGCTATCATCTAACCAAGTTTCATTTAAAAACATAAAATCCCATTTGTTTGTGGTGATCAAATCATTGATTTAAAAATGATTTATTTTTTAGCGAGCAAATATTTAAAAATGCTAACTTGATGACATTACTTTTTGTCCCCACTGTAATCTTAGTTTGATGCGTAATACAGTAGGTCACAGATTAGATGGGTCAGCTGTACGGCTTGAGAAAGCCTTAGACTCTCTATCACGTGGTTAAAAGAGATAGAGAAAGCTACAATCATACTGGGTTCCAGACACACATCACTGAGAGCTGCTATCTGTTTGTTTTGTTTCACCTAGACCAGAAAGAGGAGGCGGGAGGGGGGGGGTTGAGCCCTGGCGTTGTGGCAGCGGTCGGAGAGCTCTCACATGAGGGGGAGGGTGAGTTGGGGCCACAGGCCTTGGTGGTGGTGGAGCAAAAGAGTGGGAGAGTTTGGTCCCAGTATACACCAGCTCCTCTATTTTCTGTGAGGAGCTTAGAAGATGAGATGCTAGAGAGAGGGATGTGTCTGGTGACATGGGCTCTGGCTCTGGTGTTTCTGGTGGCTGTAGTAAATTTTCCTGAATTCCATGGCTGTTTTCCAGAACGCTTCTTGTAACTGCTGTAGTATGTCACAGTCTGTCTGTGATAAGCTCTGTGCGCAAGACTGAGCTGGGATATCCATAAGCAGTTGTTGTTTTGGCTGCACGGTGCTATCAAAGTCCTTGTGGGATTCATTAACCACACGATGACACAAAAGCTGTTTGTGGTCACTCAAACTTTGTCCAGGTGTGCCATTCAGGTTGAAAGGATTGGCACATTCTCCTGAAGGATGATGGAGGGAGAAATAGATATTTTCCTTTAGCACCCTTGGTGGAGACCAGTTTAAACAGTAGTCTATGACCGATTGAAGTTGTCGATGAAGTTGACTCCTTTTGTACTGCAGGTTCTTTGTAGCCATGTGTTCAGCCCAAGGAACCGTGAGAACATGTTAGTTCCCCTTGCTGGGAGTGGTCCACTGATGAATGACTGAACTTCAAGTCTTTGAAGTGTGTCTGACCCCACAGAACTCGATCAGGCGACTGAATATTTAGAGTTGACATTTCGTTGTACCTTAGATAATGTAGCTCCAGCTAAAAGAAAAATTATTAGAGATAAGAAACTCGCTCCCTGGTATAACGATCACACTCGCACTTTAAAACAGACCGCTCGGAAATTAGAGCGTAAATGGCGTCAAACTAAATTGTTAGTATTTCAAATAGCATGGAAAGAGAGCATCCTGAACTATAGGAAAGCTCTTAGTGTAGATAGATCAACGTATCTCTCCACTCTTATAGAAGAAAATAAAAATAATCCTAAAAAGATTTTTATTTAATACCGTAGCCAAATTAACCAGAAATAAGACCACTACAGAAATCACAGCAACATCATGCAATAGTGAGGACTTCATGAACTTTTTTAATAATAAAATTGTAAATATCAGGCATAAAATTGAGGCTTTGAAACCGAACATTGTAATTGATACAGATGTTAACCTAGCCATGTCAGATTCATACCTAGAATACTTTACTCCCCTTGAAGAGAATGAACTAATTTCACTCATCTCTTCTGCAAATTCATCAACCTGTATATTAGATCCTATACCGACACATTTTCTTAAACAGATAGTACCAGTAATAACAGAACCGCTGTTGAGAATAATTAATTTCTCACTCAGCATTGGTTATGTTCCAAAATCTTTTAAATTAGCAGTTATCAAACCAATAATTAAGAAACCTGACCTCGACCCCTGTCAGCTGTCCAATTACAGGCCAATATCAAACCTCCCCCTTATCTCTAAGATTCTGGAAAAGATAGTAGCAGAGCAGCTATGCTCATATCTACATAGAAATGGCATACATGAACTGTATCAGTCAGGATTTAGGCCTCATCACAGCACAGAAACAGCACTCGTTAAAGTAGTAAATGACCTCCTATTGGCCTCTGATTAGGGTTGTGTAACTATGCTTGTATTACTCGACCTCAGTGCAGCTTTTGACACCATCAATCATGCTATTCTTCTTCACAGATTAGAAAATGTAGTAGGAATTAAGGGTACAGCCCTCTCCTGGCTCAGATCCTATTTGACCGATCGTTATCAGTATGTAGACTTAAATGGTGATTATTCTGCATGTTCTCTAGTGGAGTTTGGCGTTCCGCAGGGTTCAGTTTTAGGCCCACTGCTTTTTTCCCTTTACATGCTTCCTCTGGGCAACATAATCTGTAAGCATGGTATTAGTTTTCATTGTTATGCTGACGACACACAGCTATACGTCTCAACAAAACCTGATGAGAAAAACCATCTTACTAAAGTTGAGCAATGTGTGCAGGACATAAGAAATTGGATGCTAATTAACTTCCTTCTGCTTAATCCGGATAAGACAGAAGTTCGAGTCATAGGACCGCATACAGCTAGAAGTAAAATCTTAGATCACACCGTAACTTTAGATGGCCTTTCTGTTCCATCAAGTGCAACAGTAAAAGACCTCGGCGTGATTATAGATTCCAGCCTTTCATTTGAAGCTCATGTAGATAATATCACCAGGATAGCATTCTTTCACCTCAGAAATATTGCCAAGATAAGAAATATATTGTCGCTAAACGATGCAGAAAAACTAGTTCATGCTTTTATCACCTCTAGGTTGGACTATTGTAATGCCTTACTGTCTGGTTGTTCAGTTAGGTGCATAAACAAGCTTCAGTTAGTCCAGAATGCAGCAGCGAGAGTCCTCACTAGAACCAGAAGATATGAGCACATCACCCCTATCCTATCTTCACTACATTGGCTCCCTGTGAAATTTCGCATTGATTTTAAAATACTACTCTTGACATATAAAGCATTAAATGGTCTCGCGCCGCAGTATCTGAGCGAACTGCTAGTGTCTTACGATCCGCCACGCCTACTTCGATCAAAGGATGCAGGCTGCTTATCAGTACCGCGTATTATGAAAACTACAGCTGGGGGCAGAGCTTTTTCTTACAAAGCCCCAAAATTATGGAATAGTCTTCCAAATAGTGTTCGGGACTCAGACACAGTCTCAGTGTTTAAGTCTAGGCTAAAAACCTATTTATTTAGCCAAGCATTTTTATAAATAGATTTGCCATAAGGTAAAGGAGCAGATCTGGGGGACTCATGGACGTAGAGTATTATGGTGAACTGGTATGTTTAGATGCTGTCTTCCTCACTCTCATTTGATCACTCAGGTTTGTTGACTGTGAGGTGATTGTTTGCTTTACATCTCAGGGAGCCCTCATGTTTGTGTTTCCTTCTGGCTCTCACTTTTAGTTATGCTATCATAGTTAGTCCTGCCGGAGTCTCTGCTTGCACTCTACAGTAAATATACATTCACATTATACATTATGTGACTGTGACCATACCTAACTGCCATCTCTCCTCTTCTTCTCTTTCTCCCCCTCTTTCTCTTTCCTCTCTCCCCCTGTCTCCCCCTTTCACTCTCTCTCTCTGTCGAGCTACACATGTCGTTCCTGAGCTGCCAGTGATCCAGACTCCCTCTGCCCTCCGGACCTGTCTGACCCATCCTGGTGCCCCGTTTCTGGTTGGAGGTCTCGTCGCATGGATGCCCTGTGTGTCTCTTTGGGATGCGTCTGGTGTCTGGGGATGATTCTATCTACTTAGAAGATGGTTCCTTCTGCTATCTGTTTCACCCAGATGAGGATGGGTTCCCTGTTGAGTCTGGTTCCTCTCAAGGTTTCTTCCTATCACCATCTCAGAGTTTTTCTTTGCCACTGTCGCCCTCGGGCTTGCTCACCAGGGACTATCTGAACATTTTTATTCATACACATTCACATTCCATGCAAACTTAAATAATTCTTTTGATTGTGTAAAGCTGTTTTGAGACAATGTCAATTGTTAAAAGCGCTATACAAATAAAACTGTATTGAATTGAATTGGACTTTTTTCGTCCAATCCTTAAAAGTTTTTAGTTTAATGTTTGTGCCAAAAGTGTTTTGTTTGAGCACTGTGTTGATCTGCTGAAGAAAAAAACCTTAGAGAGATCAGAGATAAAGACAGATATAGAGAGCAAAGAGCAGAGCAGTAAGCAGGAACGTCCGAGTGGTAGCGAAGCCGGAAGCGATAAAGGATAGCCGTTTCTCTCAATGTGTTGAACTACAGTAGATTTGTATTACACATACTGTAGTGTATGACTGTTACTTGAATCATATCCCTAAGCTACTTCAGCTACCAGTATTTTCCTTCATGTAAGGTTTGTTTTAAAAAAAACAACAACAACAACAAAAGAACAAAGAAAGAACTCCTTATTCATGGTGTTGACTCATATTTGATTCATATTTGAAACTGAACATAAAATAAACATTATATGTCTTTATATACTGTATGTGTATATACAGGATATAATACACATATATGTGTGCATTTCATAAATTATGGTTTGACTTAATACAAGGGACGTTCAAGGTCAACCGTGCTTGGGGATGACATCACGTTTTTTGGGGAATGCTAATTAGCCTAATCTGCATGCCTTTGCACTGTGGGAGGAAAGCAGACAACCTGGAGAAACCCACCAAGCAGGAGGAGAACATGGAAACTCAATGACACAAACCCATAGGCGGGAATCGAACCTGCACCGTGGAGGTGTAAGACGATGTGCTAACCACAACACCACCATTCCGCCTCCATAAGGTCTATCAGTGTCACAAGGAAGTCTAGTATGTCTAGCGTTGTATATCTTTTTTTTTTTTTTTTTTAAGATAGCAGATAGCAAATTGTGTCTTCCTATGTTTGTTTACCAAGTCTTTGTTTTCTGTGCTTCTGTTCTTTTCTGTTTCTCCTGCCAGATGCTGGCATTCTGGGTTTTTCCAGTTTTCTGATTGCCTGACTCTGTACCTGTTTTCTAAACTTGTTTTTGATTTACATTTTTTTTCTGCCTTATAAATGAACTATTCTCATACAACCAGGTCCATTCTCTGCTTCCTGCTCTATAAAGCTTACAGATTGATTATTTTATTAGTTCCTTTCACTGTGGTATAGAACTGAACAGTGATAAGTGAAAGTAAAATCTACATTTGGTTAACATAAAAGAGAGAATGAGAGAAAGGAGCATATACAAGCCTCAACAGTTCACTGGAAAAGGGTATGTAGCAGAAGAAAGAAAGAAGAAATAACTACAGTAGGAACCTTCCTTTTTTTCTTCTATATAATCCCCTGCTACACTAATGCACTTATCTGAGTGTTTCACTAGTGCTCACATAACATCAAGGTAGAAAGTTTTCTTAGTACGTCGGAGCCTTGATTGGACTGCGTGATTCATGTCTGGAACACCGGCCTCCCAGGAACTCCTTTAATGGCCCAAACATGTGGAAATAGCATGGAACGAGGTCAGGACTGCATGAGGAACGTGACAATAAGTCACAGGTGAGTTCCTGTGGTGTTGGGGAGTCATTCATTGTGTTTCCACACATTATATATATATATATATATATATATATATATATATATATATATATATATATACATGCATGTGGTTTTGCATCAGACAGGAAGTTCACCACATTAAGCTTGAGGTACACTGTCGGTTGTGGGCAGGAAATACAACACAAAGTGCATCTGTTCGTAATTTAATTTACTTTTAATACTGTAGGTTTACTGTTGTTTATTTATATATTTATAGTTAGATAAGTGTATATTTACAGTTACATTATTATAAAAATAAAATCATTGACAAAAAATGGAGATCCTATTCTTGCTGTAACATAAATAGCCATGCCTTGTGTTAATGTTAAAAACACTCATATATTTCCTATGTATTCAAGAACTGTGTTTTCACAGATGTACAGTATCGGGACTTGTGATGACATTTCTGGAAAATGAACGTGTAGGTGGGAATGGTGCAAAAGTTTTAAAGAAGGCCTTACACGTGTGAATGGGTGATTTGGAGCTCCTGACTGAGGTGATTGGGAGCTCACTATGTGTTGTTCCTGTCAACATTCATAGAATGGAACGTCTGATCCTAGAAAATTGATGAATAACTTGTCACCAAACATGCGGACAAGTCTATGGGAACTGTACACACAATCATACATTAAACCAGTGGTTCTCAAACATTTTTTGTCATTCCCCACTTAAGGCAAATTTTTAAGCCCCACTTGTCAACAAAATAATAACGAAATCGGACAAGTTTACTATTTATTGAAATATAAATATCTAAAACAATAAGATCAAATAACACCAAGTTTAAAACAGATTAAATACACATGCAATTGTTATAAAAGGCTTACTTTGTCACTTATCTTTGCATAATTGACGCCATGTTTATTAGCTGCTCAGCACTCGTTTGTAGTTTTTTTGCACTGGCCAATTCTTTATGCAACTTTGAATTTGTGCTTTGCTGTCCACTGATTCAGATGTTACCATGCGATTCTCCTGCTGTCTGTATTTTGCCAGCTTTCTTTCAAAGAAGTCGAGTGGCTTATTAACGTGACTGGGGTATGATGTCTCTAAGCGTCTTCCTAATTTGTTGGGCCTCATGCTGTCTGCTGCCAGCGGTTTAAGACACAAAACACACACGGGTCTCTCTTCTGCCCCCACCATCCCCACCATGAATCCAAGCTCAAGATAGACTTCATCATCTTTTCGGCTGGCTTTTTGGTTGATTAGGCTGATCGTGGTGAATCACCTGCTTTTTTGTGGTCCATGTAAGAAACTTAACGTTATTATGCCCACTATGTACGCTACTGACCCGGTTTGTGTCCGCGGTAAAGTTAGTTTTATATTCATATATTCGCATCTCCGGCTTCAATACTGTAGCTGCGTAAATAAACCCACAAATAAGACACATACATTTCCTCTCTACTGTGCATTATCTTAAAGCTACACCCACCTATTTTACTCGATTAAGTACCTAAAGTACGTTTGAAAGCATAAACAACGTTATTCTCTACAGCACAACAATGATTTAGGGATCATCGCAAAATGCCGCACTCCAACAAAAAACGTAGAACGATATGGATCTTCCCTTCTGTTCAGCACCTGAAGGATCAAAAAGCAACTTTGATGTCACACTGGAAACTAGAAAAGCCAGACTAGTACTGCCTGATAAAATATAAATTTTTAACAAAAAATACAGAAACATCAGCATAAACATTGGAATGAATAATGATTATGTGTACAATACCGAAAGTTTCCTTATATTGTTCCTCTGCAATTAACATGCTGACGTTAAACCGTTATGGTTGCACTATGGTTTAACTTTTTCTCTGATGTTATTTTAATTTACTTGTATTAAAGATCCATTTCTTTGTGTGTGATTGTTTAGTTTTGAGTGTACGCTCAAAACCATGAATTAGAATAGGTACTTTCCTACAATTTTCTACTAATTTCGTCCCCTTCATTGCACCCCACCTGTCATGTCTGGCGCGACCCACACTTTGAGAACCACTGCCTTATACGAACACCACCTGAATCCCCATTTCCACATGTTTGGGTCATTAAAGGAGTTCCTGGGAGGCCAGTGTTTCAGGCGTGAACCAGTCAGTCCGATCATGGCTTTGGCGTACTGGGAAAACTTTCTACCTTGATGGTATCCAAGCACTAGTAAAACGCTGGGATGAGTGCATTAGTGTAGCAGGGATGGTGTGTATAGGGTTGTTCCGATTCCGATACTGGTATCGGAAATACTGCCGATACCACAAAAAAAGCTGGCATCGGAATCGGCGAGTACTTGAGTCCACTTACCGATCCGATACCATTTTCCTAAACATAACCTATTTATGCCCGCTAGCTTTGCTAGCTTAGCTTTACTAGCTTAGCTTACTTACAGTGTCACGGCGTGCGCCTGTGATGGACGTGCGCCCAAATTGATATTGCTCCTCGCTCACTAGTTAGGCAGCCTCCCCACCCTTTAGGTATGTGAAGTAGCAGGGCCGCAGAATCAGGCAACGGCCCATGAGCTATCGCCGCTATAAAACACAGCGGGGAGTGTAGCTCGGGGTCTGACTGTTGGGAAGCTGGACTTTGCGACGCGGTGGATTTTACTGTATGAGAGACAGTGGCACAAGTGCGGGGTGATGTGATGCGGCCCAAAGACTTTAAAAAGGGGGACGCCTTTAATCTCCGCGAGAGGAGCGCGTGAACGAGCTGCACCTTCACTTCCGCATAGAGCCCGCCTTCACATCCCTGCCGCCGAAGGGGAAAAGACCGCAGAGAGCCTTTAACCCTTTCCTTACCCATTTTTCTAAATAAATGACCCTTTTTGCTGTAAGACCTCGCCTTGTGTCCATGTTTCATGGTGTCGCCCGTGCACTTAGGGTCGAACCCGTTACTCAGGGCTAGTAGTATTTTACTTAAAAAAAGAAATTATATATATATATATATATATATATATATATATATATATATATATATATATATATATATATAAAATTATTATGTATGTATGTATATATAAGTATATATATATATATATATATATATATATATATATATATATATACCAGAGGTGTCAAGTAACGAAGTACAAATACTTCGTTACCTTACTTAAGTAGAAATTTTGGGTATCTATACTTTACTGGAGTAATTATTTTTCAGCCGACTTTTTACTTCTACTCCTTACATTTTTAAGCAATTATCTGTACTTTCTACTCCTTACATGTCGCATGTTCAAAACGCGTGACCTTTATGCTTTTTCCCCACCTTAGGTTACTTTTACTTTTATACTTTTTTTTATAATTTTACACTTTTACTTAAGTAAAATACTTGAGTTGATACTTCAACTTCTAAAGAAGTCTTTTTAAACCCTGGTATCTATACTTCTACTCAAGTAATGAATGTGAATACTTTTGACACCACTGATATATACACACATACTGTACACACACACACACCATATATACACACTGTGTACAGATACACACCCAGGTATCGGATCGGTACTCGGTATCGGCCGATACCCTGAGCCCAAGTATCGGAATCGGTATCGGGAGGGAAAAAATGGTATCGGAACATCTCTAGTTGTGTAACAGACTTTTGCTTTGTGTATCCTTAGTGTATCCTTTCTGTTTGCTTAACTCAGTCTGGCCATTCACAGGTGACCTCTCTCATCAACATGCCGGCGAGCCGACACTGCCTGGATACTTATTTTTTAATGCACCATTCTGATTAAACTTGTTGTGCATGGAAATCCCAGGAGATCAGGAGTTACAGAAATACTCATGCCAGCACATCTGGCAGTAACAACCATGCCAAGGAGCAGAATAACTGAGATTATATTTTTTTCCCTCATTCTGATAAATGACCTGGGGTTGCTGTCCTTATGACGTGCATGACCGTTACAGGTGTTCCTAAAGTTATTAATTAATTACTAATTACAAATTATACAAATTATTAATGATACAGAATCCCACCAAAAAAAATATTTATGTGGTTGTTTTGCACCCATACATTATCCAGGCTGACTGACACAATACAAAACTTGTTGAAGTTGCTCTCTTCTTGAGTTCTTGGTGTTGAGTCTTCCGATTCCTTTGTCATATAATTCTGTGGTCATATATAGAAGGATTTAAAACAATAGCTTACAGCTCATGAAAATAAAAATAAATATCTAAAAATATTAAAATATTTAACTGTGTACTGTATAAATACCATGGTCCTCCGAATCTAGAGAAGAAACACCTGACCGAACAATACAGACGAGCTGATGGCTGCTATCAAAGCAACCTGGTCTTCAGTAACGCCTCAGCAGTACCACAGGCTGATTGCCTCCATGTCATGTCCATCTGTCAACAAGTTTTCATAATCCTTCATTAATACAGTAAATGTTTTAGTTTGAGCTGTGAGCCATAAATGCACCGCTGTCTTCACTTCTTCTTCAGAAGTGAATCTTTGTCTTTGTAGGACTGCTTTTAGGGACAAAACAGGTGAAAGTCTGATGGAGCAAGATCAAGACTATAGGGAGGATGTGTAAAAAATGACAGAGTTTAACCTTTTAGCAAACTCAGCATGACTACGGAACAGCATACAGCCACAACTTTCCTGTCTCTCACAGCACGTACTCTGGCCTTAAAGGAGCAACCCCACATTAATAAAAGAAACCATAACCTATCATCATAACAGGATGCTTTAGCACTTCAAAATGCGGTTTTTGCAGAGTGTCAACAGAAGTGTGCGGATGTCCTCTGCACTCCTCTGTATTTAATCCGAAGTTTAGGCTTCTGGAAACTTTTTGTCTGATAATTTTCCCATACTGGCCCTTGAGAATCCCAGAAAACTGTAAGCATTAATGGATTCTTCAGCCGATGGTTGATCTTTGAACTTTTTCTCGGTCAGTGATTGAGGATCTTTCTGTTCCATACTCTGACATTTACTCTCCAGCTCACTGTGATGAATCAATGTCTCGTCACCAGTAATGATTCTTTGTAAGAAACTTTCACCTCCCATAGCATTTCGGGATAATTGATACAGGATATTTACAGGATAAAGCATTAGGCATACAGTACTTCTTCATGACATGAAGTGCAGATGCTATTTCAGTTACAGAGTTTGGAATCTGTTCTGAACATAAAGTTGAATTTGGCAGCATTTGTTTTCTGGCCTTAAGTCAAAAATTTTATTACGGAAGTCCTTAAGTTGAAGAGCTTAACAAAAAAAACTAACATTACGTGATGCATGTCACTTCTGTGTGTGTGTGTGGCAAGGGAAAGGATGTGGTCCTATTTTAATCTTTAAAGTCAAGAAGTTCCTCTTTAAGGGTGACTAGGCTTTTTGTCGTTGATTGTCATTTCGAATGTTTTCCCCATGTCCCTGAAATTTGCTAAATTGATAGGAAAATCTGGGTGTAAATGTGCATGTGAAATTGAGAATGATTTTTTTATATACAGTATAGTAATACAATACAGTATAGTAGTACAATACAGTATAGTAATATAACACAGTATAGTAATATAACACAGTGTAGTAATATAATACAGTGTAGTAATATAATACAGTGTAGTAATAGTATTGCAACACACAGGTGGTGATGGAGCCGGTACTTGGGCCTGCTCATAATGTGTACAGGTCACGAGGGGCCTGGAGCCTATCCCGCGAGGTGGGATACACCCTTAACGGGGTGCCAATCCATCACAGTGCACACACACACAAACACTCACTTCACACACAACGAGAAGTTTGGGAATGCTCATTAGCCTAATTTTCATGTCTTTAGACTGTTGAAGGAAACCAGACCACATGGAGGGAACCCACCAAGCACGGGGAGAACTTCTTGCACACAGACCCGAGGCGGGAATCAAACCTTCGACCCAGGAGTTGCAAGGCCTCAGTGCTAACCACTAATCCAAATCGTTTTATATTTATATAAATATACAAGAACAATTCATTCATCTAATATTGATGAAAGGACATGAAGAAAACATATCAGTGACTCTGCTCAGAGACCTACCGCAACATTAAAGGAGCTGCCCGGAATATCTGACTTCCTGCTCAATTTCGACATGTGACAACTTGTCACAACTTCACATGTTTAGGCTATGAGGTGGGGTGACTAGACAGAAGTATCTATCACAAAATATGAATTGATAAAACGTAAAATGTATTATATTCTGGTGAGATGGTGAGGCAATATTATCCAGGGGTCAGTAAGCTTTTTCTTGCATTTATTCATCTAATGATGATCTGTTTTCACTAAATGTAAGATCGGGGTAAATGTAGTACATTTAATAATGAATGAGATTTTTTTTCTTTTGGGGGGGGGGGATATGAGTTTTTCTAACAGATCAATATCTCACCCACCCATTCTCCACAGTGCTTATCCAGTACAGGGTCAGGAAAGGCTAGGAGTCTATCCCAGGCAACTCAGGAAATAAAGTAGTCCCACCCAAAGGCAAGTAGCGAACCCTTGACCCTGAAGGTGTGAGGCCACAGTACTCAACACTACACCATTGTGCCCCCTAATAGATCAACATTTTAAACAATATTTGATGAACATATACATTCTTGCTCTGACCTAATAAACCATATTTATGATTGTATTATTGCTCAAAACCATACGACTACCCATAGGGCTTTCGCTCATTGGATGTTTTCATTTGTTACAGTACATATTTCTCTGTCACTGTTCACAGCTGTTAACTCATTGTGTTATTCCGGCAATTAATTGTTCCAGACAATTAAATTGATGCAGATGATAAACTAACCATATCAGATCAGAACCTAGAATACTTTATTCCCCTTGAAAAGAATTAACTATTGTTTTAGAATGACACTCATCTCTTGTGTAAAGTCATCAATCTGGGGATTAGATCCTACACTGACACATTTTCTCAAGCAGATAGTACCAGCAATAACGGAACCCCTATTATAATAGTTAACTCTTCACTCAGCAGTGGGTTTGTATTAAAATCTTTTAAATTAGCAGTTATTAAACCACTTACAGTATTAAGAGACCTGACCTTGAAACTGTCAGCTGTCCGACTACAGGCTGATAACAGACACTCCCCTTTATCTCTAAGATCCTGGAAAAGTTACAGTAGTAGTGCCGCAGTTATGTTCATTATATCCGATCTCCTATATATGGCCTGTGAAAAAATACAGTTTAATCTGCTACAGGAAATGGAAAAGAGAACATAATCAACAGAAAACTTCAGAATAGAACATTGACTAATACAGTATAACATAAAAATATTGGATAATAACAAATATAAAGGGATATAAGAAAAGCATATAGGACAGCGCTTGGATAAACATCTGAAAATACGAGCTCCGTAAACAAATCAGATGAAGAAGCCTGTCACCTCTGAGCGAAACCGCACCTAGTGGGAGATCAGTTTGGGGAATATGGACAGTAGAAAAAAAATTAACAGTGAAAATAAATGAATAGCACATACAGTAAGAGATATTTACCCATGCTCTGTTAACTAATAATAGAGCTTGTGTTATTAGTGAAAGGAGAAAGAGTAGAGCAGATCGGGTTGACCTCATACTATCAGTGTGTAAGGAAGCAGAGCGGAACATACCCACTGTGCTTCTCACTGCTGATGAGGTCATTGCTGAGAAAAATATGAGCAATTTTGATTTGTGAATAACATCATTCTTTGGTTTTCAGACAGCTGAGGACTTTCTCTGACTGCAGTCGTTCAATATTTCAGGACTGGAATTTCCTACAGTCCACATCAGCCTCCAATAATGAACTGGACTCCATATTAACTTACTGTAAATACATCAACTGTTATACTGAACCTTCATCCACCTATTGTTGTACAGTATGACTGCACAACAATCCCTGCTATCCATTTCACCTGAATGAGGACGGGTGAAAGCTCCTCTTCCTACTGACATTCAATTCAATTCAATTCAATTCAATTTTATTTATATAGCGCTTTTAACAATGGTCATTGTCTCAAAGCAGCTTCACAAAAATGAAAGAAATTTAACAAAAAATAAATAAATACATAAATAAATAAAAAAAAATAAAAAATAAAAAATAAATAAAATAAATTAATTATTAATAATAATAATAATAATAATAATAATAATAATAATAAAAAAGAAAATAATTGGAAGTGTGTATGTGTGAGAAAAATGTGCAGATAATAATAATGAAACGAATGAATGAAATTTCTCTGATGAGCAAGCCAAGGGTGACGGCGACGGTGGCAAGGAAAAACTCCCTGAGATGGCATTAGGAAGAAACCTTGAGAGGAACCAGACTCAACAGGGCACCCATCCTCATTTGTGTGATAACAGATAGAAATGATACAAGTATAACATCTTGTGTGTTGTGCAGGTGAAAATTCAATATGACAGAAATTATTTAAATTGACATGAAGACCAGTTCAGCATAGGGACGAGTCAGTAGGTGCAAACATCTGACATCTCAAGACAATATGTCTGTCAGTGAACTAACCCGGAGTTGACCAGAAGACTTAGCTTTAGCGGTTAGCCCGTGTAGCGTGGATGGTAAACCCAAACGCGGAAGCAAGCGAGAAGGCAGGATAACCACGCGATTTAATCTAAGGACTCTCACAACAACGGAGCAAGGGAGAAACACAAATTTAACCCGCGTCCTATAAACACACACTCTAGACAGAAAGATAACGCAAGATAGTGAGTACTCACGATTTGGAGGCGATACGAGCTGATCCGACATGGGCAAAACTCAAGACTGAGTGAGGTAGGACGCCATCTTGTCTCCTTTTATGCTTCCTGTTTTTGCGAGCTGGCTTCTTCCGGGTCCTTGTGCCGGTCGCAACGCGAGTGTGTGTGACAGTACCCCCCTGTCCAGGACCGACTCCCGACGGTCCCGGGGTGGAGGATACCCGACGACGGTAATCTCTAATAAGGTCGGGGTCGAGAACGAACCGTGTCGGAACCCACGACCGCTCCTCGGGGCCGTAGCCTTCCCAGTCGACCAGGTATTGGGTGCCTCGACCCCTCGGTCGCGAGTCAAGGATCCGGCGAACGGTGTAGGCAGGGGCACCGTCTATGATTCGGGGGGGAGGAGCAGGGGGGGAGGGTAGAATCATTGGAGAGGTGGTGAAGGGTTTGAGTTGTGAGGTGTGGAATACCGGGTGAATTTGGAGCGCCGCAGGCAGTGACAGGGTTGATCCGGAGGTGAATGCGATAGGGGCCGATGAACCTGGGTGACAACTTCTTGGACTCTGTGTGGAGATGGAGGTTTTTAGTTGAAAGCCAAACTTTGTCACCTATGTTATACAACCGTCCCGGAGGGTGTTGACGGCGATGCTGGGTGGTGTAACGGGCGTTGGCTCGATGGATGGCTCGGTTGGCTTGATCCCAGAGCCGCTGACACCTGCGGACCAAATGGTACATCAACCTCCGGTTCTTGGTGTTCGAACATCAGAGGTTGGAAACCGTGACATACCTCGAATGGGCTTAGATTGGTGGCTGAGGAGACGTGGAGGTTGTGGGATAGTTCGGCCCATAGGAGGTAGCGAGCCCAGGAGCGCTGGCGATCGGCAACGAAACATCTCAGGTAGCGCTCCAGTTGTTGGTTGGCCCGCTCCGTCTGACCATTAGTTTGTGGGTGATAGTCAGAAGACAGACTACAGGTGGAATGGATCAGATGGCAGAAGGCCTTCCAGAACCTGGCAGTGAACTGGGGCCCCCTGTCCGAGACGATGTCTTTAGGGAACCCATGCAGATGGACTACGTGTTCTAACATCAGCTCCGCAGTGTCTTTGGCTGACGGGAGTCCAGCGAGGGCCACCAGGTGTACGGCTTTGGAGAAACGGTCGATGATGGTCAAGATGGTGGTTTTCCCTTCGGAATCCGGCAGGCCCGTGATGAAATCAACAGCAATGTGCGACCAGGGCCGACGGGGAACGGGAAGAGGCTGGAGTTCCCCCGAAGGTGTTTGGTTAATAGTCTTGGCCCGGGCGCACACTGGGCATGCCTGGACGAACTCGTTGATGTCCCAGTCCATGGATGGCCACCAGAAGGCATGTCGGATGAACCGGATGGAGCGTTGACTGCCTGGATGTCCGGCGATGGGCGAGGTGTGGCCCCACTGTATGACCTCCTCTCTCATAGTGGGAGGCACATAGAGACGTCCAGGCGGCACACCTGCCGGTTCGTTCTCCGTTGCCTGCGCCTGGCGGACCCTCGTCTCCAGGTCCCAATGGAGGGGTGCGACGATCTTGGATGGTGGGAGAACAGGCGCGGGTTCCGTCCGGGGGACGTCTTCCTCATGTTGTCGGGAGAGAACGTCTGCCTTGGTATTTTTGGACCCCGGACGGTAGGACAGGTGGAAATTGTAGTGCTCGAAGAGCAGCGCCCACCGCGCCTGTCTCGGATTGAGCTGTTTGATATTACGAATGGTAATGAGATTCTGATGGTCGGTCCAGATGATGAATGGATCCCTGGCGCCCTGGAGCCAGTGACGCCATTCCTCCAAAGCCTACTTTATGGCCAGCAGCTCGCGGGCCCCTACCCCGTATCGCTGCTGAGTGGTGTCAAATTTTTTGGAGAAGAAACTGCAAGGGTGCAGTTTCTGATCTGGGCCTCGGTGGGAGAGAACAGCCCCAGCGCCCACGTCTGAGGCGTCCACCTCCACAACGAATGGTTTACTGGCGTCTGGATGGAGAAGAATAGGGGCGGTGGTGAAGCGGTGACATAGTTGATGGAAAGCGGAGACGGCTGCGGGGTCGAGGCTGACTGGATGAGATGATGGGCGGGTCAGAGCGGTTAGGGGTGCTGCAACCGTACTGTAGTCCCGGATAAAGCGACGCTAAAAATTCACAAACCCGAGAAACCGTTGAAGCTGTTTAAGAGTCTTGGGTAGGGGCCAATGACGCACAACCTCTAGCTTCTGCAGGTCCATGGCCACACCCTGGGACGAGATGACAAAACCCAGGAACGTGGTGGAGCGCTCGTGAAAAGCACACTTTTCCAACTTACAGTACAGTTGGTGCAATCTCTTTAAGACCGCTCTGACATGTTGGACGTGTTCCTCCGGAGTACGGGAGTAGATGAGGATGTCATCGAGGTATGCAAATGCCCACCGCCCTAGCATATCCCGGAGAACGTCATTGATAAAATGTTGGAAGGCGGCTGGGGCATTGCAGAGGCCAAACGGGATGACCAGACTCTCGTAGTGCCCCGTGGGTGTGATGAATGCCGTCTTCCACTCATCGCCCTCTCTGATGCGCACCAAGTTGTAGGCGCTCCGAAGGTCCAACTTTGTGAAAATGGTGGCACCCGAGAGAGCGTCCAGGGCAGAGTTGGTAAGAGGCAGCGGGTGACGATTTTTGATGGTTATGTTATTGAGCCCCCGATAATCGACACACGGGCGAAGTTCGCCCCCTTTCTTTTTGACAAAGAAAAACCCCGCGGCAGCAGGCGATGAGGACGGCCTGATGGTGCCCTGGCGGAGAGCGTTGGTCACATAGTCCTCCATAGCCTGCGTCTCGGTGGCGGTGAGGGAGTAGAGATGGCCGCGGGGAGGCACGGAGCCGGGCTGAAGGTCAATCGCCAGATCGTAAGGGCGATGTGGTGGAAGGTGGGTGGCAAGTCTCTTACAGAACACTTCCGCCAGGTCCCGGAAGATGGTAGGAATGGCGTCGGTGTCGACATCGGGGGCCTCGGACTCCCTAGAACACGTCCCAGCCGGTGCTTGGAAGCAGAGTTCGGAGCAGGTCGGCCCCCACTGGAGGATCCGGTTTTGGGTCCAGGATATGAGTGGGTCGTGTTGAAGTAACCAGGGGTGTCCGAGGATGATGGGTGGTGACAAGATGGTGGTGAGGTGAAACTGGATCTGCTCCTGGTGTTCATTTATGGTCAGGGTGACAGGTTGGGTTTGTGCGGTGACGGGGCTGGATGATAGGGGGCGACCATCGACTGAGATGATCCGAACCGGCTGGGATAACGCCTCAAGTTTCATCCCTAGTTGCTTGGCGTAATTAGAGTCAATGAAATTTCTGCGGCACCGGAATCGATGAACGCAGTACTTCTGACTCGTTTGTGGCCAAACTGGAGGTGTACCTGTACCGCGAGACGGGAGATGTTGGTGGTAACGGGAGAGATCTGAAGGTGGCCCGGTGAACTTCCCTCGTGTCTCACCGGGCCTGGGTGTTTCCCGGACGGAGGGGGCAGATGGCTCGATGGTGGGCATCTGACCCACAGTAGGCACAGAGTCTCTCTCGAAATCTTCGTGCCCGTTCTGCAGCGGACAAGGAGGCGCGGCCTAGTTGCATGGGTTCCCCGGCTCCCGTGTCAACCACGGCGGGTGGTGGAGATCCGACAGAGTCAGTGACGGCGGGTCGAGCTTCAGGTAGAGGAAGGTGAGGGAAAGGAGCTGAAGGATGTGGCGGGACATAGGAGAGAACAGGTGAGGCAGGTGGCAGGGTGCGAGGGGCTGGCTTGGGACGAGACAGCAGACGTTGGTCGATCCGAAGGGCCAGCTGGATGAGGCCCTCGAGCGTAGCCGGTAGCTCCCGCCCCGCGAGTTCGTCTTTTAGGCGGGAAGCCAGCCCTTCGTAATAGGCTGTCCGGAGAGCGGAGTCTCCCCAGGTGGTCTGGACGGCGAGCATGCGAAACTCCGCGGTGTAGCGGCTCACGGACAAACCTCCCTGCCGTAGGTGATAAAGTCTCGTGTCGGTCTCCACCTCTCCGGGTGCTCAAAGGTGAGTCTTAGCTGGTGGGTAAACTCATTGTAAGAGTGAGCGGTGTCTGAATCTGATTTGATGACCGCCGTGGCCCACTCAGCTGCCTGCCCGGTTAGCAACGAAACGAGAAGTGCAATTTAATTAAACTCAAACACCAAATCAAGCGATGTTAAAAACACATCACACTTTCCATCCGTGCCATTCCACTTATCCGGTAATGAAATGAATACTTCAGAAGGAGTGGGGGGGTTGGTGCGGCCATACCGACGGAGGCCTGGCTAGCCGCGTCATCGACAGTTGCACGGAGCTCCGCGTTCTCCCGCTTCAGCTCCGCGACCTCGCGGTGCAAGGCCGCGGTGTCCCGGACGCTTTGGCGTAGAGTAGCGATCTCCGCGCTAAGCTTATCGATTAACACAGCATGCCGGTCCACCACGTCGCAAAGGCGTGCATGATCCGCTGGGTTTACCGCGCGAGACTCAGTCATTCTGTCAGTGAACTAACCCGGAGTTGACCAGAAGACTTAGCTTTAGCGGTTAGCCCGTGTAGCGTGGATGGTAAACCCAAACGCGGAAGCAAGCGAGAAGGCAGGATAACCACGTGATTTAATCTAAGGACTCTCACAACAACGGAGCAAGGGAAAAACACAAATTTAACCCGCGTCCTATAAACACACACTCTAGACAGAAAGATAACCCAAGATAGTGAGTACTCACGATTTGGAGGCGATACGAGCTGATCCGACATGGGCAAAACTCAATGACTGAGTGAGGTAGGACACCATCTTGTCTCCTTTTATGCTTCCTGTTTTTGCGAGCTGGCTACTTCCGGGTCCTTGTGCCGGTCGTGACGCGAGTGTGTGTGACAATGTCCCTCAAACATTAAATAAATGCCACAATATAGATGTAAACTATATTAGAGCATGAAATTATTTAGTTCCATTCCTTTTCTAATAAGTGAATCATGTACAGTGCTGTGAAAAAGTATTTGACAAAACTCCTCCACAGTGATGTGAAAGGTTCATTGCCAGTTATTACAAACGCTTGATTGCAGTTGTTACCATCAAGGGTGGCACAACTTACCCCAAGGGCAAATAGTTTTTCTCAGTACTGTATTTATTTATTATTTATCATTAGTAAATCCTTCACTATACTGCGTAGGCAGACATTTATAATGTGGTTAATCGGAAGCCTAGTTTCAGCTTGTCTAGGCTCATTGTGAGAGAGCGGAAGGAAGCCTTTATATGTGTGATTTACGGCACAGAGGAAGCCTTGCACTTTAACGCTTTAAGAATGCCTGATAGGAAGTTTGCGGTCATGTCTTCTTCGAATGTATGAATAGAATAGGCTTGTGACCTTAAAGTTGAAATAAAGTAATTCTCACAGGCATACCGGTATAGTAGGTTCGATTTTAACCATACAGAGTGTGTGTATTTTCCTTTCCTTATAATTCATGGAAAATCAGGTTCATTTTAATTTTTTTTTATTCTTTTTTTTTTGGAGGGGGGGGGGGGGTTCCAATTTTCTCCCCAATATTAGTCGTGTACAATTCCTCCCTGTCACTAGGGGGCTCCCACATTAAGGCTACCACTACCAGTCAGTTGGGAGGGCCGAAGACTATCACGTGTTTCCTCCGAACCGCGTGACGCCAGCCGGCCGCATCTTTTTCGAACTGCTTGCTCACGCACCATTAGGGGCGGAATAACACACTCGGAGGACAGCGCTAGCCGCTCCTTCCGCATGCGCGAGCTCACAGACGCCCTGATTGGCTGTAGAGCCGTCATTAATGTGAGAGCACAATTACCTCTCATCCCTCCCCCCTGAGAGAGCTCGGCCAATCAGCTCTCTCTTTGCCTCCGGCTGTGAGAGGAAAACAGCATCACCCGGGGTTCGAACCAGCGATCTCCGGATGATAGGGTGAGCGCTTTACCACTGCGCCACTCGGAGGCCAAACATGTTTATTTTATTTCTTTAACCAATTCGCACTAAGTACTTTGTCATCTATGTGTAAACAAATCTTTTTGTAAAAAAAAAAATCACTAGCCCTGTGCACTGAACTTTTAAGTGGTGACTAACACCCAGCTTTATCTCTGTGAGTTTAACTTTTTACTTGTTTTTATAAAGTAATACTTTACACAGAAAGAAATACAAACTGGGAAAGAACTTGGAGTTAGAAAGTGTCTCTAAACTTTTGACTGGTAGTGTATGATGACTTGAGTGCCTACAAAACAACTGTAATAATTACAGTACATACCTACACTTAACAGAAATAAGATGTGAAGATATAACAGGTACATAATAAGTCATTCTTTCATTTATTTATGGCTTTCATTGCACGGTGTTGGTCAGGGCGGCCCTGGGTGTTCGGGCGTCCTTGGTGATTTGCTGCATTGGGGCCCCTTAACCACCGATACGAAATCAGGATTTTTTTTCCTTCTAACATACAGTATGCAGAATAACATTCACTAGTCATTCTGCTTGCATTTTTGTGAAATTTAGATTTTAGGAAAATAATTTTTTTTGTGAAACAGAACTACTAATTCACTAAAGAATGGCAGTATAAAAAAAACACAAGACTGAAAAACATTTTTTGAGTAAAAAAGAAATAAATAAAAGCAAAACAGTGTTGTTCAACATGACTCTGTTAAGTGAATCGTTCACATACAGTACTTCACATGTGCTGGTACACAAGGTGTCGGCACGACCCCAAAACATAGAGCAGCTGTATACTGGGTCGCGCGAGGCCTGGATTCTACCCCAGGGGAATGTGAGGTACACACTGGACAGGGTGCCAATCCATCGCAGGGCATACACAGACACACACACACACACACACACACTCACAAGCTCATTACACACATTAGGGGCAATTTGGGTACTCCAATTAGCCTAATCTGCATGTGCAAGACATGAAAGATCAGACTGTTTTTGTGTGTTATTATTTTAGGCATATTACAATTGTAAATACTCTCGATTTAGATAAAGATCAGATCACAAATTAATGCAGAAAACCATGAAAATGCTAAAGAAATTCAAATATTTTTTCTTGCCACAGTAAAACAGTCATGTGGCGCCCCCTGGCGGCCCTCAGTGTGATACCTTTTTCCATAATCCTCGATCGTATCGTTATGTAGGACATCTTTGCATATGACCGGCAGGTGGCGCCACGAGCACACAATGTCAACCAGATATCTACAAGGTGAGCTTTTGTCTGGGCTGAACTGATTAAGATACAGCTACAGGAGTTACTTTGATAAGATCATTGATTAGAATGTGGGGTAATACTGTATATATATATATATATATATATATATATATATATATATATATATATATATATATATATATATATATATATATACACACTACCGTTCAAAAGTTTAGGGTCACTTGCAAATTTCTTTGTTTTTGTTTAGTGATTTATTTTCTTCATTCTACAACAATACTGTGGATTTCAAAACTATAGAATAACACATATGGAATTAGGTAATTACGTAACAACAAGAAAAGCACCAGTTAGTTGTTATTTTAAGACACAGAGGTCAGCCTTTCTGTAATAGTTCTTGCAAGAACAGTATTGTCAAGTGCATTTGCAAAATCCATCAAGCACCATAATGAAACTGTCTCTCATGAAGGCCGTCCCAGGAGGGCGAGACCAAAACCTACCTCTGCTGCAGACGAGAAGTTCATTTAGAGTTATCAGCCTGAAAAATCACCAATTAACAGCACCTCAGATTAGAGGCGTTATGAAGTCTTTACAGAGCAGAAGTAGCAGAAACATCTCAATATCAACTGTTCAAAGGAGATTCATGCATTTTTGGACGCCTTCAGCTTTACAATGTAGAAAGAAATAAAAATCAGAAACCATCATGGAGTTAGAAAGTGACCCCAAACTTTTGAACGGTAGTGTGTGTACTCTTCTTAAGATCATATAAATAAAAGCTTATAAATCACAAGTTAAAAAGGGGAACTACTGTAATATGTGAAATAAAGTTAATTGCAGTGCAACCTTGATTCGCAAATTTTAAATGACAACAGTGCAAATGGCAATAACACTATAATACAATGAACAGATTCTGTTAAAAAAAAACTGATTCAATAAAACTGATCTGTAAAAGTGAGAGCAACTGAGCAGACCCTGAAGAAAAGGATGAGACCAGAGAAGAACAGATGAGAGAGTTACAGTATGTGGGCAGCACTGTGATGTACTGTACTGTATGTAGCAGAAGAGCCTTAAGCCTAGATTTCCCAGTCCACATCCATGCCCCTGTAAAGAGATGCTGAAGAGCCGAATGGCTCTGGCGAGTCTGTCAGTTGAGCAGCTTTGCGACAGAAGTCCAAACACACTCTTCTGTGCAGTGGTTGTGTATGACAGCGTTTTGTTTTGTATCCTCTACACCACTTCCTCTACATAGTCTAGCTCCAAACCAACCATCAACCATATAGGATCCATAAGAGATTCCCTCACCTACAGTATGTAGACTAAGGCTCTGCAGTGGCACCTGAATAGAAGTGTTACGCAAGGCTTTAATTAACTGTTAAAAACAATGTACTTAATTATTTGTTTGTGTAGAGACAGGCTGTGCTGTTTGTATCTGGTGAATAGTTGTACCACCCACTTTGAAAAAAAAATATATTAATATTAGATTGGTTCCAGTGCTACTATTTGTTATCAAAAGTGAATGGAGCTGAATGGGAATAATTTGTGTGTCATGTTATCTCAGGATAAATTACAGTTCCTGCGAGTTTGTTTGAGCTCTCATCTAAATAAATAGCATCATGAAGACCAAAACAAGTCTAAACTATAAGATGCATCTCATGGAGCATCAATAAATCTATTATGTAAGAAACAAAAAGAATAATGGAAAAAAATAGAGCATGAAAGTCAGGAGGGTTTTGGTCAGAGGAGTAATCAAGTGGCTAAGGGTCATTTTCAAAGAGTTGGAAGGATGCTGTTGGAAGGATGGAGAAGTGGTTGAAAAGACAACCACAGTATTTTATCATTCCACATTGCAACAGACTGTTCACATCGTAGCCATCAGACTGGCAAGATTACAGACCGAATGTAACAGATTGAAGGGCAGGTTTTCTTCCCCCGGATGCCATATGCATTTTTAACTGCACATTTATTTCTCTAAATTTTATTTTTTATTGGCCAAAAGTATTGAGACAAAAGTGAAATTCAATGTTTTAATAATGTTCTTAAAGTTTTTAAATAATGACGATAATTAGTTATGTCATGTAAGAAAATTGTTATACAACAATCAATATTTTGTAAGAAATTAATTATTTATTTAAAACCTGTTGGATCGAGCTGGGCATAGAGTCAGAACGACATCTTCAGTGCTCTGGAGTCACTCCATTAATCCATCCTGTTTGATTGCTTCCTGAAGATCATGTACAGAAAACAGTTTCTTGATTACTACTGCCTTCTTCGCCATTGTCCAACAATTTTCTATTGGGTTTAGCTGCAGAAGCTCAATGCCAGAAGCTCAATGCCATCTTCACTAAAGAATGGCAGTACTGTATAACACCACAAATTAGGAAAACTTTTAACAAAACCTGTTTTGTGCACAGAAAGATCTACTGTATCATACATGACAGATGTTGTCTGAAGACATTTGGGCACCACTTTATATGCATGTGAGCCATTGACCCATTTAGCGATTCAGCATACTTATGGAGGAAAGAACATCTGGACTGATGAGGCCACAGTGAAGCATGGTGGTGGTAGCATCACGTCACAGGAAAGCTTTTCATCAGCAGGGCTTGGGACACAATTTGAACACTGTGGGCAAATCTGTGAATATCAAGACGAACTTCAAATTCCAGGCAAAAAGTTACATACAGTAGGAATTGTTCACAACCAAGACCTCAGTCCAAATCTGTATCAAACTTGTTCACCAGCAGGTACCATGCATTCTGACACAGCTTGAGCAAATGTGCCAGTAAGAACTGGGTTCCAGATGTGGTAGAGATATACTGTAAGACTTGCAGCTGTGAGTGTATGCGAAGGTGCTTCTTCTAGGTATTGACTTACAGTAAGGAGGTGAATACTTATACTGTACAGTACATCATTTATCTGAGAAACTTTAAAAACATTAAGTACTTTCAAATATTAGGTATCTTGTGTACTGTGAACCAAATACCATGTGTTATGATGAGGCAGAAATATCTCTGAGGTACGAACCATTCCAATTTGGGAACACCAATTAGCCTGCATTAACCTGCAGGTCTTTTGACTGTGGGAGGAAATCGGAGTACTAGAAGGAAACCCACCAAGCATGGGGTGACCATGTAAACTTCATGCACACAGACCCTGAGGCGCAAATCGAACTCGGACCCTGGAGGTGCAAGGCGACTAACCATTAAGCCCACGACATCAAATGAGTAACTGGGTTGAAAAATAGGATTAATTCATTCTCACAACCAAAAGCACGTATTATTATTTGATCATGAATTAAGGGGAAAAAACATGATTGTGGATTGTGGTTTTTTTCCCTCTTCTTGTTATCAGCAGAAAATTTGGATTGGTGTGAATGAACACAACTAGAGTACTATTTTTAATAATCTACTGTATAATGCATGTCTAATGGAAAAGAATGTTTCAAACACAAGATTCACACTTTAATTAAAAAATTATAAGTAACTTCTTTAATATAGTCAGAATCACAGTGTGTAATAATAATACTAATACTAATACTAATAATAACAAGAGTCTCTTTCAGGACGACTGGATGTAAGACAAGAGAGTTCACACTGGATGATATGAAACCTTCCGTTCATATCAAAAATACTAGAAAAAGTAGTATCAGCTCAAATTTGCACATTCTTGCAGGATAACAACATCCTTGAAGAATTTCATTCAGGTTTCAGGCCCCATCATAGTTCAGAAACTGCACTAGTTAAGATTACAAACGACTTGTTTTTAGCTTCAGACCAAGGCTGCATCTCATTGCTAGTCCTGCTCGACCTTAGTGCTGCATTCGACACTATAGATCATAATATTCTCATAGATCGCTTACAAAATTATATAGGTATTCAGGGACAGGCATTAAAATGGTTTCGATCTTACCTGTCTGATCGCTGCCATTTTGTAGATCTAAATGGAGAACCGTCTGGTGTAATGCCAGTGAAATATAGGGTCCCACAAGGGTCAGTTTTAGGACCTCTGTTGTTCTCAATATACATGCTTCCCTTGGGTAACATCATTAGAAGACATGGGATTAGTTTCCATTGTTATGCTGATGATACCCAATTATATATCTCAACTAAACCAGACGAAATACCGAAGTTGTCTAGATTAACTAAGTGTGTCCAGGACATAAAAGATTGGATGACCAATAACTTTCTTTTATTAAATTCAGATAAGACAGAGATATTACTTATTGGCCCAAAAACCAGCACCCAACAGCTTTCACAATTCAGCTTGCGCTTAGAAGAATGTACTGTTACTACCAGCTCAGCAGTAAAAGACCTGGGCGTAATATTAGACAGTAACTTGTCTTTTGAAAATCACATTTCAAATATCACAAAAACAGCCTTTTTCCATCTTCGAAATATTGCTAAACTTAGGAACATCTTATACGTATCTGATGCAGAAAAACTAGTTCATGCATTCATGACCTCCAGACTGGACTATTGTAATGCATTACTAGGTGGTTGTCCTGCTTCAATAAACAAGCTTCAGTTAGTCCAAAATGCAGCTGCCAGGGTTCTCACTAGATCCAGAAAATATGATCATATAACCCCAATATTATCATCCCTGCACTGGCTACCTGTTCAGTTTAGAATAAATTACAAAATAGTATTACTTACATACAAGGCCTTAAATGGTTTAGCTCCCACATACCTAACCAGTCTTCTGATGCGCTACAATCCACCACGCGCCTTAAGATCACAAAGCTCCGGACTTCTGGTAGTTCCCAGAATTTCAAAATCTACAAAAGGGGGTAGGGCTTTTTCATATTTAGCTCCAAAGCTTTGGAATAGCCTTCCAGACAGTGTTCGGGGAGCAGACACGGTTTCTCAGTTCAAAAGTAGACTCAAGACGCATCTTTTTAATCTGGCATTCACGTAACTCATCCCATAACCTCATACACTGGCATACATGTAACTCATCCCATACCCTCACACCTATCCTGAATGGCAACTACGCTAATTCTCCCCATCTGTTCTGTATTTCTCTACCCATCCCGAGGCATCGGGAGATTTTGCCAGCTTCAGTAGACAAAGGCCGACCCTGCGAGGTTCCTGAGGCATCCAGAGAAGGACCAGCTCCAGCTGGATTCAGCTTTATGATGGTTGGAGCTACACATGCTGCTCCTGTGCTTCCAGTGATCCAGACCTCATCTGCCCTCTGCACTACTGACTCGTCCCGATGCTGAACTGGCCTTCATGTCAATTTAAATAATTTCTGTCATATTGAATTTTCACCTGCACAACACACAAGATGTTATATCATTTCTATCTGTTATCGCCCAAATGAGGATGGGTTCCCTGTTGAGTCTGGTTCCTCTCAAGGTTTCTTCCTATTGCCATCTCAGGGAGTTTTTCCTTGCCACCGTCGCCGTCACCCTTGGCTTGCTCATCAGAGAAATTTCATTCATTCGTCTCATTATTATTATCTGCACATTTTTCTCACACATCCACACTTCTAATTATTTTCTTTTCTATAATAATAATAATAATAATTATTATTATTATTTTATTTATTATTATTAATTAATAAATTAATTTATTATTATTATTATTATTATTATTATTATTATTATTATTATTTTTGTTAAATTTCTTTAATTTTTGTGAAGCTGCTTTGAGACAATGACCATTGTTAAAAGCGCTATATAAATAAAATTGAATTGAATTGAATGAGTCACCAGTGAAGTCCATTGAAGGACCTCATTCACACAGTGTGACCTCTCCACCTACTGTATCTGTGTGCTGCTGGACAATACCGGAGAACCCAGAGGGAATCTTGTCACAGACAGCAACCCTATAAGACTATAAATGATAATTTAGGAAATAAAGTACAGTCTAATGTACAGATGTTCTCTGTGAATGTGAAAGTGTAGAGCAGTTCTGAATGATTAGGATAATATATAGTGCAAATGGAACAAAACAGCAGATATGGAACCATACCATCAATAATATAATTGTTGTTGGTCTTTCGGCTGCTCCCGGCACGGGGTCGCCACAGCGGAATATAATAATAATAATAATAATAATAATAATAATAATACATTTTTATTTTGCAGAATAACAGAATACACTAATTCAATTAGTGCACTCTACTATCAAGGTGGAAAGTTTTTTCAGTGTGCAGGAGTCATGATCACGGGTCATGATCGGATTGCTCCGATAATAATAATAATAATAATAAAAAATTTCCCTTTTACCTCCTGGGTCCTGGTTCGATTCATGGCCAGATTCGATTCCTGCCTCTGTGTGCAGGGAGTTTGCATGTTCTCCCTTTGCTTGGTGGGTTTTCCCTGGGTACTCCGGTTTCCTTCCACAGTTGAAAGACATGCAAATTAGACTAACTGGCATTCCCAAATTGCCCATGGGGTGTGAATAAGTGTGTGAGTGTGTGTATGCTTTGCCTTGCGATGGATGAGTAATTCAACTTCTATAACGCTTTATACTGTACAGTATACAGGGGCATGGGGGACAGGAGACTTACGGCACGAGGTGAGGTACACCCTGGAAGGACTGCCAATCCATCACAGGACACACACACATACAGTATACACAGACACACGGAGACACACACACACTATAGGCAATTTCTGAATGCCAATTAATCTACTCTGCATGTCTTTGGATTATGGGAGGATACTGAAGCACCCAGGAGAAGCTCACCAAGCATTTGAACCCTACATTGGAGGTGCGAGGCCCCTGTGCTAACCACTATACTACCATACCAACTTTAATACTACTACTAATAATAAGCTTTTATTCATCTTATATACCGTGTATTCACAGGGTCAACATACACACAATCTCACACTATGGGAAATATGGGAACGCTAATTAACCTAATCTCCATGTGATTGGTGGGTTTCCTCCAGATTCTACGGTTTTCTCCCATAATCCAAAGACATGCAGATTAAGCGAATTGGTGTTCTCAAATCGCCAGTAGTGTGTGAACGAGTGCGTGTGCCCTGAGATGTATTGTCACCCCATTCAGGGTGTACCCCGGCTTGTACCCTAAGTCATCTGGGATAGGTTCTATGCTCCCTGTATCCAGGATAAAGCTGAGTGAATGCTATACAGTAGGTACAGTAAGAATCACCTACTGTCCTGTTGTTCCCTGCAACAGCTGAGTTGTGTAAGTATTTGCTCCTCTGTTTTGAGGATAAAATGGTACGGTACATTGGATAACAGTGCAATCAGGATGAAGCATGCACATACAGTAAGATGTTAAGCAAAACACTTATTCATTCATTCATTCATTTTCTATACCGCTTAATCCTGTGTTCAGGGTCGCGGGGGACCTGGAGCCTATCCCAGGAGGCAAAACACTTATACCTATGTAGAATATGTCTTACAGCATTGCAACATGAGTATGACACAAATGATACCCAGACTAATGATGTCACCATCCTCCATCAGTATTAACTACTAGTGTACAGTGTTAACCTATTTGGGAATCAGTGATTTACTCGAGCTTGAGCAGGTCAGTGTTGACATGCGCGGTGGTACAGACTAAATCCACCCCCACCACCACCCTCACCCCTCCTCGCGCCTGTCTCCATTCCTCACGCGCGCTCTCGAGCTCCCTTTTCAATCCTCACGCGGCGGATTGAAGCGCGCGCGCGCGAGCGACTCCTCCAGCCTTTTAATTTGATTGTTTTTAGAATATTGCTAGTAGGAGTAATGTGAACTATTGCATGCATTAATAGGTGTTGCATCCTGTAGAAAACAATCAGGCGTGTGTCGGTGTGGTGTAGCCTGTCAGATGTAGGACTGATTGGAGTGCACTGCACGGAGCCATGCATGGACGAGGAAGCCGTGTTTTTCTCCTCATTGCTTTGTTGCATGGAGCTGGAGTGGCAGGTGAGGAGACAGAGGAGTGTCGCATGTCCCGATTTGTGTGTGCATGAGATCACTGTCTGCCAGGTTATTGTGTCAGATTATAGCCTGAGAATAATATCCTGGTTATTATTATTATTGTAACAGTGTAATGTCACTCTGTGCTGGAGAATGACTCCGTGCTCACATCCAGCGCATGCACATGTTTTCTGCATGTATTCAATTAAAAACAGAACGTATAGAGTGTTAGGAGATGCATGGTGTCCTCAAGGCACCGCCCCCAGTCACGTGATTGGTTGTTCCAGAGCTTTCTCTGGTCGCCAGGGAGAAAAAAACATGTCATCTGTCGCCTAGTCATGAGATGCTAGTCAGATTTCATGTTTTATTTGGCTGTTAAAGTTAAGGAGTTTGTAGAAATAGGTAAAAGGTTAAAGCTAAAAATAATATTATCAGCTTTAATGTAATCAGTGATATTATTATTTCATTATTCTTTTTTATTAAATGTCTGCCTGTCTTCTGTTTTGTGTAACGCAGAACTCTCTGACTAACTTATTAATACTGTACATCACCATCGCCTCATTGTCTATACTGTACCACTCAACCCATTTATATAGGTTTATGAAGGGCCTGGAGCCTATCCCAGACAACTTAGGGTACAACCTGGACAGGGTGCTAATCCATCGCAGGACACATATATATATTTACACACTCATTCACACACAACAGGCAACTTGGAAACCCCAGTTAGCCTAACCTGCATGTTGTCAGACTGTGGGAGGAAACCCACTAAGCATGCAAACACAGAGACGGGAATCGAACCCAGACCCTGGAGGTGCAAGGCGACAGTGCTAACCACTGTGCCACCTCTTATTAATACAAAGAAATCACATTTTTCTAAAAGGTTTGTAGTATCTTACACCTTGTGTTCGCTTTTTTAAGTTGTACACTCCCTGTTCGGTAATCTGAGAGTCGATCGCAGATAAGAAATCGAAAAAGTAAGTCAGATAAAGATTACGTTTTGTCTTGAAATGACTCCAGTGCGTTAAAATTCACTTACACCACTTCAGCGCTGTTATTTCAGCGGTGAAAGTATGAAATGAAAATATTCAGTTTATCGTTTCTAAAGATCTGTTGGTGCAGATGTTTGTTTACATTGAACAAGTAGCTTATTAGTATCTTATTTTAAAATGTAGATTATTAAATCGGGCACATAACTGTTTTATAACATCGCTTTTAAAGAATTCAACATTTTGTTTTCACTTATGGTGCAGGGTACATTTCAGACACATATATAAGTACTTCAAAAAGTTCCAATAAATTCTGCTCAGTGGTCAATTTAAGATGCGCCCACAGTTTCACACATGCGGTTTATATTTTGGTACATAACTGCTCATAACTTCACTTCTGCTCAACATCTAGATTTCATTTATGGTGCTGGTTTAACTTAAGGCAATTTAACTTAAGGAGTGGAAAAGTTTCATAAAATTCTGTCCAGCCAGTTTTGCATGATGCTGTGACAAAATCTGACTAGACAGACAGACAGACAGACAGGTGAGATGGTTTCAGGTCCTCCAATGCATGAAACATAAAAATATAATTGAAAGAGCGATATCCGACCAATGAACAGAAAAATCTTTATTTATTTTATATAGATTTGTACAAATAACCTGGAGGTTGACACGGTGACGGTTAGGACTGTCACCTTGCACTTTAGGCTCTGGGTTCAGTACCGCCTTGAGGTCTGTATACATGGAGTTTGCATGTTCTCCCCTGTGTGTGTGGTGTGTGGTGTGTCCATGTGTGCCCTGTGATGGATTGGCACACTATCCAATATAGTTCAAGCACAAACCCACCTTTGTGTTTGAAGTTTCCTGGGAAAGAATAGGATAAGCAGGATAGACGTTGACTGGGCGGTATGGTGGTGTAGTGGTCAGCCTTGTGGGTCTGGTTTCCTTCCACAGTTCAAAGACATGTTGCTCATAGTGTGTGTGTGTGTTTGGGGGGGGGGGTACAGTATGTGTCCTAAATAAATTGGCACCCTGTTCAGGATGTACACCGCATCGTGCTCTAAGTCAAGATGAATCAATTTACAAAAAACCCAGAGGACAATATTGGATAATATTAGAGATCATTTAAATGTAGTAAAATAATATTAGTTGAATCCATGACATTGGCACAAGTGTGTTAAGTATCTGAGGAAAACATTTTGTTCAGCTGACAATTCAATTCAATTTAATTTAATACATAATTTACTCCAGTGGACCCAAATGAGACAGGGGGACGTCTTCAGGACCATACAAACTAGAGACACATTGAGGACATCTCTTCAGGACCCATTATAGCCTGAAAAACAACCCCTGACATTTTCAGGACTAATTTAATTAAATCATCATCTAATATTTTTGTAAATATAAAAAAAACTAAAGAAATCTTAAAGAATCTTGAATTTTAAAGACCTTCAGATGGTCAGATGGGCAGTCAGCATGTCCTGTAGGACTCTGTGGTCTAGGGTAGATCTTTAAAAAAAAAGTCAGCACAGGTCTTACAGACCTATTCTTTATTTTTAAAAAAAATCTTCAAGGTTATGTTATTTTAACCCTATAACTGATGAAGCCTCCCTTTAGCTGTTGACATCAGCAAGTATCCTAGACATCCTCTGCGGTTGTATGAAAGTCACATGACTGCGTATCAACTATGGATTCAATCTAGGACCATATACTGTATTAAAGTGACTCAGATCACCATCAGTTTTGTGCATTCACTCACTCACTTACCGTCTTTATCCTGTATACAGGGTCATGGGGGGGGGGGGGGGGGGGGCTAACCACTAAACCTCAGACAGTCCTAAAAAAATCTGACGGTATCATGTTAGCGTAACAAAATTTGAATTCAGGCTGGTAATGTGAATGCAGCCTATGATACAATGCTGTTTTGTTTATCCTTGTGCACAATATTACATTTTACAGTATTATGGACCAATATACTGTATGACGTTCTTTATGCTTGAAATGCTTTGGTAGTGAGTATCACATCTAAAGATATGAACTAGCCTATAAAGCTGAATGAGTCTTTCGGTCTCTATGTACAGATCCAATAATGGTACTTGTAATTAAATGCTGGCTTATTATCACGTCAGATTTTATACATTATTCAATTGTAGGACGCTTGCTGACTATACAGGGCAGGAGGTAGCTCATTGGTTAAAGTGTTGGATTACTGATTGGAAGGTCCCAGGTTTAAACCCCACCACCAAGCTGCCACTGTTGTGCCCTTGAGCAAGGCCCTCAACCTTTACCTGCTCAGCTGTATAATAAGATGAAAATGTAAGTCGCTCTGCATCAGGGTGTCTGCAAAATGTCCTAAATGCATATGGCAAATGGTAAATAGCCACACATGTGGTTCTTCCTCAAATAGTCTACATGAGAATGTCTTTCTACACTCATGCATTACAGTTTCCCTTCACTGGAACTACGAGGCCCAGATCTGCTCCAACATGACAGTGTGTACAAATTGAACTCTGTAAAGAGATCCTGTGTTAGTCTTGGACTGGAAGGATTTGATTGTCCTAATGCATGGAGCCGTGATCGAACATTCAATCCCTCCTAGACATCCCAGCCCTTGTAACGGAATGAACACAAATCCCCAAAGCCACACTTCAAAAATCTAGTGCTAAGCCTTCCCAGAAGAGTGAAGCTTATAATAACAGCAAACACAAAGGGGAATAAATCCTGAATGAGATGTTCAACATGTACATCTGTGTCTTGCACATGAGCACTAGATTCAGATCGCATTTTTGTTTTTAAAAATCACAACCCCTAACTATCATTAGTGTTTTGTTTCTAATCGAGATGTTGTATAAGCTTGTTTGACTGAATTAAACGGGTTTGATCCAGACCTGGGCGGCATGGTAGCTTAGTGGTTAGCACTGTCGCCTTGCACCTCTTTGATTCCTGTCTCTGTGTGCATGCAATTTGCATGTTCTCTCCATGCTTGGTGGGTTTCCTCTGGGTACTCCGGTTTCCTTCCACAGATTAGGCTAATTGGTGTAAATGAGTATGTGTGTGTGCCTAATGGATTGACACCCTGTCTAGGATGTACCCTGCCTCATGCATACCGTAAGTCTTCTGGGATAGGCTCTAGGCCTCCCGCGACCTTGTATGCAGGATAAAGCGGTATTGACGATGAGTGAGTGAGTGATCCAGACCTTAGTTACAAGTAGAGCCTTGAATATAATATCAGCTTGGATCCCCAAAATATTGAAATGGCTTTTTTGTGGATGCTCTGATTAAGGAAGATGTTCCCAGTCCTGGTTATGATCTAAAAAGTTTCAATGGCGGCACAGTGGCGTAGTGGTTAGCACTGTCGCCTTGCACCTCCAGGGTCTGGGTTTGATTCCTGCCTTCCTGTGCTTGTTAGGTTTACTTCCACATGTTAAAGACATACGGATTAAGCTAATTAATGTTCCTGATTTGGCCGTAGTGTGTGAATGCGTGTAGAATGTTGACTGGCAGTCCTACCATGGTTGTTAAAATGACTACTTAATAAATACAATAGTCACTGTTGGACTACAGAGGTTCCTAGATGGATATATACAGTATATATACAACAGTATACAGTACTGTATATGAATGATTGGTGCATGATTATGTTTTACCAAAAACCTGTCATTTTAGTCCATAACTGGCAGCCATGCTTGTTTTTGGCCTCCACAAACAAATACCAAGACTTTGCAAGTCTAAAGTATCTTTCATATATACAGCATATAAGCGGCACAGTGGTTAGGGCTGTCGCCTTGCACCTCCTGGTTCTGGGTTCGATTCCGTGTGCATGGAGTTTGCATGTTCTCCCTGTGCTTGGTGGGTTTCCTCACACAGTCCTTAGCATAATGCAGATCAAAAGAAAAACAAATACCAAGACTACAGTATCTTGTGCTTTGTACGGTTTTCTTTCAGGAGGCTTCTCGGGGGACTATGAGAGTTACCAGTCTCAGCGGTATGCTCGTTTAGCGCCGGCCACCCCGCTGTATCGACGTGCGGACTCTCAGAACCTGAAGCACCCGCTGAAATATAGCAGCCATGCACGGTTCCACGGTCTCACAGCCAAGCGGACGCCCTCCGCCCTACTGGCCGCGTCACGTTTCCGGCAGGTGCCGCAGGATCACTCGGAACTCAGGCTCCTGGCCAAGACGGACGACGAGGTGCACATGGAGAACACACCCGTATCTGCACGCCATATCGTCACCATGGTGAGTGCCTTCTGCGGCCGCGGTGGGTGGGGTAAAGGACCAGAAATGAAACCAGGGCTGATGAGTAAGTCACTCATACTTTCAAAGTGTTCGAGTTTCAATGTGTTAGATAAAAAAAAAAAATAGAAAAATCTTTCAATTTCAGCATTATGGTGTTAAAGCTTCTCCTTGTCTGATTGCCAGCATGGACATATCCAGCACCTCTGTATCTGTGTGATCATGTGGATTCATGACGCTGGACTGCGTATCCTAAAGCGCTGATCAGTTTGAAAGATATTAGACTGACTTCTGAGTCACGGACTGTATTTAGAGACTGCGTGGGCGGCTCTAGGTTTCATGGTAACATGGTGTTATTTTTTTTTTCTTCTCTTTTTGCCAGAACTTTCATTAAAAATAAATACATTCTGTTAGTAACTAGCTGCTTTGTATAAGATGTGGACCACTGACCCAGATGCGTCATATCTTAACTTGCATCAGTGAAGCAAATAACCTTATAAATATTTCAGTTCCTTTGCTAATATTTCCTGTTTAAAGTCAGACGCCCCCCCCAACCCCCTCCCCCTCAGTGTGTCTTGTTGAGAAAAGCTTTTTGCATTGAATACAGGTTAAATATAGACCATGGGTTTTATTTTAGATGGGTTATCAAAGATCAGACTGTAAAATCGGCTGTATTTTTTAATTGCTAATATGGTTAGATTTACATCTTAAACACGGTGCATTAACATGTAGAGCAGGATCAGGATCATTTAATGGAAATGAAATTAATTATTTATTCTTCTGAAGAGAGTGTTTTTCTTTTGCTTTGTGTGTGTGCGCATGAGTGTGAGTGTGTGTGCTTGTTTTAGTGCACATATGCTGCCGGGTGTGTAGGCGTATTTGTGTGTTTGTGTGTGTGTTTAAGTAGAGGACCTCTCCGTCTCACAATCTCTTTATCAGAGCAGGAAATGAAGGCAGGATTATTGCACATCACCGGAGTGTTGCGTGTCGTTCCATGCCGAGTTCTGGTCTTTAATGGATTGTAAGGTCATAGAAGAAGGGTGAATAAATGTCCAAGGCAAAATAAGCCAGCGTGCATAAAAATCTGCAAGCGTGCATAGGTCTTGATTTTGATGCTAAGGCACATCTTACCCAGACTAACCCTCCTTATTCAATAATTCAGAGCTGTAATATTAGGTTGACACTTTGGGTCGATTTTGTATTGATGCAAAAAAAAAAAAAAAAAAGAGATGCTCATTTATACCGAAATGATCCCTGCTATCCAATACACAAGGGGTGGAATATACAAATGTATATACAGTATATTATACACACACACAATAATAATTCATGATATCTAAGCGATATAATACTGTTTTCTCGTGTTATGTTATCTGGTCCTACTTGGGATTTTTGAAGAGGAGCTGCAAATTGAATGCAGTGCAAATTTAATGTGTGCCAACTCAAATAACATGCAGTATTTAAATTTTTTAAATCTCATGCATCGTTACATAATCATGCATTTACTCTACTACCATTTCATACTAGTATTCCCCTAAAGCTATTAAATATACTTTTTATTTTCAGTTTAAATGCCTGCATGCAATATTAAACAGTAAATGTTTGATCTGGCAATTATTCCGTCCAGGCCTGTGGGGAGCGCACTGCCACGCCGTTAGTAATTAGTCCTCCTGAAATTGAAAAGAACTTCATAATGTTCTTAATTTTTAATAATCCGAAATCCAAACACTGTCTCTGATCTCTTCATGCGAAGCATATTTTAGAAAAATCGAAACGCAGACGGCTGTCGTGTGTTCTGAGCATGCTTTATCATACAATGTTGAAACTGTATAATGGAGGTTTTACTATGAAAAATGCATGAAGCAAAGCGATATGTACTCATCACATACTGTAGAAATAGAAGAAAGGTTTTGTCTGTACCTTGGTCAGAAAACGCTCTTTCAATGATGTGTTCACGTTTCATACATTAGAGGACCTGAAGGCTAATTTCTCTGTATGTCTGTCTGCTCAGCCAGATTTTGTGGGCTTTAACCTGAAATAATAACTTAAAAGCTGATCAGCTTAGTTTTAGCTTTAACCTTTTAAATATTTCTATAAATACATTTAAAATAAATAATTTTCCCATCAACGACCCTCACTTACACTAGTTACCTACAGTATATGTTAAAAAGTTCTCAAACAGTGAAAGTGACCTTTTGATCAGGGCTTAGTTAATTCTATTTCTGCCTAAATCAATACACACACGTCTCGAGAGACTTATGTAAATAGACACTATGCGTATTTACATTTGTACAGAAACCCTGATGACTAGACTTTACTCAAAGCGTTGGAGGAGATACATTGTTTAAGTTGTCAAAGTAGTGTAAATCTATATTGTGTTATTGTGAATATGGGTAAAGGTGAATATAGAGAACCATGGAGGTATTGTACAGTCCTGTAAATCTCCCTGTAAAGCTTTATGTCTAGATTTATTACTTGTTAGAATAACCTTAGCTAACTGGCTGATTCTTTTGTGTGGCAATGCATGTATCACAGAATTGATTTTTTGAAGTGACAGGTAGTCCCCGACTTACGAACAAGTTCGTTCATAAGTCTGACTTGTTCTTAAGTCCGACAAAGTGAGTCTGATACGCTTTTGACACAACTATACAAAGTAAAAAGCATACCAGTCCACTTGACTAAATCTCTGTTCCTTTTCCCCACCCCACCATCATGTGGCCAAAACCTGTACTTGCGTCTAAGGAGAATCCTGGACTCTCAGAGCTGTTTTCCACTGTATCGGACTGTGAACGCTGTTTTGTTAAGGATTTTTTTTTTTTAGAAATTAGGATTATTTATCATCAGGACAGCTTTACAGGATGCCCGCCGACCCCCCCCCTTCTTAGCTGGTGAAAATATCCTGAATATTGTTAAATGTTTCTATACTTCCATAAAATAAGATTATAACAAACCACATGTAAGATTATTAAGCATCTTTCTAATACAGTAAGAATTACTGAAATGTTAAGCCAAAATGTCTTGTTTTATTGGCGGATATTTTTGATAGTTTTAGGAGTTTATTTTTTGAAGGAAGCAAAATTTACCTGCAAATAGAACAAGACATTTTCACTTACAATTTTAGTAACACTGGACTAGAAATAAGCTTATTAATCTAATATTACATAGACACTAAAATGGCATGTTTGGAAGAGGAGTGAAATAAAATCAGTTCGAAGAATGAAATACGTTATCTGTGGGGTATTTCAGCTGCATCTTTAACACAAACGCACACACAGACTTTGAGGGAGCTCTCAGATCTACTGTATGTTGACTTAAAAAAAAAAAAAAAAAAAAGTTAAATGTCGGACCTTTAAATGCATATTCATTGGTATCTGGTGCTTGCATTTAGGGACAGGAAGCCCTAAACAGGAAATGATCTTGTTTTGCTCTCAATTTTTTTTTCTGAGGTAATATAAAGGGCGAATGTTGGTGACACGCTGAACCAAATGATGCGTGGCAATAAACAGGCGTATTAAGATCACACGCTAGAAAAATATTAAAGACAGACAAGTAGTGGAAAAGGAATGTTTATGGTCTGTTAGAAACCTACTGACAGGTTCAAATAGACAGAACGGACGGGTGAAATAATACATGACAGGCCAGCAGGTCACTGTTAGAGCTGTTAGATAGTTTACTATGTGCGTCATAGCAGTGTTGTGCTGTACAAGACAATTTAACAGATTGCTTGCCAAAATATATATCACCCACTTATCATCTATTCCGCTTTATCGTGTGCACAGGGTGTAGGGGGGCCTGGAGCCTATCCTAGGATACTTAGGGCATGAGGTGGGTTGCACCCTGGATGGGGTGCCAATCTATCGCAGGGCACAAATTACAGGCAATTTGGGAAATACCGGTGTACCCAAAGGGAAACCCACCAAGCATGGCGAGAACATGCAAACTCCATGCACACAGACCCCAAGGCAGGAATCAAACCCGGACCCTGGAGGTGCAAGGTGACAGTGCTAACCAGACAAGAGTTGCAACATTATTCCATCAACATTACCTTGTGATTCGACTTCTATTCCAAAAATAGTGACTTTCAAGGAATTTATTATTGGAATAATGTTTAGATATTATCACATGTAAAGAGTTTCAACAGAGGAACAAATATAGCCCAGGGCAGTAGTGGTTGTGAGAACATCCAGTACAGTAAATATGCATCTGTTCTAAACGTGATCCTCCTTACGGAGAAAGCTGAAAGATCAATAAGTGGACAGGGGTCTTCCAGAAAGGAGTACAGCGAGGTTTGTTTCCGCCGCGCACCGAGTTAAACCCGATCCTATAATGCGATTGGCGAGGGAGTCCATGATATTGCATGACCTCAGGATCTCCGGTCACATGCGTGTTTGGGTTTGTGTATGGGAGGTGGTAGGGTTGAGTGATCATGTGCGGTGTGCAGTTGACCCATAATGCACTTTAACTATCAGTTCACCAAAATATCTCATGGTGTTTTAAAGACATGTAATGTCATGTACACTGTACGGTTAGAAGTTAGCTGCTAGTCACTGAAGTTACCTGGTAAAAATGACACCTTTAATGGTTAAATAGGTGGAGCTGATTGATGTTTTGTTTTTTTTACTCCTTGACCCCATCCATGAAAAGCTCCACCCCCAGCACCAATCATGTTTTAGCATGAGTTAGCATTAACAAGAACTTGAAAATCAAGGTACTGTACAACTCTATCATCATCAATCATCATCTTCTATACCGCTTTATCCTGTATTTAGGGTCGCAGGGACCTGGAGCCTATCCCAGGAGACTCAGGGCACTAGGCAGGGTACACCCTGGACAGCGTGCCAATCCATCGCAGAGCACACACACACACATGCTCATTCACACACTATGGTCAATTTAGGAACGCCAATTAGCCTAATCTGCATGTCTTTGGACTGTGGGAGGAAACCAGAGTACCCGGAGGAAACCCACCAAGCACGGGGAGAACATGCAATGCAATGCTCCATGCACACAGAGACGGGAATCGAGCCTGGCCGGGAATCGAACCTGGACCCTGGAGGTGCAAGGCGACAGTGCTAACCACTACACCACCGTGCCGCCGTTACAACTCTATAAAGATGCAAAAGTTGGCATAATAACGGTTTATAAGAAGGTTCACAAATGACCTTTTGTTTTATTATTAAATTTTTTTGGGCTCTGTAGTTATCAATAATCTTAAAATTATTTTTTTTCTTGGGCATGATCATTTTTATCCTAGGTATTCCTACATTTAATTATTTGATACGCAAGATCTGGCACAAAAAAAAAAAGCCCTTCTTGTGACAACCCTCCCATATTCACTGGCTGTCTGTGGGGTGTGGGGTTAAGGGTCTTGCCTAAGGGGACTGGGCTTGAAACCTAGACCCTCCTATCAGCAACTCAGAACCTCAACCGCCTCAGGGTGCAATATCGCCATCTGCTGGACTGGAGTATGGAGATTGGCAAGGAAAAACGATTGCTTTGTGGAAGACTCGTAATAATGAACAAGACAAGTTATACAACATTTCAATGTTTACTAAATACTTTTAGTAATTTGTAACACTTCAAAACCTGTAAGAAAAAAAGCTCATTGCTCTACTTATGATTCACAGCTCTAGTTGCTAGGGTTCAGGGAAGTAGCACACTTCTGGATTATAGTATATGGGGCGTTCAAGTCAAACCGGCACTCATGATGGAATTACTGGTGAATAAGGTGTAAAATCGTTAGACATTTAACGTACTAAAGAAACTTTCTACCTATTCAAGCACTAGTGAAACGTTGGGATAAGCGCATTAGTGTAGCAGGAGATTATATAGAGAAATATAGGAAGTTTTTAATCCTATAACTGTTTTGTTATTCTGCACAATCAAAAGTCCTGATTTGCAAATGAATTCAGGTTAATTCTTTCTATAATCTGTGATAAAACTACACTCCTTTTTTAATGCATTAATAGGAGCGGTAGATATGGGTAGAAATCTTACCAATTGCATAACGACCAAAATCTTCTTTTCCATGAACATTTCAGTCAATACAATTTTACTGAAGCGTGCTTCAAAACAGAAACATAATTCCCTTATTTTCACATTGATTTTTAACCGAATGAAACCTCTCCAAAGAGCAGCCTAATTACAGGCGTGGGTTGCTGCTGTAGCTTTTTTCTGCTGAGCACCTTTTCCATTGAACCGTGCAGGTTTATACCTGCTCCCCTCTCTCTGTTTTCTGTTAAAATCATAAAATTTTACTTTCACTTATCAATGTTCAGTTCTATACCCCAGTGAAAGGATCTATTAGAGATATAATACTTAATGACATCTCTGAAAGCTTTGTAGAGCACTGACGTTAGGAAGCCGAGAATGGACCTGGTACTGTACAGTAGGTCAATGTTTTATTTATAAGACTGGCAGATGAATCCAACATGTAAATCAAAAACTTGGTCAGAAACGGGTAAAAAGTCAGGCGATCTGGAAAAACCCAGAATCTTGGCAATCACAGTGCGAGAACCAGAAAAGCATGCACAGGAAATTCAGTATGTCTGGGAAATAAACACAGGAAGAAATAAATACGAGTAATAGAACTGAGGTGTGTGTGGTCATTATTAGGGGTGCATTTGGAAAGGAAAATAAAATGGATTCTGGGAGCTGTCAGACACACTGTTTGCTATCTGAGATAGCAAAAAAAAAAAAAAAAAAAATCTGATTAACATTAAAAAAAAAATTTTTAAACAGGATATTAAACGAAACTATGCCACGTTTTTATTTTGTTGGATTTGGTAGGCATCCTTCTGACACAATTACATACATACACCAAAACTATTAAGGCCTATCAACCACGCACACTCCTATACTCACCACACAGTGCCGTGAAAAAGTATTTGCCCCTATTTTTTGCTATTCTGCACAATCAAGAGTCCCGGTTTGACTTGAACACGCAGTGTACTGTATGTAAATAATTATAGGTTAATTTGCAAGAAAAACGTACAATTCTGTGATAAAACTACACTTTTTAAACTTGCATTAATGGGAGCGCTCGGTATCAGATTATCCTGATTTAAACTTAAATTTACACTGAAATTAATGAGATGATCAGACAAGATAATTTAAATGATATTTACATTTATTAAGGGGGAAAAAAGAAGTTCAAACTTACATGAACCTACTGTATATGAAAAAGTCTTCCCCAAACCCTGAATTTGCGTCTTTCATAAAATTCCAAGGCTAACATCATCACAGATATTACTTTAATCCTAATAGCCTTAAAACTAAAATTATGACTCCAATCTATTTCCCTTTTTGCCGTACCGAGAAAACTTTCTACCATGATGGTATCTGCCGCCATGTAAGAGCCATAAAGTACTGTAGTGTGTAGTTAAAATCCTGATTCTAAAACAAATCATGTGATCACTTCTCCATGTGATCCATGTGCCCGTGTTATACTCATTCCAGCCCTCCAATCCTCATGTGTACCAGTTTGCCTGAGGGCATTGTTCACCTGCATGACTAACGTAAAGTACATGTTGGCATGCGCTCAATGTTCTAACCTGCTCAAAGAGACCAAAACATGCAAATATGATTTTACGATTATGATATTAATAAATAATACATAAGCTCACATAATTCAATTAAACATGGCTTTGGACAAATCTAACCTCCTTCAGGGTTCATCGGTTGTCTCTTTGGAGGAAACCCTCAAGATGAAGCACTACCAAGTCAAAAGTTTGGACACCCCTTCTAATTCCCTGGTCTTTCCTGACTTTTATTTCTTTCTACATTGTAAAACTATACTGAAAATATGTAATAATCTCTTTTGAACAGTTTATACTGAGATGTATACAGTGGTGTGAAAAACTATTTGCCCCCTTCCTGATTTCTTATTCTTTTGCATGTTTGTCACACTTAAATGTTTCTGCTCATCAAAAACCGTTAACTATTAGTCAAAGATAACATAATTGAACACAAAATGCAGTATTTAAATGAAGGTTTACGTTATTAAGGGAGAAAAAAACCTCCAAATCTACATGGCCCTGTGTGAAAAAGTGATTGCCCCCCTTGTTAAAAAATAACTTAACTGTGGTTTATCACACCTGAGTTCAATTTCTGTAGTCACCCCCAGGCCTGATTACTGCCACACCTGTTTCAATCAAGAAATGACTTAAATAGGAGCTACCTGACACAGAGAAGTAGACCAAAAGCACCTCAAAATCTAGACATCATGCCAAGATCGAAAGAAATTCAGGAACAAATGAGAACAAAAGTAATTGAGATCTATCAGTGTGGTAAAGGTTATAAAGCCATTTCTAAAGCTTTGGGACTCCAGCGAACCACAGTGAGAGCCATTATCCACAAATGGCAAAAACATGGAACAGTGGTGAACCTTCCCAGGAGTGGCCGGCCGACCAAAATTACCCCAAGAGCGCAGAGACAACTCATCCGAGAGGCCACAAAAGACCCCAGGACAACATCTAAAGAACTGCAGGCCTCACTTGCCTCAATTAAGGTCAGTGTTCACGACTCCACCATAAGAAAGAGACTGGGCAAAAATGGCCTGCATGGCAGATTTCCAAGCCACAAACCAATTTTAAGCAAAAAGAACATTAAGGCTCATCTCAATTTTGCTAAAAAACATCTCAATGATTGCCAAGACTTTTGGGAAAATACCTTGTGGACCGACGAGACAAATGTTGAACTTTTTGGAAGGTGCGTGTCCCGTTACATCTGGCGTAAAAGTAACACAGCATTTCAGAAAAAGAACATCATACCAACAGTAAAATATGGTGGTGGTAGTGTGATGGTCTGGGGTTGTTTTGCTGCTTCAGGACCTGGAAGGCTTGCTGTGATAGATGGAACCATGAATTCTACTGTCTACCAAAAAATCCTGAAGGAGAATGTCCGGCCATCTGTTCGTCAACTCAAGCTGAAGCGATCTTGGGTGCTGCAGCAGGACAATGACCCAAAACACACCAGCAAATCCACCTCTGAATGGCTGAAGAAAAACAAAATGAAGACTTTGGAGTGGCCTAGTCAAAGTCCTGACCTGAATCCTATTGAGATGTTGTGGCATGACCTTAAAAAGGCAGTTCATGCTAGAAAACCCTCAAATAAAGCTGAATTACAACAATTCTGCAAAGATGAGTGGGCCAAAATTCCTCCAGAGCGCTGTAAAAGACTCGTTGCAAGTTATCGCAAACGCTTGATTGCAGTTATTGCTGCTAAGGGTGGCCCAACCAGTTATTAGGTTCAGGGGGCAATTACTTTTTCACACAGGGCCATGTAGGTTTGGATTTTTTTTCTCCCTAAATAATAAAACCCCTCATTTAAAAACTGCATTTTGTGTTTACTTGTGTTATCTTTGACTAATAGTTAAATGTGTTTGATGATCAGAAACATTTTGTGTGACTAACATGCAAAAGAATAAGAAATCAGGAGGGGGCAAATAGTTTTTCACACCACTGTATCTGCTACTCATGCTCTGTAAAGCCTTCATAATGACTTTAATCTGAGGTGCTGTTTGTTAATTGGTGATTTCTGAGGCTGGTGACTCTAAATGAACGTCTCCTCTGCAGCAGAGGTAGGTTTCGGTCTTGCTTTCCCGGGAAGCTCTTCATGAGAGACAGTTTCATTATCATGCTTGATGGGTTTTGCAAATGCACATGACAATGCTGTTCTTTCAAGAACTGTTCCAGATCAGCTGGCCTTCATGTCTTAAAATAACACCTGGCTGTTGTTGTTGTTACATTATTACCTAATGCCATATGTCTTATTTCATAGTTTTAAAATCACCAGTAGATTTAATTAGAAGTTTGATTTTCTCAAGAAATTTGACGAACCCACAAAGAACTCTGCTCCAGTGTTTAGGTGGGGGCCCATGACATGCTTTATGCTCTAATATCTAGACATGTTGTTGGCCTCACCATCATCACCACAGTGGGGTTAAGCACAATCAAGAACTGTGCAACAAAGGCTGCTGTTTTGTTGGCTAGGGTGATTAAACATTCAGTTCTTTTAGGCTAGCTAGAAGTGGGCAATCTCGCTCTCTCTCTCTCTCTCTCTCTCTCTCTCTCTCGTTCGCTCTCTCTCTCTCTCGCTCCTTCTCTCTCTCTCTCTCTCTCTCTCTCTCTCGTTCTCTCTCTCTCGCTCTCTCGTTCGCTCTCTCTCTCTCTCGTTCTCTTTCTCGCTCGCTCTCTCTCTCTCTCATTCTCTCTCTCTCTCTCTCTCTCTCTCTCTCTCGCTCCTTCTCTCTCTCTCTCTCTCTCTCGTTCGCTCTCTCTCTCTCGTTCTCTCTCTCGCTTGCTCTCTCTCTCTCTCATTCTCTCTCTCTCTCTCTCTCGCTCACTCTCTCGCTCACTCTCTCTCTCTCATTCTCTCTCTCTCTCTCTCTCTCTCTCTCTCTCTCTCGCTCGCTCTCTCTCATTCTCTCTCTCTCTTTCGCTCTCGTTCTCTCTCTCTCTCTTTCTTTGGCTGTTTGCACCAAATTGGATTTTCCCTAATGTCTAATGTCACTGGAGCTCAGAGCAGTGCACCAGCCACCCTGTTGTTGTCATCCAATTAGATTCGATTTTCCCAACCTGAAATGCTCTTAAGAGCTAATTGAGGTCTTTGCGGTGTAGCCTAGTCCATAACATGGCTCTCAGTCACGGCCGGTAATTATACAGCTCCATAGTGTTGCCCCCTTTTTATCAATACCCGACTCCACAATTAGATAATCGTGGGTCAAGTTCTGATAAACTGATCTGCCCTTATCAAGAAGCTACTCTTCTTTTTCCATCCTGACCTCTGCAATTCACTTCTATCCTGTCTAGTCTTCAGATTCTTGTTCTTGCCCGACAGGAGTGGACCCCAATCCGTTCTTCTGCTCTTGTTCTGACATGATTTTCTGCTCAGCACGGTTGCAAAGAGTGTTTATTTGTGTCACCAGTGTTGATCCGGTCTGCTCGTTCTCTTCAGTTGTCTCGCATCGACATGTAGATATCTCTTTACAGTATGGCAGCTCAGTTTTTTACACCATTTTGTGTAAACACTCATAAAACTCTCAGGGGATCAGGAGTTTATTGAATGCTCAGAAAAGCCTGGCACCCTGGCACTAAGATCTCCCTACATAATCGCAGAGATGTTTCCACCAGTCATGCGTTTTGCACAGAGCATCGCACAAGCAGCATGGTTGATTGTGAAAAACAGCAAAATCAGATATAGTTATGGTTTCCGTACACTTCCGCTTTCTAACTGGTCTAAAACCCGACATTGATCAAAAGAGCATGGTACTGAAACATGTAGGTTACCCTTGTTGTCTGTGGTTGTATTTTCAATACATAATGCTGAGAGTTAAATCTAATTAGTTCTTAAACAGAATGTACTGTAATGTTGAGATTTGGACATATGGTGCTTTTTATATCTATCTTTCTTATCTGAACAAGCTAGTGATGGTTTCCGCAACCCACATGCCTTTTGATAACGATCAGCCAAACTATTTCTTTTAACGAATAGAATACAATTTAGAAGTAACCGTGAAACCAGTGTATACATGACATTATGTACACCAGTGTATACATGACATTATGTACATACTGTACATAATGTCATGTATACACTGGTTTCACGGTTACTTCTAAATTGTATTGTATGTATGTATTTTTGAACGCGTATGTAATATGAACATCATATACAGTAATGTGCCATTATTTACAGTATTTAATAAAAAGGAACATGTGGCTACGAACCCCCCACTGCTTCCACAGGATTTAAGTGGGTGTGTTGGAGCTACAGTAGGCAGAGGTGTCAAGTAACGAAGTACAAATACTTCGTTACCTTACTTAAGTAGAAATTTTGGGTATCTATACTTTACTGGAGTAATAATTTTTCAGCCGACTTTTTACTTCTACTCCTTACATTTTTAAGCAATTATCTGTACTTTCTACTCCTTACTTTTTAAAAACAGCCTCGTTACTCTATTTTTATGATCAGAACGCGCACAACGCCCCCCCCCCCCCCCCCGTCACATGATCAGAACGCGCACAACGCCCCCCCCCTCGTCACATGATCAGAACGCGCACAACGCCAGACCCCCCCCCCCCCCCTTTGCATGATCAGAAAGCGAGACCTTAATGTTCTTGTCGCCCCTCACGGTACTTTTACTTTTATACTTTAAGTAGTTTTGAAACCAGTACTTTTAAACTTTTACTTAAGTAAAACGCTTGGGTTGATACTTCAACTTCTAAAGAAGTATATTTGAACCCTAATATCTATACTTCTACTCAAGTAATGAATGTGAATACTTTTGACACCACTGACAGTAGGTGCTGTTACTCTTCAGCCCATGATTTAATTAATCATTTCAAGATGTGCAAACCTTTCTGTATATAAAACAGGTGTGTGTTAACACAATGCCAAGAGGAAAACACATAATCAAGGATCTTAGGTAAGCACTTGTTGTCCCACACCAATCTGGAAAGGGTTATACAGTAAAACCATTTCCAACCAATTTGTAGTTCAAGTAGGAAGCATTCAAGGCAGTTGCCAGTTTTCACCGGACTGGACGTCCCAGCACATTCACCCCAACGTCAGAACATGTCAGACTCTACAGGCCTCATTAAGTATGTTAAATGAGACCATTTCCATGTTTGGCGAAAACTACACAGCATTTCAACAGAAACACTTCATACTCATCATCAAGCACTAAAATCTTTGTCTGCAGGAAAATAGTTGAAGTTACATGAAAGAAGTTGAAGAACGTTAAAGCTTTTGGCTGAGGGTAAAATATAATACCTAATAATGATTCGATTACTTGTCACATGTACCTTACAGCACAGTAAAATGAGCTTTTTGCTTATTCCAGTTAGGAAGCTGGAGGCAGAGTGCAGGATCAGTAACCAGTAACCCACAGCCTCAACTAATTGAGCCATCACTGCCCTTATATAGGCACTAAATATGAGAGTTAAGCAAATATTCAAAATTTTTATTATTTTATAGAGTGGTAAAAACTAGGGCTGCACGATATATCGACAAATTATCATTATCGCGATAATGGTATATGCAATATCTGTATCGCAAAGAGTTTCGATAAATGAAATTTAATTTATGTGCCAAGCATTTGTGTGTCCAAATTTGACCAATCAGATGGCCCTTACTATCTTTATACCCGAAATCCGAAGTCAGAATATCTGCTGAGGGTTTTAAAGTCATTCATATTGTTTCGTAGTCTAAATATTTGCAACTTCCTTGATGTATATTTTCTTTTTAGCCTGAATTAGATTTAATTACATCAGACGAATACATATTACCTGTTTATTTTAATATGATCATTACATATAGAAATGATTTTTTTTAAATAGCCAATAATAATAATAAAAAATGCACTTCTCTAGGGAAATGTTATATCGCAAGAAATATCGTTATCGCAATATTCAACAGCATATCGCATATCGCATATTTTCCTAATATCGTGCAGCCCTAGTAAAAACATCATGAATCTATTATTGATCTTTATGTTTTTAGGTTTAGATGATCACCAACCTGCTGGTTACTAATGTCCCTGAATGTAATGAAGGGAAGGTGTTGAAGAAATCATTAACTCTTTCACACAAATTCATTACCAAAGGCTAGGAATTATGGACCAAATAAAATATTACATGTGCAGTCGTGTTTTGCTATTACTGTGATTGGAAGGCCAAAAGTATGCGGACACCTGACCATCACCCCCAAAATTTGAAGCATACTGTATATTAATAAAGAATGTCTTTGTATGTTGAAGCATTACTTTCCCAATTGGCCTAACCTGTTCCGGTGGCGCACCATTATACCCAAAACGAGCTCCATGAAGAAATGGTGTGTTAAGGCTGTAGTAAATGAACTGGAACTGGAGCCTCCATGACATCCCAACGTCAGTACCTGGTCTCACTAATGCTCTTGTAGTTGGACGAACAAATCCCCACTGGAACACTCTACAAAGCCTTCCTATAAAGTGGAGTAAACACAGTAGGCTATATCTGGAATAGGATTTTCAACAAGAACATCTGGTTGTGATGGTTGGGTGAGTTCTATGAAGAATTGCTAAGCTGTTATGGTTTTAATAATTAGATTGCAACACCTGGGTTGTTATGCTGCTCTTCTTGTTGTGTTTTGTTGTTAGTTTGTACGGATCTCTTGCCAATGCTCGAAGAGATGTCAGAAAGAAAATCTCTAACATTGTACAAGTTATAAGATTTTATTCATTCACCTTTAGCTTGGATAAGAGCAGACAATGCGGCCTCCATTCACAATCTCTTTCACATTTTGACTCCTGGAATATGATTGTTCCATAAGGGGGAAAAAAAGCTCCATAGAGCTGAATTCATTTTATTGTCACATAACGTTGCTGAGTCTAGACCTGAGCAACTGAAGGAACCCCAGATCATAACACTGTCTCCAGAGGCTTGTACAGTGGACACTATGCATTGTGTTCTCCAGAGTGATGGGTGCATCAGGATGAGAAGAAATCTGCATGAAGTGATGCACCCATTACTCTGTAACAAGGTCAATCTGGACTTAACAGACCACATGACCTTTTCCCATTGCTCCAAAATCCCATCTTTATGCTGCCTAGCAAATGGAGGCCTTTTTTTCTGACGTGTCTCAGGAGCAAGTGGTTTTCTTATGGACACACAGCTGTTTAGTTCCAATCCTGTAAGTTCTCATCACTTGTGTGTGTATGGAAATGCTCTTGTGTCACCATTAAAATAGCTCTGTTTTTTTTCTGATTTTTTTTTGCCATGCATCTTCACCAAGGGTTTACTGTAAGTGATCTCCACTCATGATTTCTTCCAACCCAAGTTGACCAAAGTTCAGCACCATCCTTCCAGGTTTTGATAATGTGTTGAAGCGTTCTCAACCTAGTTCCAGTCATTTCAAATCTAATGAGATGTTTTCTTTGTCTAATTCCTCCATTACTCATAACACTTTAGCGCTTTACAGCTTGAATCAACAGAAGTGGAGCCCATTAGTTTGTCCGAAGAGCTGAATGAAATTGAGATGACATCGGGAATGATTTGATCTCGAGTGTCTTCATAAGTTTCATTGTTTTCCACATTCTATCCTTGTTTTTCCATCAAAACAAACTCATTAAGCCTTGTGTGGATTGGATTAATCACGATCTATCACGATCTATTCAATACCATATTGAAGAAGTGTTTTTTTTTGTTCAATTAAAAACACTGCATGTATTTTTAGAGTTGTTTTGTTCTGTGATCTGCGACCGACACCCCTTGAAAGACGACACGGCCGATCGTGATCGGTGTGTGTGTGTGTGTGTGTGTGTTTGAAGTCTATAAGTTGGGTTTCGTAACAAAAACACGGTGGCGATTGATGGAGTCATCACATCCTCCTACACACATTACACAAACAAACACATTAACAAAAAAAATAAATCACTTTCATTCACAATGAAGTTTAATGTTGGTGCTTAGTGTGAACCCTCTCACTTGTAGCAGGTAGCAGTTGCCTGGATACGGGTTTTGTTATCTAGACTGTGCTTTTGACAGTCTATCTCTCTCTCTCTCTCTCTTTAATTTCTCCCATGAACATATCAAGCCTCTTCAACTCTTCATACTGCTCAGTTTGTAGATTTACTGGCAGTGATTACATTGCAGGATCAAGTTGTTCCCTTAATTCATCAAGAAGAAACCGTAGAAGTACCAAGCTCTTTGGTCGTGTAAATGAAACAGATTAGTGTGATCGGTTGCACTGGGACGATGTGAATCACTGGCATTGTGATTCATTGTGGGGTGAACTCATTCTGGTGCCATTTTATATCACTTAGTTGAAGACCAGCCTTTGTCTAATTGTCAGTGAAGAAAAATCGCAAATAGAGATGCGTTTTGGTGAATTTGGTGAAGGTTTGAGCACACATTTTCATCATGTACCGACTATTAGCAAGCTCGAAAGACAAAACATTTGTTATTTCTATATACAGCGTTTTTGTTGCATGTTGTGCGAATTTGTGTGTATATGCGCACACCCGTGTGTGTGTGTACGCGCTGTCATTACCAGTGCCACTTTCATTTCAGTAATGTTTCCCCGATGCTCCCTTTTGTGTAGGTGAGTCATTGTGCTAAATCAGTCTCGGTGGGACTCAGGTTCAAGCAGAAGAGCTCGGTTAGCCCACCCGCCTCCTCCCCTACCTCCACTCCACGCTATTACCGTAATTGCTCCACATTTTCAGCCGCTGTTGTGCACAGAGCCGCACACAGCGGGAGAGAGTGCCAGAGAATGCTCGCCCAGCTGCGAACGTTTGCAGAAAATGGGCTTCAGGGTTGTAGCGGCTTGGTTCTGAATGGGTTTCTAGCCGGAGTGCCGTAATGATAAAGGATGGAGGTTCGGCTTGTCTCTCCATCTCTTGGCAGATCTCTCAGGTGAGAGTTCGGTGAGTGCCGTGTCTTTTTCAGTTCTTCAGGTTCTCCAGTTTTGGGGTTTCAGTTTTCAGTTTTCAGTATAGATGATGATGATGATGATGATGGGTATTCTCAGAGCTCTGGAATTTAAAAGATCATCTTCTGGGGTTAATTATTTATTTCTGAGAGTCATAAGTTATCTTGATTGGATGTTCTATTTTAGTTTATTTTAAGATTTCCATTTGCATTTACATTTTTTGTTGAGTACGTGTACTGTATGTGTCTGTACATATTTATTGCATTTATTGTTATTGCAATGTCCCCACATTACCAGTAAGATCTGACCATTTTCACCTTTAATTATAATTTTTTTTGCTATTATTTTATCATATTAGAAAAGCAAAGTGCATTTCGATATGGTTACTGATGGTTAGCGTTTGGTTTGGATGTCTAGTAGGCTGCATGAATCACAATGATGTACTGTAGTGTGTGTGTGTGTGTGTGTGTGTGTGTGTGTGTGTGTGTGTGTGTGTGTGTGTGTGTGTGTGCGTGCGTGTCTGTTTTCTGTTTGCAACACAAGTGAACAGTCCAAATGTCAGCCAAATGTAATTTCCTGTTATTCTCTCTCTTACACACACACACACACACACTCTAGCGCATATTACTTCTTGATTTGTCTGTCCTGCAGGACACTAAGCTCTATTTTATATTTTATTATTATATTGTTTTATTAATAATTCATTCTCATTGTTTCTACAGAGTTTATAACACAGATATTAATCAGTGCTTACAGCATATACAGGTGTCAGTTGGTCGACAGACTGCTTTCATCAATTATGTGTCAATTATTGAGCAGAGAGATTGTCTGTTTCTCTCAAAACCTTCCGCTGTCATCGTGATTGTCATTAACCGCATCTCAAATTCCAAATTTCTGACCATATAGTCGAAAAAAATAGAACAATCGAGAACATTTAGGAGGCTGGTATGCAGAACTGACCGTTCAGTTACACACTAACTATAATTGGAAAAAAAAAAGAATTGTTCAGTATTAGTACTCAATATCAGTCTAGAATAATATATAAATGTGTCACTTGGGACAAATTCCTACTTTAATATTTAATTAGACAATCAGATTTATTATTTACAAGCAGATGGATAGAAATATATGGCTTTTTCAAAAAAGATGATGCTTATTAGAATAATACTTTGTGATATGTGTGGTGCCATTTTTATGTGTAAAATTTATATGTAATTTATTCACAGGGAGTAAAAAATGAATAGACTCATGAATGAAGGCATAAGAAAACGATTGACATTTACAGAAGACTTTAGGCACCGCACAGAACAGTGATGAGACTTCTAGCTGCAGTAAAACATTAAAAAATGCAAACGTTTTAAAGAAGGCTTTACATCTGTGAATGACGATCCCGGCCGAGTTGGTGCAGAGCCCACTGCAGTCGTTTCCGTTAACATTCAGTGTGTGGAACGCCTGATCCTTTTACAATCGATGCATAACTTGTCACCAGCTTGCGGAAGAAACACATCTGTCTGTGGGAAGTGTGCACACAATCATTCACCAACACCACTTGTACATTACAGGAACTTGGTTGAGAGTTATTGCCACATCAGGGAGTCCGATCATGGCTCCCACCGGTGTACTGAGAAAACTTTCTAATCTTGATGGTATTCCAGCTCTTGTGAAACACTGGTTTAAGTGCATTTGTGTAGCAGAGGATTATATAGAGAAATAAAGGAAGGTTTTGCTCCCTTAACTGTGTTCTGTTATTCTGCATCGGAAGTCCCAGATTGACTTGAACACCCCTCGTGTTTATCTTTTAAACTTTATGTGTGTAAAATGAATGAATTTAAATACAATGGAAATGTTAATCATTATTGGAAAAAATGTACTGTATATGAAATGTCTCGTCAGCTCGTCATCGCACGTTGCTCGGAAAAATCTGTGTGTGCCTCACGTTTCATATTCATTATTCATTTAACACAGGGAGAAAGGAAGTTATAGAGCTTTTAGAGAAACGTTAGTTTTATTCTTTGTTTTGCGTGTGTGTGTGTGTGTGTGTGTGTGTGTATAATAATTATACTGATTCGGATGAGTCTTGAATGTGGGCAGTAAATGCTAATTTTGTGCTTCCTGTCAGTGAGCACTGTCAGCACTTGAGCTTGACCTTCAACATGTAGCAAAACAAACCAGAGTGAAGACTTTATGTTGTATTGTGTGGGAAAGAAACACACATTTTAATACCTAAATATCTATTAGTGTTTTCTTGAACTGAAACATCACATACAGTATGTAATGAACTACAGACTCATTTTGTGTTAGCAAACAAAATGTAGTAATAATCTGACAGGATAAGGAAGTCAGATTGACATTCGCTAAAAATGTTATTATCTTATGTTGTATTAGCATAAAAAAAAGAAAGGGAGTGCTATTTAGTCAAACTATCACTTTTAAACTTCTATAGAGAGAGTGTCCTGCTAATGGCTAAATTTTGCTAACGACTGTTTTTAGCTCATGATACAAATGTGGCAAAAAAAAAAAAATCATAAATTTTTTACCCCTAAATATATATTAGTATTTTCTTGAGCTGAAGCATTATGTTTGTAATGAACTACATGCTCATGTCATGTTAGCAAACAAAGCGTAGCATTTTAGCTAAAAGACCTGACTATGTTAGCGACTTTATACTATTAGCCATAATCTGACTGGAAAAAAAAGCGTTCAGATTGATATTAGCTAAAATTTTATCATCTTATTATCGTGGATTAGCATTAAAAGGAAAAAGGTATTTAACCAACTGTCACTTTTAATTCATCTGATTCTAGGAGACTTCTATGTGTGGCTAAATCATGCTGAAGAATGTTTTAGCTAGCTAAGCAACTCCTTGGTACAAACATGACTTAGCTATCTAGTGTGTGTTGCTAATTTCTTGGTATACATTTTAGCCAAGAAAAAAAAAATCTACATACAATGAGATCAATAAGTATTTGATCACCCTGTGATTTTGCAAGTTCTCTTATGGCGCTTTTCCACTGCATAGTACGGCACGAAACGGTTCAGTTCTACTCACTTTTGGGGGGTTTACCACTGGGAACAGTACCTGGTACCTGGTCCTTTTTTTAGTACCACCTCAGCCGAGGTTCCAAGCGCGCCGAACCGTTACCAAAACGTGACGTGTAAACTCTGCTGGTCACTGATTAGCCGGAGAAAATCGTCATTACTGCGTCACTGAACTTGCGACACGAGACACAACAGAACCGCTATATTTAGAACAGCCAGAGAAGGATCGCACGCACCTTTTTGTATTAACCGTCGGCCTCTTTTGAAACAAACTCCTTCGTCTCGCTGTTAAAAACATCCACATGCCGAGAATGAAGAACACCATGCCGTCGATATGCTCCATTGTTGTGTTTGTTTGTGGCGCATTTACGATGACGTCACGGCAGTAACGGCGCCGCAACTAAACGACACGTGAGTAATCCCGCCCATGCTAAAGCGTTACTACACTGCAGTGGAAGCGCAAACCGAGCCAAACTGCGCCGAATCGAAGTGAGTTGAACTGAACCGTGTCATGCCGTACTATGCAGTGGAAAAGAGGCATTACTTAGAAATCATGGAGGGGTCTATAATTTTCAGCATACAGTAGGTGCATTTCCACTGTGAGAGACAGAATCTAAAAAGAAAAATCCGGAAATCACATTGTATGATTTTTTAAAAATGTATTTGTGAATTACTGTGTCAAATAAGTATTTGTTCACTTGCTTATCAACCAGATTTCTGACCGTCAAAGACCTGTTATTTTGCTTTTAAGTAGCCCAGCTACACTCTGCTCATGATTTAATCTAAAGGCTAGATACGTATAAAGGTTTACTTTACTTTAATTTACTTTGCTTAAATATGCAAATAAGAAATGCATATATTTAATTTAAATTCTAAATCTGTACTGTAATTTTAGTCCTGTGATTGGAAATTTGTTTACAGTAATGTTTAACTTGTATTTCATAAGGTTTTGCCAGTGGTGGTACACAGAAACAGGGGTCATTATTAACTATTAAAGAAAATTATGATGATCTGTCACGGTGTGCGCCCAAATCTACTATCACTACTCGCTTACTCTGTAGGCTCACTAGACAGGCGGCACCCCCTTCTGCATTATGATCTCATTATAAAAGCAAGGCGCGGAGTTTAGTCCGAGGTCCGGGAAGTATGTGACGCGGTGATGAATTGGAGAGTGACTTTAAACAAGGAAACTAGAATTCCGCCCTTTGATCCTCGCGGTGAGGATAGCGCGAGAAAAAGCTGCGCGAGCTCCCTCGGCACCTTTGCTCCTGCACCGTGCCTGCCTTTATTTTATTTTATCCTAAGATTTAATTTTATTTGAATTCTACATTTGTACTGTAATTTTAGTACTGTGATTATGAATTTGTTTAACTACAATGTTTTATTTTCTTTTATCCGCTGCTACGGATGAATCCTGCAGAGAATGAACTAAGTCCTAAGGCGTCAGTCTACAGTATAGTTATATAGAGCCACTCAGCGGTAAAAGCCAGCAAACGCACAAATCCAAATGCTGCGGCCGAGTACTGCAAATTGTAGACCCCTCCATGATTTCTAAGTAAGAGAACTTGCAAAATCACAGGGTGATCAAATACTTGTTGACCTCACTGCATGTAAAAGAAAGGTTTTGTCTTTACATTTGTCAAAATTCGCTGCTTCGATTATATATTTTTGTTTCATACATTAAAGGACCTGAAACCAGTCTCAGGAAAATTTCTGTCTGTCTGTACAGTATGTCTGTATATCTACAGTGGTGTGAAAAACTATTTGCCCCCCTCCTGATTTCTTATTCTTTTGCATGTTAGTCACACAAAATGTTTCTGATCATCAAACACATTTAACTATTAGTCAAAGATAACACAAGTAAACACAAAATGCAGTTTTTAAATGAGGGGTTTTATTATTTAGGGAGAAAAAAAATCCAAACCTACATGGCCCTGTGTGAAAAAGTAATTGCCCCCTGAACCTAATAACTGGTTGGGCCACCCTTAGCAGCAATAACTGCAATCAAGCGTTTGCGATAACTTGCAACGAGTCTTTTACAGCGCTCAGGTCAGGACTTTGACTAGGCCACTCCAAAGTCTTCATTTTGTTTTTCTTCAGCCATTCAGAGGTGGATTTGCTGGTGTGTTTTGGGTCATTGTCCTGCTGCAGCACCCAAGATCGCTTCAGCTTGAGTTGACGAACAGATGGCCGGACATTCTCCATCAGGATTTTTTGGTAGACAGTAGAATTCATGGTTCCATCTATCACAGCAAGCCTTCCAGGTCCTGAAGCAGCAAAACAACCCCAGACCATCACACTACCACCACCATATTTTACTGTTGGTATGATGTTCTTTTTCTGAAATGCTGTGTTACTTTTGCGCCAGATGTAACGGGACACACACATTCCAAAAAGTTCAACTTTTGTCTCGTAGGTCCAGAAGGTATTTTCCCAAAAGTCTTGGCAATCATTGAGATGTTTTTTAGCAAAATTGAGACGAGCCTTAATGTTCTTTTTGCTTAAAAGTGGTTTGCGCCTTGGAAATCTGCCATGCAGGCCGTTTTTGCCCAGTCTCTTTCTTATGGTGGAGTCGTGAACACTGACCTTAATTGAGGCAAGTGAGGCCTGCAGTTCTTTAGATGTTGTCCTGGGGTCTTTTGTGGCCTCTCGGATGAGTTGTCTCTGCGCTCTTGGGGTAATTTTGGTCGGCTGGCCACTCCTGGGAAGGTTCACCACTGTTCCATGTTTTTGCCATTTGTGGATAATGGCTCTCACTGTGGTTCGCTGGAGTCCCAAAGCTTTAGAAATGGCTTTATAACCTTTACCAGACTGATAGATCTCAATTACTTTTCTTCTCATTTGTTCCTGAATTTCTTTGGATCTTGGCATGATGTGTAGCTTTTGAGGTGCTTTTGGTCTACTTCTCTGTGTCAGGTAGCTCCTATTTAAGTGATTTCTTGATTGAAACAGGTGTGGCAGTAATCAGGCCTGGGGGTGACTACAGAAATTGAATTCAGGTGTGATAAACCACAGTTAAGTTATTTTATAACAAGGGGGGCAAATACTTTTTCACACAGGGCCATGTAGATTTGGAGTTTTTTTTCTCCCTTAATAACGTAAACCTTCATTTAAAAACTGCATTTTGTGTTCAATTATGTTATCTTTGACTAATAGTTAACGGTTTTTGATGAGCAGAAACATTTAAGTGTGACAAACATGCAAAAGAATAAGAAATCAGGAAGGGAGCAAATAGTTTTTCACACCACTGTATATGTCTGTCCAGCCAATGTTATCACTGCATCATGCAAAAAATCTCCACCATATATTAAATCAAAATATTGAGTAAAAGGGACTTTATGAGCAGGTTTGTGCCAGATTACATCAGAGCAGCATCGCTGCAGGTCTCACCACAGTCGTACAAATGGGAATAAATACAATAAAGCCTCCATGGTCCGTAGTTGGACTATAGAGAAGTTCCTAGATGGGTGGATGGATTGCATTAAAGCTGATTAGCTTGTTTTTATTTTTAACCTTTTAACTATTTCTACAATAGTTTACTTCTACAAAATGACATTATTTTACAAACTCTTTTCACATCAACAACAGGTACTAACGCTAATATAACGTGTAATATAATATAATATGAAATCATATAATATAACATATTCTTTAATATATTTTATATATACAGTATTCTTTATATATTCTTTAAGCTTTAAAATGTAAAAAACAGTGAAATTGTCCTTATTTAAGCACACGCTGGAAAACTTGAGTGCATGATAATAAAAATTAAGCACACAAAACACGAACACAAAACGGAATGTCTGCAAAGAAATACTTCTTTACAGATGTGGTTTATGCCAGCGTGACATTACACAACATAGTGTAATTATTATTACAACATGACGACATTATTACAACATGGGAGTGCATACTGTACATTGGCAAAATATTAGCTGCCAATTTTACGCTATTGGGACTGTTATTACGATTATAAAGCAGTTTTACAGGATGTGCAAATGAGGACACTTAATAGATAATAACTAATCAGCCAGATCACTGAATCAGTACATTTAGTCCAATATCTTGATTTTCTGCATCGGGAAGCTGCATCAGCAAATCTGCTGTATAAACCCACACACATGCACCAACCATAAAAGAAAAAAATGGTAACCTTAGTGGTAAGGTGAAAGTGACTCCCTTTTCTTCTTGCTACAGTACTGTTCTTCTTGGGACCCATGGTGCTATTTCTTCACTAAATCTTGCACGGAATGCAAAAATCCCACAAAAATATGTAAACATGCTTCGCTTGGCTTTTCAATGACAAACAAGTTGGAAGCGGCTCCTGAATGTACAAACGCAACTTAGCCGCCATTCGGATCGGTTTGGTTGCTTGTAGTGTATGCCAAGGCAAATTTCTTGCAAAATTCATATTATAATGTATATACACTTCAGGAAATAAAAAAGGTGATGAATATTACTGTATATTAATATAATATGAATAATATTATAATATATAACATACAGCAATAAATTTAGCATTAAAATATTAATACAGGGTTTTCTTTTCCTGAAGTGTGTTTACATTTTTGACTGAGTCTGTATATAGTTAACTTCTAATCAGAGGAGCCCAGAGGAGAACCACACAGGCATGAGAAGATGTGAAGATTCATACATCTCTTCATAGATAGAAACCTGGGTTCAGGATCAAACCAGGGACCTGGAGCTGTTCGTGTGTGTGTGTGTGGTGTGTGGTGTGTGGTGTGGTGTGTGTGTTAGTTATTAGTATGAATTTTAAAACAGTCACCTGGAGGGGTGAAGGAAGTTAAGTGGTAGGTTTTACAGCATCGTGGGTGGATTGTGTGTGCTGCTAAGATCTGCTGTGTGACCTCTGGTGTGCTCACCTCCCCTGACCTTTCCAGCCTCTGAGGCTGCTCTTTCACTTACATGACTTTCACTTTCAGAAGTTATTCCTTTTAAAAAGAGAAGTAATCAAAAATAATAATATAAGCCAAAAAATAATAATTTAAGCAGTTTTAAAATATATATATATATTTATATATTAGATTGTATTATAATACAGTATATTATACTATAATATTATATTAGTCTTAATTGTCAAAAAATCTAACAGTTGTATACACTATGTATTTTTAATGTTTGATAATTTCATTACAAATATTCATTGTAATACTGTTTTTGAATTTCATTGTAAACGTATATACTGAATATGCTTAAGCGAATTGACCTGATTTACTGTAGATGTGTACATCAGTTCAACATCAATGAACTGACTTGCATACTGTATTTTTCCCCTCCTTCATATTCAACACAATTTAATTATGTTTTTCATCAAAGAAGCAACTCCAGATCCTATCACTGTGCCTATAGACTTGTACCGTAGGCACTAGGCATTATGGGTGCATCGCTTAATCCGTCTCTCTTCTTACCCTGATGCACCATTGCTTTGGAACATGTTCAATCTGGATTCATCAGACCACATGACCTTTTTCCCAAGGCTGTGCTCACTAGCAAATCAAAGCCTTCTTTCCCAATTAGCCTCACAGCTGTTTAGTCCCAAACCCTTGTGTTCTCTTCGCATTGTGGGTGCAGAAGTGCTCTTCTTTTCACTATTAATCATAGCTGTGATTTTCTTTTTTTTGTTTTTAAAATTTTTTCCTCCTTTTTATCCGAATTTTCTCCCCTAATTTAGTCGTGTCCAATTGCTCCCGGTCGCTGGAGGCTCCCACATTAAGCTTCTACCGCCGCTCAGTCGGGAGGGCCACAGACAGACCCTCGTGTTTCCTCCGTTCCATGTGGCGTCACCGACCTTTTTTTTCTAACTGCTCACTCACGCACCGTTGGGGGCGGCGTAACACACTCGGAGGAACAGTGCTATCCGCTCCCTTCGCCTGCATGAGCTCACAGACGCCCCTGATTGGCTTGCAGGGCCGTCATTAATCTCATCCCTCCCCCCTGAGAGAGCTCGGCCAATCAGCTATCTCTAGGCCCTCGGCTGTGAGAGGTTACAGCATCACCCGGGGTTCGAACCAGCGATCTCCGGATGATAGGGCGAGCGCTTTACCACTGCGCCACTCGGAGGAGCATAGCTGTGATTTTACCAAATGTCTGTGTGATCTCTGATCATGATAATTACAAAAAAAAAATGCAACCACATTACTTCCTCGTAGATGATGGTTCACCTTTATTCTTTAAAGTTTTAATGATGCATTGGACAGTTCTTAGCCCAATGTTTGTAGATTCAATAATCTCTTTAGTTGTTTTGTTTAATAAATTGACCCTTCTGAAACAGATTAACTTCTTGGCTATGACCACAGGGGAGTAAGCCACACCTCAGTATTATTTTTTGATGTCATGTAAGTTGTAGATAGCTGATTTAAGGGTTATGAAGCTTAAACCTAAATAGGTTGTTTCATAGGGCCTAATTTGAAATGAAGTTGCGGTCATGTGACCTGAAAGCTGCCGAAAAGGGACTTTCACAGCCATGGTGGTTTATTAGATTTTCCTGTGCAAAACCTTAAGCCACCTTTCGTTGCTTCATATTAAATGGCATTAAATTGTATCGATTAAAGAAACAGGAACAAATGTTTTACTGCAACAGACCATAAGTGCCTAAAGAAACAATTAAAAAAAAATTGTTTATGTAACAACCTCAGCAGCGACCTCATTTCCCCTCTCATTTGTTCCAACCACTCAGCATTCAACATCAACAGTAATACTAAGCATTGGCCTGATAATACTGAATGTCATCATCTGCTCCTGTTTCTCACTGGTTCATGCCTTAAGTTAAATATTTTTATGCTTAAATTATCCATAGCTTACTGTGTGGCGAAACAAACAAAAAACATACCTTTGAAACTGTTCAGGTACACTGACTGGGCTGAAAATGAGAGACACAATATGAAGAAATAAGGGTTGACTCAAGGCTTTTGCACAGTTGTGTAGGTATATCTTTTGGGGCATTGGTGATTTGAATTGGTTTCTCACCTCCGGAAGGCCCGGATTCAACTCCCACCCAATGCCGAAACCCCAGCCACTGGATGTACAGTAGTGTCGGTACCAAGCCCCGATAAAATGGGAGGGTTGCATCAAAAAGGGCCTCTGACATAAAACCAATGGAATTAGAATTGGGTGCAGATCGGATTGCCCGCCCCCTCGACAGGTTAGATTAACAACAACTGTAGGTAGACTAAGTCACTAACTTACGAGGGAATTCCGTTCCGAGAGCTCGTCCATAAGTCAAATTTGTTTGTAAGTCCACCAAAGGATACTAACACTATACTAACTAAATGGGTTATACACAGTAAATAACTAACATGTTCTATTACTGTACTGTATCTAGACCTTGTTCTTTAGAATTGTGCCGATGGTTAAACAATTCAAGTTAAAAGAACGAGCAATGTCTGTCATCTTTTTTCACCTACATTCTCTCTATTATTTTCGCTTTTGTCTCCAACATTATTGCTTGGCGCTTTTTAGCAATACCAACTTCATCACTCGCTTTTGGACACACTGGACTGCACGCGGCACGCACGTGACAATATGATTTAACTTCCGAGATTAGATATATGTGAATGCATGTTCGTACCTTCAAAAGTCCGTATGTGGGGAACTTACAGTATTTCCTTTTTGGCTAATGATGAGTTAACCGAAAAGGTTTGGTATGACAGTTATGGTAATTCCATGGAAATGGAAATTCTTTGTCTACTTTTAACGACTACTTCTGCACAATGAACTAGATAACTGCGAGTCAGACTTTGGTCTTTGAAATTTTTCCGTGGCCATCACAAGTGTAAACGTGTAACCCTAGTCAACTGTACTGTATATCTGTGACCTTCTTAAGGTAAGTATTTCTAAAACTTGAGCTATGCATGTGTCTCAGGTTTGCAGTAGTACAGTAAGGTCTATAGGAACCGTTGCTTTTTCTTACATCTAACAGGCTACATTAGTAGTAAAACTATTTAAGCAACACACACACACACACACACACACACACACACACATTGTTAATAATAAAAAAAACCGCTGGTGGGTGGTGTGTTGTTTTCTCAGCAGTTTTTCAGTCTTTACACACTGACACAGCTCTCTCTCTGTTTGTGATATTTGGTGAGAGAAAGCCTGGTTTCCATGGTGATGCATCTCTCTGCTTCCTCTCTCTCTCTCTCTCACTGTCTGTCTCTCAGGCTCTCCAGCTGGATGTTCGGCAGTTGAACATAAGCCTTTTGAGGACGTTCCGTGAAGGCGTGGCTGCTGCCCTGGACATTTCACCACGACAAGTTCACATCAACCGGCTGAATGTAAGAACACAACGCTGAGCTACACCCTCATCTGATTTTCTACAATTGCGCTTTGTCTCTTATTACTGTTTACCTGTTGCTTGCTCACATCCTTGCACTTTGTTCTGTATCCCGTTACACACACACTAGTATGTATAATAATGAAGCATACTGTATATGCGTGCACTTTGCACTTTGAGCGATGATGGAGCAGGTTTTTATGAATAAGCACTCGCTCTGCTATTTGCCTCGTTGAACCCGATGCCATGCAGGAGATGGTATGAAAAATCACGAGTTTACTACCTGATATAAAATAAAGTTTCTCATTCATCTATAATTCAGTTTCAATCCCAATTAACGTCTAATTTTTAAGGAGAACCAATCGAACTGAAGGAATTAGTTATGCTTTAACTTATTCATGTTCATATGGGACATAAATTACAATATACCTGGAACAAATCCCTCAAGGATCGAATTAATATTAGAAGCAAAGTTACACATGTCAATACTATGAAATAGCATTTTGTTTGATCTCATAAGGGTGAGTCAAAAATTATCCGCACTCCAATTACGGCGCTTTCCGTTCAGTTCTACTGTCTTCCCAGTCACGGCCGTGCAGGTGTGAACGTGTTAAATCAGTTTATTTGTAACTGCGGTGCAAGTGATTAGTACCTGGTGCCAAAAGAGCATAAACAGAAGTGTTTGGATATCTGCAAACAAAATTTGTACTGATACTCTAAGGAAAGTGAAAGTTTCTTAAAGAGAATCATTACCGGTGATGAGACATGGATTCTTCACTACGAGCCTGAGAGTAAACGGCAGCGTATGGAACAGAAACATGAAACACAGAAAAAGTTCAAAAGTTTACCATCAGCTGGAAATTTCATCAATGCTTCCAGTTTTCTGGGATTCCCAAGGGCCAGTACTGGAACATTATCAGGAAAAAGGTTCAACAATCAACAGTGCTCATTACAGTGAGACGCTTATTGAAGAGCTGAAGCCTAAACTTCGGATTAACCCCTGAAAGCAGACCTACGAGTACGAAGATACACTTCTGCTGAAGAAGTGAAGACAGCGGTGCATTCGTGGCTCGAAGCTCAGCTTAAAACACTTTTTAATTAGGGAATATGAAAGCTTGTGGACAGATGGACAAAATGCATTGAAAAGCAGAAGATTATGTCGAAAAAAATTGTATATTTTGTTTTTTTTCTTTTCTTTTTTCTTCATTTATCTTCATATTTTCATCATATTTCCAAGTCCATTTATGATGCGATGACGTACAGTATGTACACGAAATGACATTTAATAACTGTTAGTTTATAAGTCTAACACACACACACATACACACACCACTATTCTTCTTTTTTAAATAATATAATGTCCTAATTTCTGACATTTTTCCTTTCAGTTTTAGCAGTGCTGTATTTGTTTCATGGTGTAATGTCAATGTGAGTGCCATATATCTTTTTAAAATAATGAATTTTACACTTTTCCCAGACATGACTTTGAGCTTTTACATGTATTCTTTAGACGGCACTTATTAATCGAATGCCGCTGACATTTAGGGTGACATTTAGCTCCTGAAAACGTGCTGACAGAAATACGTATAAGTGATGAGACACAAAAAAACACAAATGCAAGACGGTTGCTGGAGTGTGACGATGCTCGTGCTCCGTGTCGCTCCAAGCATTAGTCATGAAGAATTACGTGCAATAGAAACCCAATGAAGTGATGAATAACGCACGAACACACACACACATGCTTTTTTCTTTTTCTTTTTCTTTTTCAGCCATGCTCTGTATTTTTAGTTTAGTTCCTATTCATATTAGATAAATTTTCTGGTGAAAGTCATGTTTTTTTTGACTCCTTATGATTTTCTTTGTTTTTTTTAGGAGCAACAGAATGGCATTGAGTTGTACGTGTCATCAGACAGGACCGGAGCGTCGGAGCCGGTGTCCTCAGACGAAGTGATCAGCGCGCTCGACATCAACACTCTGCACAGCAGCCTCGGTCCTTTCGGCATCACCCGGGTCTCGGCTGAGGTCTGTCTCTGGGATTTTCACTTGTCTTTACGCCACCATCTGGTTTGTTTCAAAAGAAAGATCTTAAAGAATGTTGCTTCATTTTAAGACGAGTGTTAGACGAGAATGTTATCAGTTTTATATTGTAATATCAATAATAATATCAATATTATTATTTCAGGTTGAAGCCCACGTACTGTCTCTGCCTAATTTATTAATACAAAGGAATCTAATTTGGTAGGCTGAGTATCTTAGACCTTATTTACACTAAGTTCTACTTCTTTCATCATCAGCCAAATAAACTCCCTGTTCGGTAATTGGCGAGTGAACCACAGATGAGAAATTGAAAAAGTAAATCAGATAAAGATGAAGTTTTAAACCACTTCAACGCTGTTATTTCAGCTTTTATTCAACATTGCAGTCCAGTGCAGGTTGAACTTCTGGCAGATCTCTAAGTACTGCAAAAGTTTCATTAATTCTGTCCAGCGGTTGATTTAGGACACGCCCACAGTTTGACGCAACATTTTGATTTCTTATATTTATGGTGCAGGTTAAACTTCAGGCAAATACCTAAAGAGCTGCAAACTTTCATTAAATTTTGTCCAGACAGTTTTGCGTGATGACGTAACAAAATCCGTCTGGACAGACATACAGACATACAGATGTATGAAATGCAAAGATATTATTTAAAGATTAAGTTCTGACCAATGTACAGACAAAACCTTTTTAAAACCTTTTTTAAAATTGTTTATTTTTTACATATAGTAGATAAATATAAAAAAACATCAATTTAAAACAGTTTTCTGAAATAATTCTTATATTTTAGTCTGAAGGTTCATGTTGATAATAAAACATTTTGTAAATCCATCTCCAAGAAGCGCTTTCTCATGAGCCGACGTGTAAAGTGTCGTTGTAATGGGAACATAAATAATTTAAATGAATCAATTAGTAACCCTTCAGATGAACGTGGAGTCTCTCTAAGCACCCTTGAGGAAAAAAAGGTGTTGCATCAATGGTACTGTATCATTTAGCAATTAACATCACAAAACCTGACGCTCTCCGCTTCATTCTGACACCCTCAAATATCACCTTATTTTATTTACAATGAAATATAATGTTGGGTAAGTTAAAATATTTTACATAAACTTACATAAATCAAAATGAAATGCTGAACGTTTCTAATTAAAGAGCGATTCAGAAATAAAACATACTTGATTAGCACCTTTTTTATATATATATATATATATATATATATATATATATATATATATATATATATATATATATATATAAACGCTTGGCGTAAGCGTAAGTATCCACCCCTTGCTTCCTTTGTACTGTCACAACTTTTTTTTTTTAAATTATGACACAAAAGTTAATTAAAAAAGTATTCACCCCCTTTATTTATCACTTCAGAACCAGCTTTGGCTCCGTCTCCAACCTTCTGGGACACGCCACTGTCGGCTCTGAGACTTTTAACCCTGAAGTAGCCAGGTTAGACTCGATGGCGCTTGATTAGTGAGATTCTTTTGTCATAGAGGAAGTCATAACTAAAATAACATTTTTCACTTTATGCTAGTGTTACAAATTCATGTAATGTTATTAGCTAACAATAGCTACGAGCAAAGTGAAGAAATTTAAGATAATGAATATGGCTAAAAATGATGATGTTATAAAATCTCTTTTGTGTTTTCTGAAATTAATAGTTGGCTTTCCTATGTTACTGACAATCTTTGATGAACACATTAATGAAACAAAGTTTCTGAGAGATATTGTAGTTGGCGTTATGTTATTATTTGAGCCAATCAAAGCAAGTGTTAACAAGTTGCTCGATTTTCTATGACATTGGAAACCACGCTGACTAGTAACTACTACTAATACTGCTTCTATTACTACTACCAATATTACTACTTCTATTACTGCTTCATTTACTTCTACTGCTCCTACTATCATAACTACTAATATTACAATTATTACTCGTACATCTCCTACTATTAGTACTACTTTAACGATCACTACTATTACTAGTGCTACTATACTATACTATACTATACTGTCTAATTTACTGTAAATCAAATGTCTTCTACGAATCCTGCCCTGTATTTGGCTCCATACGTTATATTAGTCAGCTGTTCTTAATAATCACCTCCCTACTGACTCTTGATAGAAGGAATTCAATGGGCAGAGCCACATGGGTGAACGTTTTCTTAAATAACAGACAAATAACATTTTAAGCTTTGCTAGATAAGAGATTTAATGTTTTAGTTAGAAAATTCCTAAAACTAAACTCGTACAGTACCAGTCAAAAGTTTGGACACAAATTTGGATTTATTTTTGTACATTCCAGAGCAATACTGGATTGTTTCTAAACTACAAACACATATGGCATTATGTAATTAAGTAACAACAGAAACAAATAACAAACAGCACCTCAGTTTAGAGGCGCTATGAAGGCTTTACGTAGCAGTTACATCTCAATATCATCAACTGTTCCAAAGGAGATTGTTGCAGACGCCTTCAGTATTGTTTTACCGTGTAGAAAGAAAGAAAAATCAGGAAGGACCATAGAGTTACAGTATACGGCGTGTCCTTTACAGGACTGGTTTTGCTATCTCAATGGTTTTCATGATGTTCCAAACTGTTTCGGACACGACGTTACTACTGTATGTTCCAACTCCACTTACAGTAACTAATCATGTCACTTCAGCAGAATAACAGACATGAATATTTACTTCCAACTCCAACATTTTTGAAATCATTCGAATGCAATCTGTATTCATCCTTATTAATAATTTAGGCTATAATGGACAGATTTTTGTCTCCAGGTTGTAATACTACTAAATGCAGAATGGATACAGAATGGTTACATTTTGCAACTGTACAGAATAAGAAGGTTATAATTAAGGCGGCACGATATTAGGAAAATATGCGATATGCGATATTGTTGTTGAAGACTGCGATAACGATATTTCTTGCGATATAACATTTCCTTAGAGAAATGCATTTTTTATTATTACCTTTTTTTTATTATTATTTATTTATATGTAATGATGATACTAAAATAAACAGCTAATAAATATTCGTCTGATGTAATTAAATCTAATTCAGGCTAAAAAGAAACTATATGTCAAGGAAGTTGCAAATATTTAGACTTCAAAACACTATGAATGACTTAAAACCCTCAGCAGATATTCTGATTTCTGGTTTGCTGTTACTATAAACCTGCCAACACAATATGAATTACTTTCAAACATTACTTTTTGTTTACGTGTAACCATACACTCATTGATTTCATTTATCGCAATTCTTTGCAATACCGATATTGCGTATACCATTATCGCGATAATGATAATTTTCCGATATATTGTGCAGCCCTAGTTATAATTTAACTTTCCAAAAACTTGAAGGGAACACAATAATTAGTATCACAATGTTCTGTTTATTTCGGGATAACAGCACAGTTATAACATCACGGCGAAAACTTTTTTGCCCAGGATTGTGTAGTTTCCTGTGTAGTTGCCACCGAAGCAGTTCTGCCCAAGGATGAGCCTTGCGTGGCCGTGACCCTCTCACCAGCTCAATGTTAATGATTTATGGTCTTAATGTCATGGCTGATCCTTGTATACGCACCTGCTTCTAGAGCTGGTGCCTTGAAACAATAAAGAAGGAGAAGCTCAAAATTCTTCAGTATGACCCCGGGTCATCACATACAGTATACAGTGAAACCAAAATGAAGGTTCCAACCGAACAACATCCCGAAACACACAAGTTATATAAGCTTATAAGTTCAGCCTTTATTTATCACTGCACAGTGAAAGTCTTTATTCTTTACACATCCCAACTTTTTTGTTAGTAGGCTGGGGTCAGAGTATACTGTAGGGTCAGCTATTATAGAGTACCCCTGGAGCAGACAGGGTTAACGGCCTTGCTCAAGGGTCCAACAGCAGCAACCTGATGGAGTTAGGACTCAAACCGCCAACCTTCCAATCAGTAACTCACTTAACACACTGAGTCACCACCAACAACGCTGGGTGTGGAATTCACAAATTGGAGACTCAACCCTGTCGAAAAATTCGAGCAGCAGGTTTAAAAGGAAATCAACACTTAAAAGGAATCAACATAATTATCTTTATTACACGGGTAATTATGCAATAAGAGTTGGCAAATATCCAGAAAAAGACATTTCCAACGAGCTTGTTGATGTCCGCTAAGGAACGTTCAAGTTGTTCCGTGTGCAATAAAACTTCTTTGGGTTCTTCTCTACTATTAAAGATGTATGTTGTTCTTTCTGTCTCAGAAAAAAAAAAAAAAAACCCTGATGAGTGTAAACTTCCAACCACATCTGTACGTTTGACTCTATTAAAGATATTTCCACTTGATAAGATCTTTCAGTTGATACGTCGTTTCTCAGCAGTCTTTCAGGAAGCATTCATCTGTTGCTTTGGCACTATAAACCGATGTGCACAGAATCCGGTGTAGTTTGTTTTTTTCAACCATCACCCGTGGCGATTATTAGCCGTGTAGCGGCGGTGGCGTGAGCAGGACATGACAGGACACATGCTCAGCTCCTCTCCTGCTTTGTTCTGGGATTCTGATCCAACTTCACGCCTGCGTGTTCTGTATAGTCGGAGTGTGTGTTTGCAGGTTAGCATGTGTTTGTTCTAGGGGCAAGTTAAGTGTTGCATGTGTGTGTGTGTGTGTGTGTGTAGGGGGTGGTGTGTGGGCAGGCTGAGGGGCGGAGTGAGCCTCCTGTCTGACTCCGCATGTCAGAAGAAATTTGTCTCTTGAGTGCTGCACATGTTGCCCCTTGCATCACCTGCACAGGCAGACAACAGAAACACACTTTCTCCTAGCGTGCGAGTCCGGGCTCGGGCGAGCCACCCGTGTCTGGACTGGTTGGTGAAGTTTTTTTCTGACTTGCCGGTGCTCGCTAGTGTTTCTTAGAGGTGAACTAGGAAGAGATGACGGTTGATATGTTCTCTCTCTTCTCTAGAAGAATGTGCTTCAAGGCCAGCATGAGAGGGACAACGTGTGGAGCAACGAAGGCTTCTACGTGGTGGTCATCTTCCTCACGATCTTCATCATCATCGTCACCTGTTTAATGGTAGGTTCGCCATGGTTTCTCTTTCACTCACTCACACACACACTCACACACACTCACACACGCCGTCATTTCTTATAGACTTCACTACGGATTCGGCGTAATGAGGATTGAGGTTTGAGTCAAATTAGGCCACCTTCTAGAAGCCTGTGTACATGTGTGTGTGTGTGTGTGTGTGTGTGTGTGTGTGTGTGTGTGGCATGGCCTGAAGTAAGACGTTGCCTAAGACGCTGAATATCCACCCACGCTTTGCACCTCTACCACTTCCTGCTTCACATGAATAATACATGCCTGTCTCAAAAGACGCTCGATGTTTCGGAGCTCGAGTCTAAAACTCATCTCGGATTCTTGTCCCGAGGCTCCACGCGCTGGTATTTACGCACGTTTGCACGTACACGATTTCTCCAAATCGCACACATCAGAGTTACACCTGAGTACAAAAGCAGGAGAGTGTGTGTGTATGTGTGTGTGAGAGAGAGAAACAGAGAGGAGGGGAGCGAAAGCAGAAAGAGGGAGAGAGAGAGAGAGTGAGAGACTGCGAGAGATAACAGAAAGCGAAAAAAGGAAATGTGTGGTTGTACTTGAGAGAGAAAGAGAGAGAGAGAGAAGGAGAGGAAGTTAGTGGTCGGGTCTCTTCAGCCTCTGTGGTGATGTGACTGAAGCTCGGCTCAGGCATGACATCTCCTGATCTCACACCGCGACGTGTCGACCTTCCCGCTCTACTGCTCCGACTGTCCTTCTTACCCAACTAGTAGGATGACATAAGAGGAGAGCTGCTCACCTGATTGGCTGAGATCGGTAAGTCGATCAAACGTAAGCTGGAAGCATAACACGGGATGTTTTACTTACTTCTGGTCAGAGCTGTTCACTGAGGTAAGGACGGATTAACCCCCCGAGTTAGAATTTCATACCTAATTAGCACTGCATTACGACCCCGTTCTCTACCGACACACACACACACACACACACACACACACACATGCACTGAACAGCATGCAATTAATTTTCTGAACAGAAATATGTTCCTGCTGTAACGGTGAGATTTCCATGTCTCAGATCGCTAATTAATATTGCGCACATACAGTACTGTAGTTTTCGGCTTTTCATCTCGCTGACTCCGAGAAGCGTTTCTAGTTATTAAAGAAGGCGACTGATAAGCGATCGATATCTGTTATCATATCTTCAAACCAAGTCATGCAGAAATATTTATCATCATGACATTATATAACGAATATATAACGAATGTAGTGAAAGTGATGAGGCCATCTCTAGTTCAAGTTCAAGTTCAATTTATTTGGATAGCACATTTACAACAGCCGTCAGGCTGACCAAAGTGCTTCACATAAAAACAAACTCATAAAACACACAATAAAACACAAATAGCACACCTAGCGGAATTAAAATGCTAATGAAAACAAATAAGTTTTGAGCAAGGACTTAAAAGCGGATAGAGAAGGTGCCAGTCTGATCTCTAGCATCAGAACTGTACGAACTCATATGTGTAAAGTATTTCGAAACATGTTTAATACGCTTATATCATATCTGTTCATAAACAGTCGAACAAAATGAAATGATCGTTGAAACTCGCATGAAAACTGGCACACAGATATTTTAACGTCTGGTTAGGTCGTTCTATTGTAACACAGGTGTTGCTTCATCAGCGTGTCTCAGTGGAAAGTTAGAAGAGTTGAAGATCATTGGGCTCGAGCTAATGTGGAAGTACTTTACAGAAAGGGGAATTAAAATTCTCAGCTCGCGTTGAGGTTATGAGTTAAAACAGGCTGTTATTCAGGTTGTTATTATTAAGTGATTGATTTTCATGATTAGTAACTGAACTAGTTTTTCCCTTAATTTGTAAGTAGTTCATTTATTAGTACATGAGTAACTCTCAGTAGTAGCTGAAATGAAACCGGGCAGGTTTGATGAGACAGAAATACATGACGCGCAACAACAACAGCAACACGATTCAACCCCAAAGCTGCTGTTCATGATATCAGAACATCAGCAGTTCATATAAAAAAAAAACTAAAAACAACACAAAAGCAAAAACTATAGAAATATTAACTTTTTTCTCCAAAAAAAACAGATAGAAAGCTGAGTAATATCTCAAGAACAACAACGACAACACTACATATATTCAATGGTCATCAGTGCTAGACCAGTAGTCTTTATCTGTCTCTGTGTCATGCTGAATTTACCACCCGGCGCATATGAATTTTCATTCATCCATTCATTCATTTTCTATACCGCTTAATCCTGTGTTCAGGGTCGCGGGGGACCTGGAGCCTATCCCAGGAGGCTTCGGGCACTAGGCGGGGTACACCCTGGACAGGGTGCCAATCCATCGCAGGGCACACACACATACACACACTCACACACCCACCCATTCACACACTACAGGCAATTTAGGAACGCCAATTAGCCTAATCTGCATGTGGACTGTGGGAGGAAACCGGAGTACCCAGAGGAAACCCACCAAGCACGGGGAGAACATGCAAACTCCATGCACACAGAGACGGGAATCGAGCCTGGCCGGGGAATCGAACCCGGACCCTGGAGGTGCAAGGCGACAGTGCTAACCACTACACCACCGCGCTGATAATATAGGATTTATGTTTAAATACAATGCCCTGCTGCCATGTCCACTATAGTGAGCTAAGTAGCCTAAATTACACTACATGTACACTTACACTACACTACAATAAATTATATTAAACTACACTGCATTACACTACACTTACACTACAGTAAACTAGATTTAATTACAGTAAACTACACTACATTGTGTTACACAAAAGGCAACTACACTACTCTATAGTAAACTAAACTACACTACAGTAAACTACTGTATACTACATTATGCTACACAAAATTAAGTTAAAGTCAACTACACTACAGTAAACTACACTGCCTTACACTACAGTAAACTAAATTACACCAGACTACAGTAAACTACACTACACTATATTACACTACATTACACATATACTATACTTCATTACCCTAAACTACACAACACTAACCTACTCTACAGTAAACTAAACTACACTACAGTACATTAACTGCACTTCATTAAACTAAATTACACTACCCAACACTACACAACAGTAAACTAAACTACAGTAAAATAAAAAACATAAAACTACACTACACCAAACTACACTAAGATACACTAAAGCTCACTAAACTACACTATACTAAACTACAGTAAACTACACTAAATTAAACTACAATTACCCTAAACTACACTACACTTTACTGAACTACACTAAACAAAACTACATTAAACTAATGTTTAAATAAAAATGTAAAAAAAAAAAAATAAATAATAATAATAAATGAATCAATACATAATTAAATGAATAAAATTATTTATGAATGAATGAATAAATTTAGAATAAATAATTACATTTAGAATAAAATAAATCAAATAAGATAAACAGTAAATAAAATAATAAATATGTAATTAAATAAATAAAACTAAAATAAATTAAATAATGGATGGGTGGATGGATGGGTGGATGAATATAATTTTAATAAAATCAATAAAAAATAAATATGTAATTCAGTACATCAAATAAAAAATTAAGGAATTAACAAATTAATAATTCAAGTTCATAATGTAATGAAGAAAAATTCATTTAATATAAAATATGAAACTAATAAATACATAAATACTATAAATTAAATACAATTGAAACATAATAAATCAATAAATTATGATGATGATGTTTATAAATAATAAATAGATCAACATTCATGCATAATTATGCAATAAGAGTTGTCAAATATCCCAAACAAGTTAAATAAAATACAAAGAAATTAAATTAATAAAATAAAATTGAATCATCAATTTAAAAACGTACTTGATTTTTTCTTTTTTTGGCCATGTACAAATGTCAGTCCTGTTTTTCAACTGAACAAATAAGTACAGTACATTAGTCGACTTACTGAGCTTAGATATAATGAAATTTATTGCGGAAAAATGTCTGAATTTCTTATCTGAAATGCAACAAATATGCAAGTTTAATTAGCAAAAATAAAAACCAAAAAACTACACTAAGGTACACTAAACTACACTACAGTAAACTACACTAAACTAAACTACAACTACCCTAAACTACTAGATATAATGAAATCTATTGCAGAAAAATGTCTGAGTTTCTTATCTGACATGTAACAAATATGTAAGTTTAATTAGATACAAAAAAACAAAAAAAAGCAGCGGTAGACTATTCTTTCTATTATTGTCTGTAAACTGACTTTGGTTACCACTAGGTGGCGATAGTAACATCACTTTTGACCAAACTTCTCATTGATCAACACTCCCCCTCAACCCTCAAAAAAGGAAGAAAGAGGCTTTCTAACATACACTAGTTCCGTTGTTCATGGTCTATCTGATTAAATCCACTGTTAATGCACATCTCAGCTTTCACATTCTGTTTCATGTTTTGTTTACGATTACTGCAATCACAGGACATACAAACCACTTCTTTTTCTAAGTCTCACAAGCAGTGTAATATTTTTATATCCAATATGTTATATTGATTCAGTAGGAATCGTTAGTTATAATAACACTGTATATTGTAGCTCACTGATAAACTTAAAGGTTCTTACAAACTGTTTCTCTGTGTGGCAGACAGAGTCTCTTGTCACCTATAAAATTTGTGATTTGCACTTTGCATTTGTTCTGCTTGCTCCTGCTGAGACGTGACATTGTTCCCTAAAGTGCTATATGACATGAGAACACTGCTCGTACCCCATCTGTTAGAGCTGTACACAGTATAAACTAGCTGAACAGGTCCAATGTGTTTCAGTAACTTTCACTTTGATGAAGTCATGATGTGAGATGAGACACAGAGACAGGAACACAGTTACTGAAACGCAAATATGCAGCACTTCCTCATTTTCTTACGTCTTTAGAGACTTTCAGTTCTTTTATTTTTCTCAATGTGGAATTTATAGGTTGACTGGAGAATGTTTTATTTAAGGATGTAACACTTCACATGTATATTTCTAGATAGATGCTTTGTCTGCATGTGTATTAATTACTACATGGTTAGGCAGTAGCAAATAACATGCAGTGCAAATGTCAGTGAGCATGATAAGGATGAAGAGGATAATGAGCAGAATGTTGAGGATGAGGGTAATAATGATGATGAGGAGCAGGAAGATGATTAGGATGATGTGGAGGAGAATGATGATCATGATGAGAAGCAGGATAATGATAATGGGGAGGATGTTAATGGTGATGTGGATGACTAAGAGGAGGAGGAGGATTAGTTTGAGGAGGAGGACACGAATGATGATGAGGATGGTGATAAGAATGATGATGAGGAGAATGATGATCATAAACAGAGAATGCTCTGTATGAAGAGGAGGATTGTGATGAGGATGATAAGGACAAGGTGGAGGATGACGGTGATGATGACAATAAAGAGGATGGTGATGAGGAGGAGGAGGAGGAGGAAGGTGGCAATGAGGATGATGAGAAGAAGGATGAGCATGATTAGAATGAAGAGGATGATTGTGATGATGAAAAGCAGGAGGAGGAAGAATATGTTGAGGAAGATCGTGATAAGAAGGAGGAAGATAGTGATGAGAATGATGAGGATGATGATGTGAATGAGGAGGATGATTAGAATGAGGAGGAGGATGGTGATGAGGAGGAGGAGGAGGACGATGAGAATGATAAGAATTAGAAGGGTGAGGATGGTGATGATGATGATGATAATAATAATAATAATGAGGAAGAGGTGCAGCACTACAGCCAGGTGCAGAATAAACTGCTGAGTACTTCACCTTATATAAGTCAGCCCTGAGGGAGACCAGATCACTGTGTGTACTCATTCCACATTTCACTCACTGATACACTGTCTGGCTCTCAGATCTGCGTCAACTTCATACCTCGCTGTGGATTTTTCCCTTCAGCTGTTGTTGTTGTTGATCTTCCTACTGAATTGAGATGCTTATCTAAGTTCGAGCTGTGTGTCTCTGTTTTCCCTCAGGTGCTTTACCGACTCAAGGAGAAGGTCGAGTACTCAGACGGGCAGCTGAAGGGGCTGGGTGCGCCCGTGTCTGTGCATGCCACCCAGCCGCCCCTGACCCTCACCAGCAGCATGGTGCAGGCCAGCCCAGCCCCCAAACCAGCCTGCACCACTGCCACCAGCGCAACCCCTTCTAACACCACCACTACATCCACCACCGTCACCACCATTGCCGCCACTACCAGCACTAGCACCAGCACCAACACGCAGATCAACCACAACACACACCCCACACACACCAGTGCCTCCAGCTCGGATTCTCAGTGCCCTCCGTGCCCCCCTGTGGCTGAGTTCAAGCCCTGTCTGTCCTCTTCGCCGTTTAAGATGAAGCCTGCTGCCGGTCTGCAGGAGAGGTGAGGGGCCAGTCTGATTTTTAATGAGATATACAGTAGGCAAGAAAAACTGCTAATATCGATATGAAAATTTCTTTTCATAATCGTTCCAGCCTGGCCTGGAGTGCGCTGACGCCCAGAGCTCTGGGACTGGATTCATGATTGCTCGATTTTATCGTCAGTGATTTAAAATGTTTTAGCTTTGCCATTATCCTCTTCACTGATTATGAGTGCACAATTTCTTTCTGACTTAAATTGAATCAGAGGAGGCCATGTTACAGTATGTGACTTTATCAGCTCCCACACTGCCATCTTCCATCTTACATAAGTGTTTATTATTTCAGGGAGGGAACCAGTGAGCCCGCTTTGGCCTGTAAAGCCTTAAATAATGACAGGGGTCAGACGTTAATGTGAGAGTACGTGTGGCCTGCTGGCTAGATCATAATTCATATGAAAGGCTTGGAGTCCTGAAAAATGTTCATTGTTCTTTGTATGAGGCATTATGTAGTCGACATCACAGTACAGTCATGCATATTATTGATGTTCACTGGTCATAAGTAAGACTACATAACTTTTTTAAATAAATTAATCAGAAGTGAAATATCACACACATACGTAATATTTACAATTAGCTACAATCTGACTTCCCACAGTAACTACAGTACAAGGGACATTCAAGTCAAACCGGGACTTGTGACGTGAATTAAGGCGTAAAACCGATTGATATTTCCAAAGAACCTCAAACACAGTGTGGTGATGAGACTCTAACATGAGTAAAACATGGCCTTGATGGTACAAACCATTTTACAGTAAATCTGTAAATGATGATCCCGGCCGAGGTGGCTTGGAAACCCTGCAGTCGTTAACATTCCGTGGGCAAAACACCTAATCTTTCAAAATCTGCAGACCTGACGCGTCTGTCTGTGGAAACTGTACACACAATCATTCACGAACACCACTTGCACATTACAGGAACTCGGCTGTGAGTTATTGCCACTTCCCCCGTACACTCCAAGCCATTTCCACATTGCTCCATTAAAGGAGTTCCTGGGAGGCTATACAGTGGCTTCAATATACTTGGAAATCTTTCTACCTTGATGGTGTCCAAGCACTAGTGAAACACTGAGATAAGTGCATTAGTGCAGCAGAGGATTATATAGAGAAATAAAGGGAGTTTTTACTTTCAGAACTGTGGTCTACAGTATATCAGACGTCCCGGTTTGACTTGAACGCACCATGTACAGTAATTAAGTCATCCACTATAATTATAAGTACAGGCTAATCTGACATTAGCAAAGAAAACATGCTAATAGGTAGTCATTAGAAGCAACAGCTTGTGCATTCTAATGAATATTTTGCACCACACACACACACACACACACACACACACACACACACACTAACTTCCTGGAGCATTCTGTACATTTATACCTTCACACTCAGTCCACTCGGTGATTAGCACAAATGTTGCTAATCACCTCACTGCCTCAGGATTTGAATTTCATTGCTAGCTTTTTAAGAAAAGCTTCTGCTGTGCCATCTGACACACTCATAAATGTCTGACTCCCTCATAAATCTTTATTAAAGCGATTTTATAATATAGTTTTTAATAAAATGCTGTAGAATTTGTCTAAGGCTAATAAAAACTCCTCAGACAGCACAAAATGTGGTGCGGCTACTAAGAAGAGAGCAAAATGGCCGCTTTTAAAGACTGGATGTTTAAAAAAAAAAAACGCAGGCTGATTACTAGTTAAGGTGTTAAAGCAGCTTGTTTTAGATATAATTAAATCAGTCATAAAAGGTGTTAAGATTCCTATATTTTTTGTAATGTTTTATTGTATATTTACTGTTAATATTAACAAACTTTTTTTTATAAAACGATACTTTGCCTTTGTTTAAAAACTAAAAACATGGAACAGTTGATGTTGGCATGAGTATATACAGTACTGTATACTGTATACTGTATATGGTTCTTCTTTTTATACCCGTAGACGAGGCTCTAACGTTTCCTTGGTGCTGGATATGAGCGCACTGGGCTGTGTGGAGCCTCTGAATTGTGGAGTGAACACGCCACGCGAGCGGGTCGCTCAGGAGTACCTGCAGTCGGCCGCTCGGGTCCTCACACGCCAGCAGCTCCGAGACGCCACGCGCAACACCCAGGCGCTGCACGCCGAGTTCGCCGTGAGTCTCGATGCAAAGCGTCTGTAAAAGCAGACATGCACTACTTTATATACAGTACAATCCTCACCCCGAGATACAGAGATTCATTTATTGTCTGTGTATTTATATGAAAAAAGAAACTGTATGTACTTGGTTGTTTGAGCGCAATAAAGTAAATCTATCTTTGTGTGTTTTCCTTTGGCAGGAAATTCCCATGAACTTCGTCGATCCAAAGGATCTGGACATTCCCAGTCTCGGGACCAAGAACAGATACAAGACTATTTTGCCAAGTTAGTACTGTGGACCCAAATTTCTAAAATATCATCATCATCATCATCATCATCAACTACATGGTCTATTGACTAGGCCATAAAAAATATTTATGTACACAATCATACAGTACACAGTATATGTAGTGAAATGCTTATACAACTTTCAGGTACCTAAAAAGAAAGGATTTTACAACAATGAAAAAATTGCACTAGAGAGTACAATTGAAGACAGAATTTTCAATACAAACAAAATAAGAAATGGAAATGAATAAAAATGATAATAAAGTCTTGCAGGTCTGTGTGCATGGTCTCCCTGTGCTTGGTGGGTTTCCTCCCATTGTCCAAAGGCATGCATGTTAGACTAATTGATATTCCCAAATTGCATGTAGTGTAGTGTGTGTGTGTGTGTGTGTGTGTCCTGTGAAGGATTGTAACCCCGTCCAGGGTGTACCCCCACCTAGGCTCCAGGCTCGTTGTGACCCTGTACACTGGAGTATAGAATTTAAATTAATGGGAAAAAATAAATAAATACAATAGGTTGGAAATGTACAAATTTACAAAAGTAATAAAATAAAACTTAAATAGAAATATGTACTAAAGGAAAATAAACATTAAGGTATATAAATAAAAAAATTTAATTCTGATGCGAAGTCACATGAAATTGAGCAGGTTTTTAATTATTAATAATTACATGAAGGTCATTGAATGTCAATATGTTCATTCACACTGAGAGAGAGTGAGAGAGAGTGAGAGTGAGCATATTTCAGTAAACTTCATAAAGTGATCAAGCTTCATTTCTCCTGAATCCTATCATCCTCTTTGAACCATATTCACTTTCTTCCTCGCTTTTCTCTCTGTCTGTCCTTTATTGTTGTGAGGCTGTAAGATGGCATTGCTCACAAAAAAAAAAAAAAAAAAACAGGAAATCCGGTCATCATCTTCTCATGTACCAGTTGCTCAACTCCATTGCAGAGTTGTATTTTAAAACGATGAAATCAACAATATACAGTTTTTCGAGATTGCCGCCATGGGACCGTAGATTTAAGGACTTTTTGATTCGCACACCTTCATAAGGAAATGCTCAGTTACACCTCGTTCCTGTCCTGACGCTACATTCCGTTTTTTGCTCTTCCCAGGTTAAGGTCTAAGGGCAAAGGTCGCTGATGCTAATTATCTCACGAGCGTACAGTACAGTAGGTTGGTTTTGAACAGTGGACTGCCTTTAATGCTCTTCCCGGCTCTTGGACAAATCTCTAGAGGAAGCCCCGACTCCTCCCTGTTGGCCGAGAAGGTGTAGGTCTTGGGGGCTTCCCCATCTCGTATCTTGAACAAAACCATTAGAGTAAGGAACAGCTTGTTCTCTGAGGCTCTGGTGCATTAATGATATTTGCTGCCTTATGTAACCTGCTGGGTCACTTGGCTGCTAATAGCTTCCTGTTTTGGGAACAAATTCTTCACTGAGCAAGCATGGGCGGAGTTCCCGTATCAATATATACAAGGCAAGATTCCTTCCGTTCCTCCAGGAGACTAAAAACTAAAAACTGTTTTCACCGTAGGAAAAACGCTCTTAAAGAAATCTCATTTCTGGGATTGGTAGGAATAGAGCAGGGTGTGGACTATAGCTATACTGTGGCTGTGTGTGTGTGTGTGTGTGTGTGTGTGTGTGTGTGTACACTCTTCTTCATGACAGAGTTAAAATGCTCATAGAATGCTCATTTCTTAATTATTGACAACCCTAGACATGGAGAAGCTCTAGCTTTAACAGCACTGAGTCATTTCCTGTCACTCTTGGAGAGACTGCACCATGGAGACCTTTTCAAGCTTCTGTTTATTCTCAGGCTTTTTTGGGTCTTGCAATCATGTCTTTGTTGATTTTATTAAACATGCTGTAGTAGGTTTTAATACACAAAAAGTAGAAAAAGAAAAAAACTACTTCACTTTAAAAACAATTAAAAGTAAGCATCCTGAGCGTCCGAGTGGCGCGGTGGTAAAGCGCTCGCCCTATCATCCGGAGATCGCTGGTTTGATTCCCGGGTGATGCTGTTTTCCTCTCACAGCCGGAGGCATAGAGAGAGCCGATTGGCCGAGCTCTCTCAGAGGGGAGGGATGAGAGGTACTTAGTGCTCTCACATTAATCACGGCTCTACAGCCAATCAGGGGTGTCTGTGAGCTCGCGCATGCGGAAGGAGCGGCTAGCGCTGTCCTCCGAGTGTGTTACTCCGCCCCTAATGGTGCGTGAGCAAGCAGTGCGAAATGATGCAGTCGGCTGACGTCACGCGGTTCAGAGGAAACACGTGATAGTCTTCGCCCTCCCGACTGAGTGGTAGCCTTAATGTGGAGCCCCCTAGTGACGGGGAGGAATTGGCCACGACTACATTGGGGAGAAAAAAAAAAGTAACTGGATCCTGAAAGGCGGCACGCTGGTGGTGTAGTGGTTAGCACTGTCGCCCTGCATCTCCAGGGTCTGGGTTTAAATCCTACCTTGGGTTTTTCAGTCGGTTTCCTTCAACAGTCCAAAGACATGCAGATGAGGCTAATGTTTAATAGCTATTTTTAATCCAATTATATTGCAGAGGTAAAACACACATCTGAACAATTTACTAATTAATTTTCTAATTTACTGCAACTATTTTCATCACAAAATATATTTCTGACAATAACATCAGTGCAAAATAGATTTTTTTTTATATTAACATATATACCTGTTTTTGCTTTAATTACTGTGTACACTGGAGTTCGCATTGACTTCACAAACACCTAGGATCCATTTTAAAACAAACCCCTCAGAGTGTCGTCTGATTATGTGCTTCAACAGTGGACACAAGTCCATACAGTATAATGAATATTCACTTTTGCTGTATTTATTAAACAATTTGGGTGTAGTGGTTAGCACCGTCGCCTTGTACCTACAGAGTCGAGGGTTTGATTCCCACCTCGGGGTCTGTGGTCATGGAGTTTGCATGTTCTCCCCGTGCTTGGTGGGTTTCCTCCGGGTACTCCGGTTTCCTCCCACAGTCCAAAGACATGCAGGTTAGACTAATTGGCGTTCCTAAATTGCCTGTAGTGTGTGAATGAGTGTGTAAATGTTGACCACAGCTTCTACCACTTTTAAAAAAATATATAAAATGAATAAAATGATCACCACTGGCCTTCATGACGCATAGTTGGACTAAGGAGATTCCTAGATGGATGGATGGATGTTTTTAAACCATTAAACATGCAGTGATGTACAGTATTATTTTAAATATGATGTTTAAATCATTTCTTTGTTTGCAGATCCACACTCCAGAGTCCTCCTGAAATACAGAAATAGCTGTGATTCTCTCAGCAGCTACATAAATGCCAACTACATACGGGTAAGCCATTGACATTAACATTGACATTAACATTGACATTAACATTTGTGCAGGTTGCATTTCAGTTTTACTTTTTTTTTCTCTTACATCTGTAAATGATTTAGGTCTGTGATAATTTTTTATTCAGTTTATTTATTAATTATCTGTTTCCCTATTGTAGTATTTCTATTCATTGTTCATTGCAGTTGACAGCAAAAAGAAAAAAACATCTATAAGTAATTTATAGATCATTATCTCTACATTCTTTGCTGTCAAACAGTAATCAAATAGAGCTCAAAAATGTATTCTGCCATCGTGCAGCTTTTATATATTGAAATGATGTCTATTTTACGATAAAGTGGTATTATCAAAATAGTTTAATGACCACAGTACATGAGCCTTTTCACTATAATGTTTTTTAATGTATGCACTAATTTAAAGGTCCCATATTTTATTATTTCTTTAACAAGATAACTCAGATCTAAGAGCTTCCATAACTCGGGTCTCAGAGCTCCCGTAAATCAAACTTCCTCTGTTTTACTTCCTCATTCAAACACGCTGTTTCAGTATCTGTGTAAATGAGCTTCCACTGAGCCATGACACTAAGACAACAGCCGAGAACACAGGTTTGGTGTTTTGGTTCTGCATTATACTCTCCTGGACTGATTTATTGAAACCAACGCCCCCCCCCCCCCCCCCCCACACACACACACACACAAAAAAATCACACACACACTGAAAATCGTCCCTAACTCACTCACTCACTCATCAACTGTACCGCTTTATCCTGTATACAGGGTCACGGGGGTGCTAGAGCCTATCCCAGGAGGCTTAGGGCATGAGGTGGGGTACATCCATGCCAATCCATCGCAGGGCGCACACAACATACACTACAGGAAATTTGTGCTGAGCAACAAGCCAGAGGACGTTGTCTTCTTATATGAGGTCACAATAGGAGGAAATCTTTCCTCACTGTACACCTATTTGAATGTCATGTCTATACAGCAAGTGAATTTTGGTCCCCTAAATAGGCTAATAAGTTAAAGAACTTTTGGCCTTCTGTACATTTAAGCTGTGTGTGAAAAAAGCTGTAATTCTTGAATCTGAAAAAACCTGATTCGAGAATTAAACCTGCTGTGATATAATAAGTTTAAGAAAATCGCTATGCCTAATGCCACCATGATATGAGATCATTACCCTAATTCGAAAGCTTTGCTTGTTCCTCACTCCTAAGGGTTACCTTGGACATGAGAAATCCTTCATCGCCACCCAAGGTCCTATGATCAACACGGTTAACGACTTCTGGCAGATGGCCTGGCAGGAGGAGTCGCCCGTCATCGTCATGATCACCAAGCTGAAGGAGAAGAACGAGGTGATGAACACATTTGAGCTTCTTATGCATTGTATAGAACAACAATTTCTGTGTGTCTGACGATTTACCATGCTTTTGTGTCGGAACAGAAATGCGTTTTGTACTGGCCTGAAAAACGAGGGATTTACGGCAAGGTGGAGGTTCTCGTCAACAGTGTCCGGGAATGTGAACATTACACTGTCCGCACACTCACACTCAAAGTACGAACCTCTCTTTGTTTCTTATTAAACTCGATGTTGTTGAAATGAGTGACTCAGAAGCCCTTTGAAATAAAAGTGTCACTGTAACAATATATATTATTTCAGACAGTCTCAAGTGTGTGGTTTTGTGGGTGTTATATTATTTCAGCAAGGTGGCCAAAGTCATAAAGTCCAGCATTACTGGTACACGTCATGGCCGGATCATAAAACCCCAGACAGCGCAGGGCCTCTGCTGCAGCTCATGACTGATGTCGAGGAAAGCAGAGAGGCTTCCGAGTCACATGGCCCCGTCATCGTTCACTGCAGGTACACCACTTAAAACAACATACTGTTGTACAAATATGGTATATAGGGTGGAAGGGGTAGATGGAGTACCTTGGTGGAAAAGCAGTGGCAGAACTTTCTGACATGCAAAGAACCTTAGGTTCAGAAGAGACATCCTCATACTGTACATATTAAACAACCATGTACAAAACATTCGGCATCCTTTTCACTGAGTCGTCTGTTTTTACTCTTTGCCTGCTCCCATACTCTCACTTCCTGACTTCCTTTGTAACCAGACTTACGAATGAGTTCCTCCTGGGAGAATGTTTGTAAGTCAGATTTGTTTGTAAGTCGAACAAAGTGAGGTCTTATACACCTTTGAAACTAATATACAATGTAAAGCATAAGAAAAAACAAACACACAGGTTTGGTGTTTTGGTTCTGCATTATACTCTCCTGGACTGACTGAAACTGGTCAGGCCGACTCGTCACCCTCTGGACCCTGGAGGTGCAAGGCGACAGTGCGTATCTGTAACATTTGTAACTCCAATGTTTGTAAGTCAGGAATTTACTGTATGAGATTTGCTTAAGTGGTTTATCATGAAGAGAGAAGCCTGAGGTATTTGCATTCCTACAGTAATTCCTTCCAGAGTTAATGCTTATTGCCAAATGGTGGTGCCCTAAGTTCCCCCTGTTTTTAAACTAGTAAAAGGAGCTACATGTAAAAGGAAATAAAGCATGTAAAAGTACAAGGGGTGTTTAGGTAAAAACTTTTGATTGTGCAGAATAACAGAACACAGTTATGAGAGTAAAAACTCCTTTTCTTTTTCTATATAATCCCCTGATATACTAATGCACTTATCCGAGTGTTTTACTAGTGCTTGGATACCATCAAGGTAGAAAGATTTTTCAATATGCTGAAGCCATTATCTGATGGACTGCTTCACATCTGAAACTCTGGCCTCCCAGGAACTCCCAAACATGTGAAAATGGCATGAAGTGAGGTACAGTATGGGGGATGTGGCCATAACTCTCAGGAGAGTGGTGTTGATGAGTGATTGTGTGTACAGTTCCCACGGACAGATTTGTTCCTTTCTCAAACAGGTTACCCGTCGATTTTCAAGGATCAGGCGTTCCGCACTCTTAATGTTTACAGAAAAGAGTGCAGTTGCTACTGAGGCTAACAGTCTAATCACTGTACTGTGCTTGTCACTGGTTTTCCTTCACAAAATATTTCAACAGAAGACCCAGTTTGACTTGAAATCACCTCAGAGGTCTGTCTAACAGTGAAATTTCCTGTCTGTGGCCTCAAAACAAGGACACACACCCTTAAAAACAGCTAACATGAAAACACAAGGCAAAAGGATCAAAACACTCTCTTTAGTTGACATCCTGTGTGTGTGCGCGCGCCATCATTGTCCTGCACAATAGTCTTCCTTTAAGGTGTTTAAGTGCTTCCTTAGAGATGTATCCAATGTGTTAGTGTGTAAAAGCAATGGTGTGAATGTCCTGTCTGCTTTCCTCCAATAGTTCCTCCAGTAGTGAACTTGTTCTCCAACAAGAGGCTAAATTCTAAATCTGTCCTTTCTCGGTTCCCGCCCGCAGTTGGATGTTTTTGTCGATCCGTTCTGATCTCGCGAGAATGCAGTTTATAAGCTGTTGTCCATATTGGGGATGGGGAATTGATATCATCTCTGAGAATTGTCTGTTTATTGACTTTTGAAGACAAACCTGTGAGGACACTAGAACATGACCATGGACTTAAGGATGATGAGAACCTCGTGGATCCACTGCTACTTGAAGTGGACCCTCTGAGAAACTCAGGAATCCATTGCAAAGACTCTTTGACTCAATTTAGTGAAACTGAAAAGCACACAAGCAAACCTTGCAGACCTTGCAATAGGAATTTTACTCCTAACTGAGGCAAAGACACAAGACGTACCATATCTGTAAAACCTCTCAGTTCATGATGTTGTTCATGTTCAAAGGCATTTCAGATAACAAAGCACTGAATCTACAGGAAACTCATTGCAATGGTCTCCAACAGTAATCGACTAGAGCAGTCTTGTGACAGAGGTGTACCTGTCCTCTTTGGTTTATTTCCACAAAAGTTACCTTTTTTTTGGTATGGCTTAGAAATATTATAAACCCGAGTAATTCTTTGTATTATAGTATGATATTAACAATGCTAGTGCTGCATTAGCTTTATAAAGTTCAGAATTTTCAAAAGTGGATCACTGTTTACCCCTTGCATTTCTTTTCTTTTTTTTTTTTTCTCTAAGAAATCTAGACACTTTTTTAGAGCAGGCCTTAGTGCCGGTCATAAACTTAAAGTGGTTCTCTAGTTTAAATCACAACTGCTGGTAGATCACTCAAGAAAACAAGATCACTTGGTTCTCTATCATTGTGTTTCTACTAACTAATCACCATCATGCTCAATGAGCAGCAACCTTCCCAAAAACAATTACTGATGCCCATCATTCCCACTGATTTCCATCATTACTAATAGCCAATATTGTGTTACCATTATTACTAATAACTAATATCTTACCACCATCATTCCCAATCACCAGTAAGTTACAGTACCCCTGCTTTTTCCATAGACAATCACTGATCCCTATCATTATTAATAGCCAATAATATGTCACTATCATTACCAGTGACCAATCACTGATCCCCATCACATCCAATGTCAAATTACTGATTCCCATTATTTCCAATGTCCAATCACTGATCCCCCATTGGACAACGTCAAATTACTCATCCCCCATTGGAGACAGTGTCCAGTCTCTGATCCCCATCATTCCCAATGATCACTGATTCCATCTTTACTAATAACCAATATTGTGTCACCGTCATTACTAATAACCAAGAACTTATCATCATTCCCAATGACCAGTAACTTATTCCTGCCAACGACAATCACTGATCCCTATTATTGTTAATAACATGCCAATAACATGTCACTGACATTACCAATTACCAATCACTGATCTCCATCATTCCCAAAGACAATCACTGATCCCCATCACCCCCAATGCCCAATCACTGATCCCCATCACCCCCAATGCCCAATCACTGATCCCCATCACCCCCAATGCCCAATCACTGATCCCCATCACCCCCAATGCCCAATCACTGATCCCCATCACCCCCAATGCCCAATCACTGATCCCCATCACCCCCAATGCCCAATCACTGGTCCCCATCACCCCCAATGCCCAATCACTGATCCCCATCACCCCCAATGCCCAATCACTGATCCCCATCACCCCCAATGCCCAATCACTGATCCCCATCACCCCCAATGCCCAATCACTGATCCCCATCACCCCCAATGACCAATCACTGATCCCCATCACCCCCAATGCCCAATCACTGATCCCCATCACCCCCAATGCCCAATCACTGTTCCCCATCACCCCCAATGCCCAATCACTGATCCCCATCACCCCCAATGCCCAATCACTGATCCCCATCACCCCCAATGCCCAATCACTGATCCCCATCACCCCCAATGCTCAATCACTGATCCCAATCACTCCTGGTGACCAATCACTGATCCCCATCACCCCCAATGCCCAATCACTGATCCCAATCACTCCTGGTGACCAATCACTGATCCCCATCACCCCCAATGCCCAATCACTGATCCCCATCACCCCCAATGCCCAATCACTGATCCCCATCACCCCCAATGACCAATCACTGATCCCCATCACCCCCAATGCCCAATCACTGATCCCCATCACCCCCAATGCCCAATCACTGATCCCAATCACTCCTGGTGACCAATCACTGATCCCCATCACCCCCAATGCCCAATCACTGATCCCAATCACTCCTGGTGACCAATCACTGATCCCCATCACCCCCAATGCCCAATCACTGATCCCAATCACTCCCGGTGACCAATCACTGATCCCCATCCTTGCCAGTGATTATTGAACATTTTACCATCTTTCCCCATGATTAGTCACTAATTGCCACTGTTCCCAACGCATAATCACTGATCACCATCTTTTCCAATGACCGTTAACTAATTGTCATCTTTCCTAATAATTAATCACTGATCACAATTTTTCCTAATTAATCACTGATGATCATTGTTCCCAATAACTAATTATTTTTCATCAGTGTTTCTTAATGAACAATCACTGATCACCATCTTGCTTAACAACCAGTCACAGATTATCGTCTTTCACAATAACTAATCACTGTTTACCATTGTTGCTAAATCACTGATTAAACACACTTCATTATATTTCACATTATTGGTTTCCTTCATCGCTACCCATCTTAATGACTAAGCACTTAGCAACATCTTTCCCCTGTTTTTGACTAATCAAAACAAGTCGTGTGTGGATCGGATGGTCCGCTGTGGCGACCTCTTGACATGAGCAGCTGCAGGAGAGTTTAAATAGATATTGTAAATACTAATGCAAATGACTAATGCCTGTTCACCTGTTAAACAGTACAGTGCTTAAAAATATATACAGGATGTCACAACTCTGTTCAGTATCAGTTTTTTTTCACACATTTAGCACAGCCGGTTTTCATCCTGTCTGTCAACAGAGAAAGAGCCGTGACCAGAGTGTCTGAGAGACACTTAAACCACAAAGCCTCTATTATTGTCCGCTGTTTTAACGCCTTTCTTTCTGATTCACAGTGCTGGAATCGGTCGCACCGGCTGCTTCATTGCCACCACCATAGGCTGTCATCAGCTGCGTCGGGAAGGAGTAGTGGACCTTCTGAGCATCGTGTGCCAGATGAGAGTAGACAGGTACAGGCATTCTTACAAGTCATTTTTACATCTTTTATCTTACATTAATTACATAGAAGTAACTCTTGTTTGTGTCTTAGGGGTGGGATGATCCAAACCGGAGAACAGTATGAGTTCGTCCACCATGCATTGAGTCTCTACGAAGGCCGTCTATCAGCAGACACTGACCAGTGAAGCCAAAGGAAGGCAAGAGGAAGATGTTACGAGGATGTTTTTTTTTTCTCTTTTTTTAACAAGGAAGAACAATCTCTCAAAAGTCCAAGAAGTCGAATTTTCCAGACAATCCTGAATCTAAAGGATTGTTATAAAGATGTCTTGCACTTGCGATCTTAAACAGCAGTGGTAGTAGGAAGATCATGCTTCTTCAACAAGATCTTAGCAGATGTGCGCTGGACTCTAAAGAAGCATGTTGGCTCTGTCGACGTCGATTAAAACCAGTATCTGTTTCTTTAAGTATACCTGACCTCTGACCTCCAGTTTTGGACGTTCCATGGAGCCACGTCGTGCCCAGACGGTCTAAGTAATTGATCCAAAACGTGTAGATTAGCACTTTTTCTGTTTCTCGTCACTTCACAGAGAACTATCTTATTCGAAGACTGTTAGACGCATCAGCTGGACTCGTGTATGTGTATGTGTGTATGTATGTGTGTGTGAATACTGGATGTCCCAACGGTTCCTCTAATCGTTTTAACAAAAACCTACTCAAGATTTTAGCATGAATGTAAAGACGTTCAAATCTGCTCATTTCTTATACTTCTGTATTATTTTGATTTCTATTTGTAAAAGACGAGGTTATAAAGTACAACACATCACGATACAATAATGGTGCAGTCCGCATATAAACGTAAGTGTACTTTAAATATCAGAGTTTGAAATATATAAATATATTAAATATAATAATAGTTATTTTTGTACTATCTTCCCTGAGTAATTGTTGCTTTAATATTTTTTTTAGTTCTTTTTTTCTATTTAAATAAAGCAACGTCCATCCAAAGTGAGAACATGAGGCAGAAAAGAAGTAAAAAAAAAAAAAAAAACAAGTCCATGTGAAGAGAAAAAAAAAACATAGACAAAGAATTTTTGAACAACCTGTTTTTTTTGTTTTTTGTTTTTTTTTATGGATTATAAACAGGATCAAATCCATTGCGATTTGGTTCATTTAAGGACTTGGAATAACCATGTACTGTACAGTATGTTTTAAACCATAAAGCGTCTTGACAACTCCAACAATTTTTACTCATTCTAATCCATGTTTTTTTTTTTCAATTCGCTAAATTCCAACACTTGGTTACACACACTTAATGCGCTAAATCAGGAGGACACCAAATTTTAATAAAGCGAGCCTCTTCCCCCTCCGCACTTCTTCTAAAAAATTCATGCTGTCAGTCATTACAACGATCAGCCATAACGTCATGACATCTGACAGGTGATGTGAATAACATTGAGTATCTCGTTATGTTGGCACCTGGAAGTGAACAATTTGTTCCCGAAGCAGAAAAAATGGGCAAACTTGTGATGGCTAGACGACCGGATCAGAGCAACAACACAATTGCAGCTGGATGTTCCAGACTGCGAAAATGCTTCAGGAATGGTTTGAGGCACATCACAAAAAGTTTGAGGTGTCGACTGCTCCAGGTTCTCATAACTTACACTACTTAAGAGCATGATGCCAGATACTACAGCACGTCTTCTGAGGTCTAATGGAGTCCATGCTTTGGAAAGTCAGGGCTGATTTTGTGGCACCAAGGGTCCGACACAATATTACAGACGGATGGTCATGACGCTATGGCTGATCCATCTACATAGTTCTTTTTCGACCTATCAACCTGTAAAGATATACACTTCTGTGCAAAAGTCTTAGCCACCCAACATTTTACATGAAAAATAAATACCCCATTGTTTTTTTTTTATTGAAAACGTTATATACCATAATTGAATTTGTACTGTAAGTGAAGGAAGGCGACATTTTAGCCGAGTATTACGTACAAATCAGGTGATCTTATATAAAAATTTCTTTTTAGTGCTTGCATACTGTAAATCATATCTGTCAATCATATACATGTAAATCAGTTTTTATCTCATCGAGGTACAGGTACATGTATATCATGGTGAAGTGTATAAAAGTGCTATTAAAGCTTCTCCGAGGATACTGCTGCTTCGATTAAGTGTTCGGTTTTATGAGGTTGAAAGATGATTGTTGTAGAACTTTAAGCATTTCTTACATTTTTTTGTATCGTCCATTTTTTTATGGGGAAAAAACAAAAGTTCTGATTATTTGTGATACAGAGGTTTTACTGATATATTTGTGAGTTTCTATTCGATGTGTGTAGCATAGAAAAATACGGTCAGTTTCTCGTCAGTGTACGTTGGCTTACTGTTTCTAGCTTTTTGTTCCCCCACTCTTTCAATGTTATTAACCTGTCAATAACATTTTCCTCCCTTTTGTATGTTTAATCCACGGTTGTTGTGAGGATTAAACAAAGTGTAACTTTCAAGCTTTTCAGACCTGCTACAGTAGATAATTCTAGCTTGTATAATCTGTACATATCCTCTTTCTATTACTACAATAAGTCAAGTCTGAGCCGGAGGTTCGGCGTGTCATGTTCAGCAACCACGGCTTTCCGTTGGTTCATCCTGTGAAAACAAACCAGACATATTATTACTATAACTATACGAAATTAAACCATACTGTTGATGAGAACGCCTGACTGTGTTGTGATTTCAAGCCGTAATATCTAATGTTGAGGTACTGTACCACGTATGGTACGTTCACATGAATATGAGTCCTGTTTTATCTTTATGGAGATGTAATGTGGAGAAACACGTGTATAGAACTAAAATAAATATTATTATTATTATTATTATTATTGCCGACTCAGACTGTACTCTAACTGGTGATAATATACCTAACTCTGTGACTTTGTGGTCTTTACAGTAAAAATAATAAATCAATCATACCCAGTGATTTTGGCATTGCTGTGGTTCTGTTTTGTACTGTATGATCATGCGGAGCGAGGTTCAGTCAACAAGATCATTAGTGAGGTCATGCTTGTATAAAGTATGTTCCACCTTTAATGTAAATCATCATTAACAAGGAATCAAAATAAAACTAGAATGTGCACACCTTTTAAAGGGATAGGTCAGATTTTTTAAAATCTGTCTTAAATGCGAATAAGGACATTGCAGTACATTAGATGCATATACAGGGTGGGTGAAAAGTAACTAGGCGTTTAAAATTGGTAATTAAGTCCATATTTCTAATACAAATTTATTGAAACAAATTGTACGTGTAGTTTATTACATAGGAAAATGAAAGCAAATCTTTAAATTTCAGCGTAGGCGCCAGTTTCTTCAAAAGGTTGGGGATGGAACACACACTTCTGAAGGAAGTTGTTTGGGATATCGCTGAGAACCTCCTGAATCCATAGAAATATCGACTTTATTACCGATTTTTAACGCCTAGTTACTTTTCACACAGCCTGTAAGTACATCACACTGGATGCATATAAGTATATTGCACTTGGCCGTTATAAGTTTTCCTGCTCTGCACAAGTTCGTCACCTGATATACTGTATGAGTACAGTGTAAGTAATCATGGCCGAATTCCACAGCCATCATACATTCAAAAGTTCAGCTGAGACTCATTTTAAGCTTCTGCAGTACCACTGTGCTAAATCGAGTTGTTATCTTTCAAAGTTACAGAGTATTTACAGCTCTTTTCTGTTACAACAACTTTACAGTACAGTGATGGAATAGTGGCTTAGTGGTTAGCACTGTCGCCTTGCACCTCGCGGTTTTTCTTCCAGGTACCCCGGTTTCCTCCCACAGTCCAAAGTCATGCAGATTACTGTAAGCTAATTGGCATTCTCAAATTTGCCCGTAGTGTGTGAATGTACATGTGAGAACGTGTGTGTGTGTGTGTGTGTGTGTGTGTGTGTGTGTGTGGCCTGTGATGGATTGGCCACCCGTCCAGGGCCCCCATGACACTGTATCCAGGATAAAGCGGTATAGACGTCCAGTGGGAGTGAGTGTAAAGTATAGTCATCCCTAAGACTGGTTAGGAAATGAGGGTTGTGTATTTTGACCTCAATTACTTTACATTGTACTTGTTTTCCGGGTGGAAAACCTTCCAGTCGGTGTGCAGAGCAGGAAAATGTACAAGATCCAAGACTATTGTAATGTACTTACATGTACGTCAATTTAGATTTAAAACAACCATAAAAACCATAAGTAGATCCATGGCATGATGCTTCCACCACCATGCTTCACTACGAGTATACAGTAGTAACCTTTAGGTGCACTTGACTTGTGTAGCTCTTACTGTACATCTTTATATTTTGTCTATAATACTAAAATAAATGAAGTTTATAATGTACCTACTGTATATCTCTTAAATTAGTTTAACCTTACACTTTATTCGACTTATATGACTCATATTCTGCCTTGATTTAAATACAGTATGTTGGAACAAGACTCGTGGTGGTGTAGTGATTAGCACTGTGGCCTCACACCACCAGGGTCAAGGGGTCAAGTTTGGCTTCTAGTCTGTGTGTGTAAAGTTTGCATGTTCTCCCTGTGCTTGGTGGGATTCCTCTTGGTACCCCAGTTTCCTCCCACATACAAAGGCATGCAAAGTGGGCTAATTGCCGTTTCGAAATTGGCCTGTGATGGATTGGCATCCTGTCCAGGGTGTACCCTGTCCTGTAACCGAGTCTCCTGGGATAGGCTCAATGCCTCCTGTGACCCAATACGAGATAAGCAGTGTAAAGCAGTACAGAGTGATGAGATGCATAAATCCTTTTTACTTTTTAGTGAAATAAACTGTCTTGTTTTTGCACAAGACATATGTTTTAGACAAAGGTCCACCTTGGTGTCATCAGTCCATTACATATTTTCCACATGGTTCGGGATGGTCCAGGTGGATTTGGATGTTTTCCTTTAACTGAGAAAGGTCTTCTGTGGAGACATCCTAGCTCAGCCCAGGCATATGAAGAACACAGAGTGATTGCTACTCGCTCAATATTTCTCCAACTCCTTAATGTTTTGTTTTTGGTTACGTCACTGTGGTGCTCCAGTTTCTCCATTTGTTGATGTTGACCTTCATAGTACTCTCCATAGTACATTTAATATTTGCACTCAGTGATATCCTGTTCATGCTCTTTGGCTTCAGATGAAAGCAAGAAGGCATTAAAAAAAATCCTATGTTGATTGGAGGTGATCAAGTGTATGATAAATACTTTTGGAGTTTGAATGTGATTTTGTGTAATTACTGTATGAGTATCCCTTATAGTGTGCATGCATGTCAAAGTTTTTTTTAAAATTTTTTTTTACTTATTATTATTATTATTATAAAAGCAAAAAAAATCTATTTGTTATATGATTAAAATGTTGTTGGTTACTTACATTTAAAGGTGGAAAAATCTGATATGATTGATCTTGGTTACATTAATTATGTGTAGATATTTCATTTTAAGTTTCTTTAATCTAACAAGCTTAGTTTAAAGAATAAACTACATTTATTAATGTGTTTTTTTTTAAAATAAAGCTACATTAAGGGTCTCATATATTGATATTTCCTTGACAACTCAGACCTCAGTGCTCCATGTCATATATCAAACTCCATTTATTTAAATTCTCCTCTAAACATGCTGTTTTAGTGTCTACAGTATGTACAGTAAACGAGCCACTTCTGAGCCACGCCCCACAGTAGAACGGCAGAGCTGAGCAACAGAAGAACTGTGGAAGGTGATCTTCTTTTGTGAGGTCTAGGGAGAAAATCTAATTATATTGTTTAAGCCCAGGCAGTAAAGAAATGGAAAAAGCTTTTTGTACATGCACACTGGAAACGTAACCAAACATCTAAAAATTATTAATAAGCAAATATTGCATATTAGGATCCTTTTAAAATACAATAGCTCATTCAATCTTAGTAACGAATTTGGTCCATGTGCTCAGTTGCCAAACTCCACACAGAAGGTCATCTGATATCAGACTCAAACCCGCAATAATGGAGCAGTGAGGCAGTAACACTACCCAATGTGTCTTGTTTTGTCTGATGCAAACTCATGAACTAATCTTTAATTATAACTCTTGCTACTATTCAGTTATGATATTTCCTTATCCAGACATTTTATAAGGGGTGAAATTTTAATTGAATACATCTGGCTTGGATTTTTCACTATTTAACCAAGTGAACAGAAATTAATAAAAATTTCTCACAAATATGGTTTTAATTTCGAGAAATTTTAAAAATGAATGTTAAGTCTTGATTTAAACTATAAAGTGTATTGAAACGAAATGGTGGTCTTACAAAAAAAAAGTTTATTTAAAAGGTTACTTTGGAACTTGGCCTGTACTTCTTTTACTGGTTTTAATTTAATTCTTTTATTCATTCTGTTAATTACGTATTTTAATTATGTGTTGTGTTTTTGTTTTATTTTAATTATTTAAATTATGCAAGGTTTTTCTTTGTTATTTTCATGTCTCTTAAAAAAAAAACTTTTTTAATGCATTATGTAAAGCACTTTGAATCGACTTTGCCTACTAAGTTCCCATTACTTAATTCAGATGAATGAAAAAAGTGACATAAGCACATTTCAGTAGTGATTACTCATTTCATTTCCACTGTTAGGCGTCAGTCACTGCTGAGATAAACTGCTCACACCTAACGTTTTTGTTCAGAACTTCCTGTCTGTTTCTGATCAATTTCCCTTCTCTGTATTTAAATATTTGCCAGATCACAAAATGTAACTCTGAACTTAAGGAATTTCAGCTCAGGACTAAAACCTGGGATATCTTTCTAGAGACATCACCAGAATTTTTCAATTTAGAAAAACAAAAGGTCATTAGGGGGAAAAAGGAAAGTCCTTTAAACTATATCAACAAAGCATTTCATGATATATAATAGAAGGAAGTGAAGTGAACTAGCCATGGAACTGCTTCAACCTGAGTGGTGTATACAGTATGGTGTAAAAATCAGTGTGTCGTTAACAGCCCGGCTGCTCTGTGGGGTATACAGGAAGGAAAAGGGGTGGGCTGCCTAAAAGGGTTCGAACAACAATAGCAGCTCATGGCTTAACATTTGTCAGAGATCTAAAAACAGGCAGAAATAAAAATCTTAGTCCTGGATTCATATTAAAGACATGTGGTTCTGAAAGAAGTCTGAAAGAAGTTTTGGATTTTAGAAGAGAGGTATCCTGGGATATCAGACAGACATCGCCTCCCGTCACTGTCATTGTTTTGCTTGGTCACTGAATTTGAACTTCAGACCGATCCTGATTGAGGAAATCCGCTAGAGACTGAATGGTTTACTCGCACGCATTCTTGACCAGCGCTGGCCCATGAGTGTCAGAGGCTCAGACGCAGGCCCGAGTGGATCTCATGAACTTTGGGGAAAAATCTGTTTTAGACGAATATAGCCAACGCATGGGGAGCCTACATTTCCAATCTTTTTCAAATCCTTTGGATTATCTTTTCATGCGTCTCTTCAAATTGAAGTTCTATTTATTAACGAAAATCATCTAATAACCTGATAAATCAAAAATGCTGAAGCCTGAAGCTGTTTCTGTAGCCATCTGGGTAGCATGTGGAGTTATGGTGAGTGAAATCAAATCTAAAATCCTTATAAGATATTGCTGTACTTTATATACTAAGACAATATATTATATTATAATTGTACTAAAAATAAAAAATTTCTGGAAATGACAAAAAAAAAAAAAAGATTTCACCTATGAAACTAAATTTTGGCAAATTTCTGAATGACAAATTTTCTTTTCGCATTGCAAGTACGCTTTATTAAAAACTAAATGCCGTTCAAATTACCAGCCAAAAAACTTTAAAGTTAAACATGAACTTCATGAAGACGTATTGCAAAATAATTATAACACTATTGAATCTATTGAATTCTTCCAATTTAATACAACTAATAACTTTTACAAACTGCATATTGGAAGGATGATGATGATGATGATGATGATGATGATGATGAAGCAAAACATTTATGCTTAAAAATCTTTAAAGCTGCTTTGCAACAATACTCATTATTAAAAGTGCTATATGAACAAATACATTTTCTTTGAGGATAATCAATTAATAAATTTGTACATTATTTAAATTGTATATTAATATCCAGACTTTTTGTTCATGTAAAGATCATTTGCAACAATGTCCATTGTTAAAAGTACACGATGCTGATGATGTTGAAGATGAATGTTGATCGTTAAAAGTACTATATGAACCAACAAATGTAACTTAATTAAGTAAAGATGATGTGAATGATGTTGATAAAGTCATAAATGTATATTGTTTAAATTGTACATTTATATCCAGCCTTTCTATTTCTGTGTAAACTTCAATTCTTGAATTCTTGAATTGAACGATGATGATGATGGTGATGATGATGAAGCTACAGTTTTACACGTTTTTATTTTAAAATTATATCCAGAATTTATATTTCTACAAACCTGCTTTACTAAAATGTCCAACGTTAAAAGTTCTACACAAATTTCAAATTGAATCTATTAAATTAAATTAAATTGAATTGGATGATGATGATGATGATGATGGTGATGATGATGATTTCAAATAATTGCATTTTATTCCTTTCTTTATGTGCTGATTCAGGGTGTGTTGCTGGCGGATACTCAGCAATGTAGCATTAGCGACCTCAAGGACATCGAAATCCTCACTGATTCTATTGAGTTTGCATTGAACACCTCAGATGTGGAATGTCGATTTGGAGTGAATGTTGCAGAAAGGTCTGAAAACTCGACACACTGTGATCAAGATCAAGAAATGACCAAATGTAAACTTGTGAATTTGGAACCAGGAACATGGTACCACCTGACCATTACAACACAGACAGATCAATACAACGTTTCCCTGGCAACAAGTAAGTGATGTAGTTTCTGTGACTGTTTCTGTATGACTTGTGCATGTGTGTCTGTGTGTGTGTGTGTGAGAGTTTGTACACACTTATGGACGTGCCTGGATGCTTATAATTAAAAATAACATTACCTTTAATTTACAGGAGACCAGAGCTGTAATGTAACATTATACACAGTACTATGATTTCCATTTGTTTCTCGCTAGACTTTTACATGTTTCTCTATTCAACATGTTTCTGGTTTATCTTTACAAACATATTCCGTACTAAATCTCAAATTAAATGTTTCATACTTCACTATTTTTTAATAATAGTGAATTGATCTCAATGTATACAGTATGTATATACAGTACACAACCTTTGTTATACATGTTAATTTTATGCCATCATTTCTGATTACCAAACTTTATTATTCCAGCAAAAATGTTAATGTTACAGGAAAATAGGCCAGAAAAAAGCAGCACATACTGTAAAACACCACTTTTCAGAAAAAGAAAAAAAAAAGTTTACAGTATATACAGTACAAACACGCACACAAAGATTTTTTTCATTTGTGTTGCCCATGTGTTCCCGAGGCAGCTTTGGCTGTGGTGTCCTCCGGATGTTAATGGAGGGAACCTTGGGTGCTGTGGGTTGTGTGATCGGGCCACAGTTCGGACTGGGATCTCTGGAGTTTTGAGGTCGGGTCAACAACCTTGAACTCTTTGCCTGCTGAGCTCCATGTGTGGCGTCTCTGCTATGCTCTGGGTGTTCTGACCAGAATTGACTATTTGGTGCTGCATTGCTGTGGGATCGGGCCAAACAGGCTGGCCTTTGGTCCTTGCAGGCGTAGATGAGCCATGTGTGCTCATGAGCATGTCACAAGTTTACTGGTATATGATTGGTAATTCATTTAATTCACCTGGTGGTGGTGTTAATGTTATGGCTGATCAATACTCTCAAACTACAACAGAACTCTGAGTATAAACTCTCTTTATTTCTTTATATAATTCCCTGCCACACTAAGGCACTTATCCCAGTGTTTCACTAGTGTGTCAAAACCTTCAAGGTAGAATGTTTTCTCAGCACGCCGGAACCATAATCAGACTGTATGCTTCATGTCTGAAACCCCGGCCTCCCAGGAACTCCTTTAGTGGTCCAAACATGTTGAAATGGCTTGGAGTGAGGTCAGGACTATACAGGGATGTGGAAATAACTCCCAGGCGAGTTCCAGTAACGTGCATGAGGTGCGACGGGCAGTATGAGGTCGTACGTTGTTCTGCAAAAACAAAATGCCTTTGATGATCAAACCAGGCTGTATCCTTTTTCATTAAAGGAAAATTATATTAAGGGAGTTACAGAGAGGCAAGTGGTTTAAGCAGTTCGATCATTTACTGTATATTCTTACTGTAGGTCCTTTATTTGTTGTGACTCATCTACCATTTGTGATGTTCAGAATACGTTTATATGAAATGCAACCCTTTTTAATGTTAAAGCTATTTTCCTATTATGCTGTCATCTTTAATTTTGGTTACTATATAAATGATGTGTCTATGTGATTTCCCAGTAAATATTGTATTGACAGCTGAGGTTCTGGATGCTGCCAGGAAATATTCCACGATGTATGAGTCAGAAAGATTTACACATTGTCCTCTGAGACACAATAAAGCACTAAATCCAGGCTTATAAGGACTTATTGCTGAAGCTGGATGAACATGTACAGGATGCAGACAATAATAGGCGATTTTATTATTATTATTGTAAATTGTGTACTTTTTGGTGTGTTGTGAGAACATCAAAATTAATGATAAACAAAAAAACGTACAGTAATTCCATGTACAGTCCAGTAGAGATGCAGTAGAGGTGTATGTACTCATGCACTCAGACATCATACTTAAAACAATATTCATTTAATTTAAATCAGAAAACAATAAAAAAAAATAAACATTTGATTGTGGAATTTAGGGTTATGATTAGGTTTAATCAAAGGATTTTGGAAGCACGAATGAAGCGCGTGAATCACAAACCACATTAAGCGAGACCTGTTTTCCCAGTTAAAAAAAAATTACAAACTGAATTGCTATGCAATAATAAAACCAATATGTATAAAAAGAAGCCATGCTATATGCTAGATCTGAGTTAACACCTTGCATTTTTATAATTTTTTAAATAATTTTTATAATTTTTATACAATTTTTTAAATATGCCAGTCAGCAAAAATATTGAACTTTTTATTAATCTACATTTGATCAGACGTTAGGATTGCTTTGATTTGGTAAAGCATTTTTCAAAAGTCTATACGTATAAAGACCTGTGTGTGTGTGTGTGTGTGTGTGTGTAGATGACATTGTGTCTGATGTTTGGCTTGGCTCCAGAACAGCAGTCGAACTCAAAGTATTTCCAGACAGTTCTGGCCTCTCCTCTCCCCTGCCCTTTCCCACCCCATTGTTCTTGTGTGCTAGAGGAAATGGGAAGGAGGGGGGGACTGCGTTCTGTTTTGATTGGAGTTTTAATCGGGTTCAGCAGCACAGCTTTGCTCTTGACCCTCGCACTGATGCCATCACCTAAACCTCTCCGATATTTGTACATTAAAAGGTGCAACACCCAAAGGCTAAAAATAAAAGTTTATCGGTGCACTTTTAAACCTAAGAATGTACAAGAAGAATCAGCAGAAACCTTCATTCCACTTTGGTGGAGTGTTTAATAATTATCAGGAATTCTTAATAAAAATATTTGTTTTACATAAAAAAAATTAAATAAATAAATAAATAAAACCTTTTTCAGCTTTTGCCACTGGTCACAATGAACGTCGGAAAGCCGTGTGCACCTGATAAACCCTGCTTTCAGGGTTGCTATGTTTGTTTTCCTTAAATAGCAAGGAATTATTTATACGCTGCAGGAAAAAATACAGTAACGTAAAAAAGATAGTTATCCCTCACAACAAGTCAACACTTCCGGATCATGGCACTTGTGTCCGATGAAAAAACAGAATGGAATGCGAGTGTTTGTTCTGGTTCCTTTTTTAAAAAAGTTTTAGGTTTATGTAGTGCTGTCGATCAATTTAAAAAATTTATCTAGTTAATCACAGTCATAGTCTGTGATTAATCACGATTAATTGCAATTCTAATATGCTAAAATTTACTTGTATTATAAACGTGCCATGTTGGAATGAAGAGATGCATGACAAACTGGTTAGAGGAAACAAGTTTTATAAACGTTAACATTAAAGTCCCTCGAATGGCACGGTAGCGGCAGGGCTGGAACCCGGATCATCAGATCGGACAATTAACAACCCGAAGCCTTAGCCGCCTGAGTCATCACACCCACTGTTTATGTGAAAGAAATCACATGACACAGAAAGTATACATAACCTGGTAATATGGTTAATAATAAACAGATTAAAACATGTTTTTTTTAAACTTCTCAAATATTTGATACCCAGCAGGAATGTTTTGTTGTAAAAATGTTGTTGTGAGCTTAATTACATTACATACACTGGGACAATGTGGGCATTAGTTCGTACTTGAATGTATGACTTTGATTAAATGAAGTTGGAACAATGTTGACTACAAGACAATGGAATAGCGTAGAACAAAAGCCCCTAATACAATGTTGCAAAAACAACTTCGTGACCAAATGAATAGCAATCTGTTGGCCTGAGTGGGGCTCGAAATCCGGTCGCTGTGCCGAAAGCAATTCATGTTTACCACTGGAGCACTAGAGAACCTGCTGTTGAGGATAGGAAATGCACGCATGTAACAACAATACCATGTCTGAGATGCAGTGAGGACGCCATATCACAGACACCATATCACAGACACCGTATCACAAACACTGTATCACAAACACCATATCACAAACACCGTATCAAAACACCATATCACAGACACCGTATCACAGACACCGTATCACAGACACCGTATCACAAACACCGTATCACAAACACTGTATCACAAACACTATATCACAAACACCGTATCACAAACACCGTATCCCAAACACTATATCACAAACACCGTATCAAAACACCATATCACAGACACCATATCACAGACACCATATCACAGACACCATATCACAGACACCGTATCACAGACACCGTATCACAGACACCGTATCACAAACACCGTATCACAAACACCGTATCACAAACACTATATCACAAACACCGTATCACAAACACCGTATCACAAACACCGTATCCCAAACACTATATCACAAACACTGTATCACAAACACTACAGTATATCACAAACACTGTATCACAAACACTATATCACAAACACCGTATCACAGACACCGTATCACAAACACCGTATCACAAACACTGTATCACAAACACTATATCACAAACACCGTATCACAAACACCGTATCCCAAACACTATATCACAAACACCGTATCAAAACACCATATCACAGACACCATATCACAGACACCATATCACAGACACCGTATCACAGACACCGTATCACAGACACCGTATCACAAACACCGTATCACAAACACTATATCACAAACACCGTATCACAAACACCGTATCACAAACACCGTATCCCAAACACTATATCACAAACACTGTATCACAAACACTACAGTATATCACAAACACTGTATCACAAACACTATATCACAAACACCGTATCACAGACACCGTATCACAAACACTATATCACAAACACTGTATCACAAACACCGTATCACAGACACCGTATCACAAACACAGTATCACAAACACTATATCACAAACACTGTATCACAAACACTATATCACAAACACTATATCACAAACACCGTATCCCAAACACTATATCACAAACACCGTATCACAAACACCGTATCACAAACACCGTATCTCAAACACCGTATCACAAACACAATATCACAAACACCGTATCAAAACACCATATCACAGACACCGTATCACAGACACCGTATCACAGACACCGTATCACAAACACTATATCACAAACACTGTATCACAAACACTATATCACAAACACCGTATCCCAAACACTATATCACAAACACCGTATCCCAAACACTATATCACAAACACCGTATCACAAACACCATATCACAAACACCGTATCAAAACACCGTATCACAGACACCGTATCACAGACACCGTATCACAAACACTGTATCACAAACACTATATCACAGACACCGTATCACAAACACTATATCACAAACACCATATCACAAACACCATATCCCAAACACTATATCACAAACACCATATCACAAACACAATATCACAAACACCGTATCACAAACACTATATCACAAACACTATATCACAAACACTGTATCACAAACACCATATCACAAACACCGTATCACAAACACTATATCACAAACACCATATCACAAACACCGTATCACAAACACCATATCACAAACACTGTATCACAAACACTATATCACAAACACCGTATCACAACACTACAGTATATCACAAACACCGTATCACAAACACTACAGTATATCACAAACACCGTATCACAAACACTACAGTATATCACAAACACCGTATCACAAACACTACAGTATATCACAAACACCGTATCACAAACACTACAGTATATCACAAACACTGTATCACAAACACCGTATCACAAACACCATATCACAAACACTATATCACAAACACCGTATCACAAACACTACAGTATATCACAAACACCGTATCACAAACACTGTATCACAAACACCATATCACAAACTCTATATCACAAACACCGTATCACAAACACCATATCACAAACACTGTATCACAAACACCATATCACAAACACTATATCAAAAACACCGTATCACAAACACTATATCACAAACACCGTATCACAAACACCATATCATAAACACCGTATCACAAACATAGAGTGAGTCTGGAGCTAACATGCACCTCATGGTAATATTATATTTCTAAAGAAAATGAAGCAGAGCAGGAACATTACAACACTAAGAGATGTGTGACTGATCAGAATTCTAAACACTGTTATAAACTTAAGGGACGATTTTAATGTGGTCGGACATCGTGCTAATGGATTTTATTAGTCCATTAATTAAATGCTTTGAATAAAGCTTCAAATTTCGTTGTTTTGAGGTTGTATTTCAAGATTCGCGATTCAAAGAACCTTATAAATTCTAGAAGGAAATTGCTTTGTCTTAGTAATATACTAAGATACTATTGTCTTAGTTGCTTGCCGTTGACAAAAAAGTAAAACATTAAACAAGGGGAATAACTTAAAAAAAAAAACTACTTAAAAAAACAGTAAATAGTAAATTACATATTGCACTAATAGGAAGTTACGTGTATCGTCATGCTGTCATGACTGAATTCACATATATTGCGCTTAGAAGGGAAGAAGGGAAAAGGAGAGAGTACATACATACTGCACATACTGTATAATACAATGATGCCAATACTAGTTGGCCTTATAGACGGTTGGTGCTGGTAAACGACTCGAGGAATAAGTGTTGTATTCATGTTATATTGTATTATTACAGACAGTTAATACTATTTGCAATGCTGTGTTTACGTCATTTTTGGGTTTCATCTGTAACATAAAAGGCTGTTTGTTTTTGTTGTTGTTGCTTAGGAAAACGAATACTTGGAGCTACTGTAATGTGAAGAGCTAAAATATCTTATGGAAGTTCCATATAAATATACAAAGGAAATGTGTAGCTCATTAATAACGAGCAATTGCTTTAGCAGCATGCCGCATGTACTGTATGACTACGAGTATTGATATGAATACACAATCAATCCAATATGACTTTACATTACCTGCTTACTCGGAGTTACCCTGCAGTCTCAGCAGCTATTTAAAAAGTCAGAACACTGCAGCATTGTTGTGATCAACTCATACAAGTTACTGTAGGTCTGAACGAGTCACCAGGGAGGAAGAGCTGCAAAACAAAGCAAGTGCTCAGTGGTTGCTGATGTCTAGCTTTGGCCTTCGCTGCTAAAAGGTCCTCTTTCCGCTACTCACTTTCCCACAATGCGCTCTCTATGGGCGGCTCAGCATCCAGTCAGGGTTGGCATTATTTAAATGCCCCGAAAACAATCTTATCTGGGTTGTGCATCAAACACCGGGATGCTCTTATAGAAAAACCCGTTCAGTCCAGATCAGCTTTGCATCTTTTTTTTTTTCTTTTAACGATTATATTTTTATATAAGTATCATCAACAATAGAAAGTTGTTCAGGGGCATTGGTGGTTCAGTGGTAGGTCTTTTGCCTGACATACCATATGGAAGGCCCAGGTTCGATTCCCAGCCAATGCCCAAAACCCGGCCACTGGATGTAGTGCCGGTCCAAAACCCAAATAAAATGGAAGGGGTTGTGTTAGGGAGGTGAACAAACCCATGATGAAACTGACTCTTATGAAGACCTTCCCAGGAATACAAGACCAAAACTTACCTCTGATGCAGAGGAGAAGTTCATTTAGAGTTACCAGTCTCAGAAATCACCAATTAATGATGAAGGCTTTACAGATCATAAGTAGTAAGTGGTACTACACCATAGTCCAATGCCCCTACCACTGAGCTACCCCTGAATAACAGTGAGCATGTCTACGTTACTCAGAAATGCTTTGATCAGAGTAGTTTTTGATTCTGTATTTGTCTCCCAGGACCTTCAGTGGTGCAGAGTGTTCAGGTGGTTAGAGACGTTGAAAGCCTGAGCATGTCCTGGAAGCCCGGCCCAGGGAGAGCAGAGCAATTTCGGATTCTGCTCAGAGACAGCGATCAGAATCTTAGCTCCACCTGGAACGCCACGTTGGACAACACTACAACATCGTACACGATGGACGGCCTGACTCCTGGTCGCGTCTACAACGTGAGCATCGTCACCGAGGCGGCAGGGAGACAAAACGCCATGTGGCTGCAGGAACAAACAGGTAGATCATGACAAAGCTGGGAGATTCGTCTCATAGCTCTGACAAGAGGTTTTAAGAGAGATGAAACGTCTGTGCTACTGTACCTTCATTCTTCCCTTTTGTGTGTGTGTGTGTGTGTGTGTGTGTGTGTGTGTGTGTGTGTGTGTGTGTGTGTGTGTGTGTGTGTGTGATTGAGTGTGTGAGTGTGTGTATGTGACCTTTTCCACAATGTGTCAGGCAGTTAGGTGAACGCCCTGTCTCTTTTTCCTGCTGTGTGAAGGGAAAGCTTGGCCTTCACTGCTCATGTGTTATATCACCCCCTACACCGTGTCAATCATACCTTAACGCTGTTTAACTGCTAACACACACACACACATATGTACAAAAGCACACACACAGAGTAGATTAAATCAGTGCTCAAGCTCCAGTTCCTTTCTTTGAGAACGTTCAAAACCAGACTGTAAACATCCTGAAACTATCCAACTATTCAAACAGTACCCTACTGTAGGTACCCTGTGTACCCTGCTAAGTACACTTAAAAGCTTCAATCTGTCAACAGCCCATTTTATTTCCCAGACGCACATATGCAGAAAGGAAACTCAAGGCTATTAGTGCGGAAAGTAAAAGTGATTCAGTTGGTCAGTGTCGGGTTAAAGCTTAAAGAAACCTTCGGAGAGCTTTACCTCGTCTCTCCACTTGCCTTGAGGTTCTCTAATTCAAGGTAGCTACAATTTATTCAATATGAACAGGAAGTGCGCTGTATTAATAAATCAATATTTCAAATGGTAGAATAAATGGTTGAGTCAATCCCAAATTGAATCAGTTCCTCAATTCCAGGCATTTTGTAATCAACAGTTGACCCGAGTGAAAATATAATTGTCCCCCACATGTCTGATGATATATTCAAATCCAGTTATCCACAATCCCTCTGTAATATAAACCAATCTGCTCTTCTACTCCTGCAGTACCGAGCATTGTCCTCAATCCACGTATGGAGAGCAAGGGCAGTCAGACGAGCCTCCGGGTCTCTTGGGATAGAGCTCCTGGGCTTGCGGACTCTTACCTGGTCCAGCTACTGTCTAATGATTCAGCTTTAAATCAAACTCTGTCCTCGAACACCACACAAGCTCAGTTTGACCATCTGACTCCTGGGAGCAGCTACCAGGCCAGGATCTACACCAGGAGCGGTGATCTCAGCAGTCACGTCAATGTGACTGCTACAACCGGTACGTATATCATTGGAACTGATACAGTTCGCATTATTATGAAAAGTCTCATCATGAGTAGCAGGTTTTTGATGAAGTTTAACTTGATTAGGTTAAGTTTCGAGCCCCAGCTCCGCCAAATTAACGCTGCCACCGTAGCTTTGTCTGCTCCAGGTGTGCTGTACTGTATAATGACTGACCATGTGCTCTGACAAAGCTATGATATGTGACAAACAAAGAATTTCACTGTGCAATAATGTTTTAAAACTGAGAGGTCAGGATTTTGCTTGGTATTTTTGGATTTCTAATTGTTTTAAAACTCCAAGCCAGTGCCAGGCCAGTAAATATATTATTTATAACGTAATGGTAGTTAATGCTGTTTGGAGGCGCTGACTGCAAATTTTCGCCTAGCGCCACAACGGATTCTAGACTCGCCTTATGATTGACAGGAAGAAGGAGGGACAGGAAGCCTGTGGCCACCCAATAAAACGCCTGCCCATGGATGACTTTGATACTGTCAGGATTTAAGGCATAATTTCCCAAGGTTTGGTCACTCCACCCAAAAATCTTTGTCCTGTTTGGGTTTTGAAAGGGAACTGACACATTAACAGGAATAAAATGCCTCGTTTCCATTATGTTATCAGCGTTAATCACCTTAGAGAAGAAAGGAGGCCATTTGCTTCCACTCATGTAGAGGAATCTTTCATGCGTTGCTTATAGAGTGTGGTTTCATTCTGACGTCATTCTGACGCACTGTCTGTCTGCACGTCTCACTGTGTGTGTGTGTGTCTGTCTGTGTTAACCTCAGCTCCAGGCGAAGTCTCTCAACTTAAGATGGAGAAACCTACTGAGTACGGTGAGGTGGTGATTAGCTGGCTGCCCCCTGTAGGACACTGGGAGCATTACAGCGTGACGCTCTACAATGGCAGCGAGACACTGTTTAACACGTCCCTGGGTAAAACTGAAAGACGGTTCAGGTTCCCGGGGTTAAAACTTCACCCTGGCAGAGTTTATAAAGCAGCAGTGAGTGTGGAGAACATGGGGCAGACCAGCACCGTCTACTGCCCTGCAGAAATAGGTAGTCCATTTAATTTTATTGTTTTATTGTCTAGTTATTTATTAAATCCATGAAACCTACTGTAATATTCTACCATGGACATGATGTGCCACTTTCATCAAAAGTATAAAATAAGGAATAGAATAGAATAAAAATTGGATTACTACTTGTAATATTGCACTGCATTTTTTTTTTTTAATTATTTGAAAGTTTTTTTTTTAATTTGAATACTTTCCCTAATATTTACAAGCTGTTTTTAACTTTTGTGTGTTATCTTGCTAATAATTTGGTATAGATACTATTAAGAAGCACTTTAAGCTGCATAATAATAATAATAATAATAATAATAATAATAATAATCACCATCATCATCATCATCATCATCCATACTTTATACTGATAATATAATATAATATAATATAATATAATATAATATAATATAATATAATATAATATAATAGTACTTATTATATATTTATTACTATGATATAAGTTGATAAAAGTATCAGTTATTACTTAAAAAATTAAATATTGTTTTAGGATTACAATATAAAATATAAATTGTTTATGATTGTAATTGATTTTATATAAATACAATATATAAATAAGTAAAAAAATAAGTGAATAAATACAAAAAATACTAGTTTTTAACTGGCATTTTAATTGTAAAATTATTTATTTTCATTGTATGGAAGGATCTCACAAACTAGTGAAAAGTGACAAAATGCTTTATTGTAAATGTGAATAAAAAAATCTTTTTACTATTGTAGGAGACAAAATGGAATAAATGAAAAATAAAATTCTTTTTCAGTCTTTTCAGAAGTATGACATTTGGTTTAAGCTTGTAATGACTTCTGATTTCCCTCTGATCTCTCTCTCTCTCTCTCAGGTCCACCGCCTGTGTCACAGCTACACATCCGTCATGCAGACGAGACGTCCCTCAGTGCCTTATGGACCCACAGCTTTGGCTCAGGGTCTCGTGACGGCTACACCGTCAAGCTTTACTACGACACCGGTTCCTCTCCCATTCAGACGAGACAGCTATCCCGGGACATGAGAGAGTGCACATTTAACGTGCTCATGCCTGGTCGACTGTATAAAATAGTGGTGATGACCACGAGTGGAGATCTCAGCAGTTCAGCTGAAGTGACAGGAAGAACATGTAAGGCTTTACCCTGGGTAAAAAACATCCCATCATAATGGGGCAAATAGAGCGTGGTGTATGAATGGTATATGGATAAACCTTAACACACAGCAAATAAGTCTGAGATTTAATAATAATAATAATAATAATAATAATAATAATAATAATAATATCATGATTAATAATAATAGTAGTCAGGACAGGTTAGTCTTGATGCCATAATTTGGGCATCAATGTGTAATTTCAAATCAAATTCAAATTTTATTAGTCACATACACAATCATACACAGTATAATATGCAGTGAAATGCTTTTATACGACCGCCAGTGACCTTAAAAAGAAAGAAAATAAGAAAATAAAATCTTGTACGTAAAATAAATAATCAATAAAAAGGAAATACTAAGAAATAATTTTAACTAGTAAAATTTGTAAAATTAACTGTGCATAAGGGCATAATAAAATATTGCAAAAATATAGAAATATGGTATTAAAGTGTCCGTGGTTGTGCAAATATGCATGAAAGGTGACATGTGCAATTGTCCAGATGTATGAGTATTTAGTGCAAGTGTGTATGAATGTGTCCATGATTGTCCAGTCAGTGTTGTGAGCTTAAAAGATGTTATTAGTCCTGTGTGGAGGTGTGATTAAGAGACCTTATCGCCTGCGGGAAGAAGCTCCTCCACAGTCTCTCTGTGTTGGCCTTTAGGGAGCGGAATCTCTTCCCAGACCGCAACAAAGAGAACAGTCCATTACTGGGGTGACTGAGGTCCTTCATGATCTTCCTGTCCTTAGTCCAGCACCGCTTGCTGTAGATGGAGTGCAGGTCAGGGAGCTCAGTGCGTTCTGGGTTTGTAGTCAAAATCTGACATAGGACCTGTCTGAGATGGTAGATACACGATAACTGAAAGGCATTGTTGAGTATGTGAAGTTAAATAGATAGTAACATACTGTAGTAAGCCAGTGTAAGGATCTATCCAATAACACAAACTTCAAAGCACTTTTGTACGTCGTTCTGGACAAAAGCGTCTGCCAACTGCCTACATGTAAACGTTAATGTAAAAGTCCGTATCTTCCTCCTTAGTACCTCATGAAGTCACCTCTCTGAAGATGAACAATATGAGAACCACAGACTCTCTCCATGCCACCTGGGACAAGCCTCAGGGAGACCTCGACTCCTATGAAGTGCTGCTGATATACAATGAAGAGTCTGAGTATAACCTCAGTGTCCCAGCTAACACCACCACTGTCCACTTCCCGCGGCTCAAACCTGGGGCGCTGTATAAACTGCTGATTAGCACGATCAGCGGTGAGCAAAGATCCAAGCAGATGGAGGCCACATGTTACACAGGTACCTGACTTACATTAAAAATTATAATAATACGGTTTGCGTCAATGCATATACAGTGTATAAAGAATAAAAACCATGGATAACATGATACTATAAAGCCTTTAACTAAGCACATATTAATAGCTAATATGTATTCAGCCAAAACACAGTATTGGTGCTGATTTTATTATTTTGTTATGTTATACATATAATACAGAAAATGTGTGTGGTTTATGCAACATGGAGGTGACCAATCTTGCTTCCCTAAAAATGTGTTAACTTCAGCAGTTTTGGAGAGATGATGTTATATGAGGCCCCCAAAATAGCCATTTTTCAGTGTTATCTGTTTTCTGTGTAATCGCTTCAAACAATAATCATTTAAAATGAAAATTATTCATATTTCTTTGAGTATTGATACAAAAAATTGGTTTAAGCACCTAGAAGCATATGACATGTAAAAATAGTTGCTTAAATTCAAGCATTTCGGTTTTTGTGAAAAGGTTTAAAAAATAAAACTGTAGTGTCCGTAACCATGTCAAATTCATGTTGCAATATCATCAAATTTAGCATTTTAGAATAAACACTTTTTCAGGTTGATGTCTTTTCATGTGAAATCTAAATTGGCAAAGTTTCATCTGAGTGATAAGATTTGAAAGATTTGAATTCAAATTGTATTTACTGTAGCAAGTGTGTTTCTTTTTATCTGATAAAAATATAAACGTATATTTTCTAAAAAAAAAGAAAAAAAAAGCATGGATCAGGAGATGAAAACATTAAGTTTTATGAGAAATTGTGTTATATGATCATATCTGATCATTCACTTTTTTTCAATTACTGTACAGTAGGTGACACACTTTTTACCACCGATACCATGTTTTGCCTGATTGCTTTGGAAAAATAACAAACATATAAATGCATTAAATTAAAATCTATATATTAACATCTCATTAATAATAGAAGTAGTACGTAATCTTCCAAATGACTAACAACATTTCAAAGGCTAAGCATACAGTACTTACTTTCAATTATTTCCATGACTTGCTGTAATAATAAACACTATTTATATTACTCTCATTATTTAATGAGTTATGAGTTAATAGCTATGCATTTATTATTTGTAGGATCTACTTTATGAATATACACTACCACAAAGGTTATCATTGAATTTAGAGTTAATAATGATCTGATATTTATTCTTATTCTATAACTAAGGTGAACACTGGTAGGCCAGGGGTAGCTCAGTGGTTAAGGCGTTGGACTACGGTTCGGAAGATCCCAGGTTCAAACCCCACGACCACCGAGTTGCCATTCTTGAGCAAGGCCCTTAACCCTCAACTGCTCAGATGTGTAATGAGATAAAAATGTAAGTCACTCTGGATAAGAGCGTCTGCCAAATGCCTAAATGTAAATGTACTGGTAATCTTTTAGCTGTAATGTTCAAAAATAAATCCCTATTCCTCAACAACCGGGCCTTTTCTGTTGTCTCGCACCTCCCGGGTTGTGGGATTGAATCCCATTCTTGGTCTTTGTGTGTGGACTTTGCATGTCCTCCCTGAGCTTAGTGGGTTTCCTCCAGGGACTCCTCCAGGTTTCCCCCTGACAGTCCAAAGACATGTGGTGTAGGCAGTGTGTAGTTTGTTACTGCGCGTATCTGTGCCCTGAAATGGGTGGGACCTTGTGCCCCGAGTATCCTGAGATCATGAGGCTCCAGGCCCTCTGTGCAATTGTTACTACACAGGACAATCGGTATAGACAATGCAGTCACGGCTGGATCCACAGCAGAAGGTCAAATGTCTCAGCATGTGAACAAAAGTAATGCTGATGTTTCTTTTTTTCTCGTTGGATTGAGTTTTATCTCTGTATAAACTCTTTATGCTTCGGCCCTAATAAGAACTTAAACGAAATAAAATGCGTGAAATTAATCATGTGATAACATCGCCGTAAAACAATAGCGCTGCAATACAAAGGGAATCTGAGGAATTTCAGGAAGCTGTGCATAGAGGAAGAAAGCAAAGAGCTTATCAAAGTCTTGTCGGCCGGACCCAACTGTTTTCCCATGGAACAGAGAGGCTATTTTCAGCGATGGACTTCCAGCGTTAATGAACTCAAGATGGAGAGCACGAACAATGGAGTTAACCTTTAAGACTTTCAGACAACTTTCTTCTGAAATGCAGCAGATTAAGTGCAATATGGGTTTAGGGGGTGGAGCTGTTGTATACGCTACCAATGTTATCAATATTGTTTACATTGTTTTCTTATTCTCTCGATAATGTTGTAATATACATGAGATCCTCTTGTTTGTCTTAAAGTACCGGCAGCTGTGGCTGAAGTCAGAGTCACGAATGATGGACGTTCAGATTTCCTCAACGTCTCGTGGAAAGCTGCACCAGGAGATGTGGGCAACTATCAGGTCAGCCTGAAACATCGTGAGAAGACAGTGTACACGCTCAGTGGGACTAAGCTGAGCGCTGAATTCAGCAGTCTTGTGCCTGGACGACTGTACACCATCTCCATTAGCACCTGCAACGGCAATTTCAAGAACACCACCGTGATCCAAGGAAGAACACGTAAGTTCACTCGGACACACTTTCAGCTCATTGGTAATGAGCGATTAAAAACTCAGATACACTATATGGACAAAAGTATTTGGCCAAATCTTCTTCCAACTTTGTGGCAAAGGTTTGGAGAAAGGCTCTTTTCTGTTCCAACATGACTGTGCCCCAGTGCACAAAGCAAGAACACAGAGCCCTGACCTTAACCCCATTGAGCACCTTTGGGATGAACTGGAACGAAGATTCTCTCTAAAAAGGGGAACAACTCTATATTGAAGTAAATGGATTTGATACAATGTCATTGCAAATACTTTTGTCCATATAGTCTATTTTCATAGCTGATCCACTGATTAAAATAAAGCAACAAACCAATCTGAGTCTTCATTAGTGCGTCGCAATGACAATCAATATACTTTGTTGTTTTATAATCCATTTGAATCTCCTCCTTCATCCAGAACCAGCTGCGGTGCAGAACACCAATGTCATCCATTTAGCCCAGGAAACTGTCCTGAAGGTGTACTGGAACCATGCAACTGGAGATTACGATCATTATAACGTTGAAATCCTGCACAACAACACAATCCTTCAGAACCAGACGGTGGAGAGAAGCAGGAACGAGTGTGTGTTTAGTGATCTGGTGCCTGGGCGACTTTACATGGTTACTGTCAGCACCTGGAGTGGAGAGTACGAGTCCAGGATTTCCACTGAAGGCCACACACGTGAGTGACACCGTCCATCCATCTGTCCATACATCCGTTTATTCATCTTTCCATCAATCAATCTATCTATCCACATACACACACACACACGCAACTGTGCATCATCCAGCACATCAATCCCAATTTGTCTCATCTTATCTCATCAATCCATCCATCCATCCATCCATCCATCCATCCATCCAACCATCCATTCACACATACATACATTCATACAGTACATGCATATATGACACACAGCTGTGCATCCAGCACATCCACCCATCCCTTAATTCGTCCATCCATCCATCCATCCATCCATCCATCAATTCAACTATCCACCAATCCTTCTATCAGCTAACAGTTTATTTATCAATCTGTCCATCCATCCATTAATCCATTCACTCATGTAATTATCCATCCATCCATTTATTCATCTTTTCATCAATCAATTAATCTATCCATTTTCCTTCTATGATTCATGTGTCCATCTGATCATTCATCTTTTTGTTTCTCCATCTATTTTTTATACCGTACATACAGTACATACATACACACGCAACTGTACATCATCCAGCACATCAATCCCAATTTGTCTCATCTTATCTCATCAATCCATCCATCCACACAGAAAGACATGCATACATGCATACATGATACACAGCTGTGCATCCATCCATCCATCAATTCATCAATTTAACCATCCACCAATCCTTCTATCAGCTAATAGTTTATTTATCAATCTGTCCATCCATCCATTAATCCATTCACTCATGTAACAATCCATCCATCCCTCTATCCAATTATCCATTTATTCATCTTTCCATCAATCAATCCATCTATCCAATTTTTCCTTCTATGATCCATGTGTCCATCTGATCATTCATCTTTTTGTTCCTTCATCTATTTTTTAAACTTCCCTCCGTCAATCTTTTCATCTATTCAGCAATGCATTCACACATTTTTTTTTCTTGCTTTCTGTCGACACTTGTTAACATAAACTACACAACAGCGTCCCCTTGTGGTACAGAATATAATGTTTCTGCTAGGAGAGGTTAGTTTAAGATCTGACGGGTTTCAGGCTACGATTACATTCCTGAACATAAATCATAATAATGAATGACAAGCCTGGGCCTGAATATCGCCGTATGTGCTCATCAAGTTAAAAGTAATGCCAGAAGTAAGATTAAGAGTCATCATGTCCATGCATCATGTTTGTAGTCTTACACTAGCCGATTGTTACATTTTACACCTACAGTAGAAGTATGTTGTTTTATTTCACTGCATACAGTAAACCTGCCTAAATCTAACATTAGCCCTGTTTGCTCTACAGACCCCGCTGCAGTACGCTCGCTGACTCTGTCTCAGAAAGGAACCACTCACCTGTGTGTGAGCTGGACCTCTGCACCAGGAGACGTGGACCGATACGAGCCCCAGATCCTCTACAACGACACCAAAGTTTTCCCAGCGGCGAGACTTAACAACACGGCACGAGAGCACTGCTTCTCTCCTCTCAAGCCAGGATTTCTTTACAAGATAGTCGTCTCCACCGTCAGCGGGTTGTTCCTGAAGGCCCAGGGCATAGAGGGCCGCACCGGTGAGAGACACGTCTATGCATTGTGAATTGTTATATACCATACAAATCAGATCAAAAGATTGATAATAACAGTTTTCCTGCCTCACTTTGTCACAAAAAGCAAAACATGCGAAAAATGTATATCTTCCCCTACAGCTCCCAGTCAGGTTAAGAACCTCCAGCTGTTCCCTGGGACCCTCAGTGGCAGTCTCAGGGCATCCTGGAGCGCCGGCGCAGGAGACGTGGACTTTTATGCGGTCCTCCTGTACCAGAACAAAAATTTAGAGAAGTTCAAACGTGTCCCTAAGCAGGACAACATGGCATCCTTCGAAGATCTCGTACCTGGGCAGTTGTACACGGTTCAAGTACAGGCAGTGAGTGGAGAGCTGACTAACGACAGCTCGGTCAGCGGACGCACAGGTGAGACGTAAGAAATGCTGTATCCATAAGTGACATTGTGAGTGACATCATCCCAAAAAGTTAGATGGGATTGTGTGTTTAAAAAAGGAGACCACCTGGCGCAAGTCACAGCATAAAGCATTGTAATAATTATACTAATCATACATGTATTGGCGGCACAGTGGCTTAGTGGTTAGCACTGTCGCAATACACCTCCAGGGTCTGGGTTCGACTCCTGTCTCTCCTCTGCGTACATGACGTTTGCATGTTCTCCCCGTGCTTGGTGGGTTTCCTCCGGGTACTCCGGTTTCCTCCTACAGTCCAAAGACTTAGGCTACAGACTAGGTTACCTGGCTTTCCAAATTTGCCTGTAGTGTGTGAATGAGTGTGTGAATGAGTGTGTGCCCTGTGATGGATTGGCACCCCATCGAGAGTGTACCCCGCCTCATGCCCGAAGTCTCCTGGGATAGGCTCCAAGCCCCCCGTGACCCTGAATACAGGATAAAGTGGTATAGACGATGAGTGAGAGTGAGTGATAATAATATTAATAATAATAATAATAATAATAATCTACAGTAAGGTAAAGACTAAGGAAAACATTCTGAAATTAAATCATGATTCTCACTTGCACTTGTCTATGGTTTATCAGTTCCTCCACCGGTGAAGGGCCTCCAGGTCGGCCGAGAGCAGACCACACACAGCCTGTCTGTTAACTGGGATGCGCCAGTGGGTGTGTACGATGGCTACAGCGTCCAGCTTTTGGATGAAAATAAAGCCCTGGTTGCCAACGTTTCACTGCCTGCAGGCGTCACACATCACCTGTTTGAAGATCTGGTCCCGGGAGGACTTTACACAGTGCACCTTAAGACCTTCAGCGACACCTCTTATTACAGCAAGGGTGTCATCGCAGAAGGCCAAACATGTAAGATTATCATCTTCATTTCAGGATGACCTCAGAAATAAGTGCCACATGTCTTGTCTTCTGACATACAACAATATTTCTTGTTGTCGTCACTAGTACCAGCGGCTGTAAAAGGTCTCCATTTGATCTTCAAAAACACCACTGAGCTTGTGTTCGGCTGGAACGTGTCTGAAGGCAGGGTGGACTCCTACGACCTCCACCTATACACCCAGGAAACAACGCCTGTACATCTCGAAAAACACAAGACGGTGGGTGAAAACGAGACGAGCTGCGTTTTCCCTCACCTGATTCCTGGGGAACTCTACAAGCTGGTGGTGATAAGCAAGAGGAAAGGAAAGAGCAGCGAGTCCTCTCTGCTGGGCCGCACAGGTGAGACGCGTTACATCTGGTGAGGTGAATAACATCATGCAGAAACAGTGTAGTAGAAACATCTCAAGAATTAGGTCGAGGTGGCAGGAAGGCAATAGTAACTCCAATAATCACTCACCTCAGGACGGTATTAAACATTGAGCCTTGAGGTGGATGGCCTACTGTACAGCAGTGAAAGAGCACCTGAGGGTCTAATCCGGAATAGAAATCCACGGCCACGGTGGGAAACGAAACAGGACTTTTCTAGCTTTTCAGCTGTCCAGAGATGGTCTTGCTGGAACGATGCTGAAAGCATTTCTAAAAGAGTCCGTTTAAGGACTGGAGTGTAATTCAGGTACATTTGTGTAACAGATTAGTCTGTCGCTCTTAAACCAATGCACTTCTCCTCTGCCGAGTCGAGACTGTACACGTTTTTAATTTCATAGCTCAGTAAACACTATCTAAATGCAAATGAACATCAGGTCATCAACACAAAACTATTTACTCTCTAGTAATTTCTTTCTATATATATTTATATAAAGATTATACATAACGGTTCAGGGATAGCTCAGTGGTTAAGGCATTGGACTACGGTTTGGAAGATCCCAGGTTCAAACCCCACAACCACCAAGTTGCCACTGTTGGGCCCTTGAGCAAGGCCCTTAACCCTCAACTGCTTAGATGTGTAATGAGATAAGAATGTAAGTCGCTCTGGATAAGAGCGTCTGCTAAATGCCTAAATGTAATACATGAGCAGCTTCATACAATATGTTGGTTAAAAAAAGCACTCGAATTTATGACATACAGTAAATGTGTCAGTATTCATCCTTTAGTGTAATTAGAGACAAGATGAATTGCACGTGTAATAAGATGTGACTTCATAAACACACTATTCTCTCTCTCTCTCTCTTAGTTCCTGCCCAGGCTCGAGACTTGCAGATCGATCACAAGGGTCACACAGACACACTGTTGCTGAACTGGAGACAAGGTCCTGGGAAGCTGAGCGGCTACGTGGTTTCTCTGGAGGACTCCGTTCAGCCGGAGCAGAGGCAGAGCAGAAATCAGTCGGAGCAGAAACTCGGACCCGAACACACTTACACCATGTTTACAAACCTCCGGCCTGGTCACTTGTACATTGCTGTGGTGCGGAGCCTGAGCGGAGACCTGACGAACAGCGTCGCTCAAGCGGCCCGTACAGGTTGGTATAACCAGCTCGGATACAGCTCAAGTTCATGGCACGCAGTAAATAGGGAAGTAAGATCATAATTTATCACGAATGAGGTGCTTTGGGAAGTAAGTAGTGTAAGATATTTTAATCATAAAAATGATTCATATAAAAAAACTAATTGTTCTTTTTGCGAGTCAATTTTAAATTACACACTTTACAAAAATCATCAAGTGAAAGCAATATATCAAATGAAGTTGTTTTCCTTTTAGACTAAAAATAAGCTCTTAATAAGATCTTCATAAATGCACTTACTGTATATTACATGTAACGTTTGTGGAGGCCTGACCATCATGTTTGTCGGGGGTAGATTAGGGAATGACCATTTATGGGCATCCATATCCATTTGTCTTTATTATGCATATGCTGTATTATGCCAGTTCAAAAAGTGTATATTTGTTTAGGGATTTCACTTTTAAAGATTCGCTTTATCTCTCTCCAGTTCCTGAGCCGCCCACGTCTCTGACCATTATAGATTGGCAGAATGGCACGGTGGAGGTGATGTGGGAAGCTCCTGCTAATGGGGACTTTGATGAGTTTAAGGTGAACTGGGCGCCACGAGACGCCCTGAACATGTCCACACTAAACCAGATGCGACGCATCATTTCTGGTCTGGTCCCCGGCCGGCTGTATAACATCAGTCTGTCCACTGTGTGCGGGGGACCATCAGCGCCTGTTACCTTCAGCTCAGCTGTTTATCACCCCATCCGCACAGGTGAGTGCACACACACACACACACACACACACATGCACACATACACACACACTGAAGTGGAAAATAATACATGGGGTTCAAACTCCTGATAATTTCTCAAAAAGTGATGGACATGTACAGAAGACATCACACACAGTACGGTGATGACAATCTTAGCCACAAAATTCTGATCCTGATCATTGAAAATCAATAAGTAACTTGTCACCAATCATGCACAAACACCATATGGACATTACAGGGACTCGTCTGGGTGTTATTGCGACATCCCCAGTACAGCCATTCGCACATATTTGGGCTATTAAAGGAGTTCCTGGGGGGCAAGTGCAATCAAAAGTCCTGGTTTGACTTTGTGAAATGGATTTTCTTTTTCTTTTTTTTTCTTTTAAGTCAGCTGCTTTCTCACCCATAGGTGCAGCCACAAGAGGGCATGTTTACCTGGGAAAGTGTACATGGTACCAGAGACATGTTTCGTTGGTAAACAATAAAAAGTTTTCAAATGTAGGTCAGTTTAAGGAAAGCTGCTTTGAGGAGTTTGTTGTTCGTTCTAAAGCAGAAAAATAAAAAAAATAAAAGTTGAATATGGGTTGCTGGGTTTTACGGAGCACATTTTTATGTTGACCCAAATTCTGCAGAACTTTATATTCATAAAACCCGAAGTCTGGACCACGGCATTAATTAGCTGCAGGATGCCAGTGTGGCGTCCTTATACAGATGGCGAGTCCAGTTTGTGTGTGTAAAGGTTTTGTGATGTTCTAAATAAACTCTGTCCAGACTCCGGGGAACTGGACATGGAACATGATAAGTTCAAGCCCAAGAAACAGACTTAGTGATCAAGGTCCAGGAGTCCTGTCCTAGATTTCGGGAATGATGTTCTGTATTTTTTTTTTAAACTTGCTGTGAAGTTGTGTTTAAGGAGCAGAAATCAGGCTGGCATCTGTGGAGCGCAGCGGGTGCTAGATAGCGCCTCGTTTGTGTCTTGGCCCCAAATGAAGAAGCATACTGTTGTCAGAAGAGCTCATGTTTTATTCAGCGCAGTACTGTAGATCCTCCATGGTTCAGCTGTGGAGAGGAAGAAAGAAGAAAAAACAACAGCAGTGCGCTCGGAGTGTGTATCATACTGTGGTCTAGTGGGTTGAAGACGGATCGAGTTAGATGTAGTATTAAACCTGTCATATAGATAAATGAGATACACAGTGTTATGCTTTTGTTGTCAAGTCCCCTCCTTCTTTTTTCACTGTAAATGTTTGCATTATTCATCCCGGCATTGTGAAAAGACAATTACTGTCATTACTCACGGAGAGTCATAGAGAGTCTTTTGGTTCTGATCGTGTCTCACTTCAAGCGTTTCGCTCCTGCTGACTGAACTGATTTGACTGATGACTGGACAGCTCTTAAAGGACTCGTCCCTCTAAATCATCTATTCATGCCCGGACGATGTTCTCGAGCCGTTATCAATCCTCCAGGCCAAGGAACGCTACATTGATCCAAAGTTCTCCCCGGATCAATGTTCGGGTAATATCGCTTCAGAGTTGCGAATGGACTCGACTAGAAAGTTTTAACCCATTCACCCAATTCGTCTTTTCCTTCTTCTTCTTCTTCTTCTTCCTGGTTTGATTATTTTTTTCGACGATGTTCTCCAACATAAAGACCACTTGAGGTTAATGAAGTGCTCTAAGTGGGTGATCGAGCAATGACATCTCACTCTCCGCAAAACGCAATGATGCTCCTTAATCATTCCCATCTTTACACTCCTTACTGCAGCGTGCTGAAGACTGATTGGTAAGAGCAGGTCATATTAATCAAGCTCTTGGACATGGTCCATGTCCATTTGTTAAGCTAAACCGCTCTACATCGCTGGTGTTTACGCAGCCCGTGAAGGAGAAATCCAAAATTTGCTGGAACAAATACACTAAACTCATTGCTTAAAGACTTCATTAAGATTAAATTTAGCTTTGGCAGGACGGTGGTTTAGTTGTTAGCACTGTTGCCTTGCACCTCCAGGGTCTGGGTTCGATTCCCGCCTCTATGTTTGCGTGTTCTCCCCGTGCTTGGAGGTTTCCTCCAGGTACTTTGGTTTCCTCCCACAGTCCAGAGACTTACAGATTAGGCAAATTGCCAGGAGTGTGTGAATGTGAATAAGCAGTATAGATAATGAATTCTTTTTAAAATTATGCATGAATATCCATGATTTTTTTTATTACATTGAAAGGTGCATGAAGAAAGATTAGCCTTTAAGAAAATGATAATAATAAGGTCTCTAATGGTGAAGTAGCTTTTTTGTATCCCTGTTTGTTTTACTTGTGTTCACAAGGTTCTGCTCCAGCACTCAACATTCCCCCCGACATTGACTTACAAAGCTGGTGGGAAAACTGGCTTCAGTCCTGGAGGCTTGATTGTGTTTGGATGCATCAATCAGTCGTTACATATTACAGTTACAAAAAGATCCAATGATTGACATGAGGCGTATCCAAACACAAACAGGAATTCCAGCCTGGATGCCGGTTTTCCAAACAAGCTTTCTTGTTTCTCCTTTTTCTGATGTAATACAGACCTGTACATACAGTAGACCATAGATTAAAGCATTACTTTTTATCCTGCTCTAAATACCTTCCTTGTTATTTGTACCAGTACAAAATCAGTTACTGCAGCTTTAATCCTGGTGTAAATCTCATCTTTTCAACCTTCTCAATCTTCAGCTCCAGGACCAGTCCAGAACTTCCACTGCCATCCCCACAGCTCGAAGTCTCTCTCGTGCTCCTGGAATCCTCCAGTGTCTGATTACAGTGCTTATTACATAGCCTGCAGGAGACACGGCTCCAAAGACCCCGTGTACAATTACACACTGAGCGCTAAAACCCAGCATCAGCACTTTGACAATCTCGAACCCTTCAGGAACTACACCATCTCGCTTACGGTCATCTCCGGAGACAAGAGAGGGGCAACTGTGCAGTACAGCACCTTCACCATGATCGACCGTAAGTTACAGTACTTCTTATTGTAAGTTACCACTTACTGTCCCATGAGTTACCCCTTACAGTGAGCTATTCTTACCCCTTAAGAGTAAGTTACAGTACCCCTTACTTCTTACAGTAAGTTACCCCTTACTTCTTACAGTAAGTTACAGTACCCTTTACTACTTTCCAGTAAGGTACTCCTTACAAAAAGTTACCCCTTATAGTACTGTATTGCCTCTTTTCCACTGCATAGTACGGCACGACACGGTTCAGTTCAACTCACTTCAGTTCGTCTCAGTTTGGCTCGGTTTGCGCTTCCACTGCAGTGTAGTAACGCTTTAGCGTGGGCGGGATTACTCATGTGTCGTTATAGTTGCGGCGCCTCTACGGCCATGATGTCATCGTAAACGCGCCACAAACAAACACACAACAATGGAGCATATCGACGGCATGGTGTTCTTCATTCTCGGCATGTGGATGTTTTTAACAGCGAGACGAAGGAGTTTGTTTCAAAAGAGGCCGACGGTTAATACAAAAAGGTGCGTGCGATCCTTCTCTGGCTGTTCTAAATATAGCGCTTCTGTTGTGTCTCGTGTCGCAAGTTCGGTGACGCAGTAATGACGATTTTCTCCGGCCAATCGGTGACCAGCAGAGTTTACACGTCACGTTTTGGTAACGGTTCGGCGCGCTTGGAACCTCGGCTGAGGTGGTACTAAAAAAAGGACCAGGTACCAGGTACTGTTCCCAGTGGAAAACCCCCCAAAAGTGAGTAGAACTGAACCGTGTCGTGCCGTACTTAACCCTCACTGTACGTTACCCCTTACCCCTTACCATAAGTTACCCTTTACCCCTTACTGTAAGTTACCCCTTACAAAAAGTTACTCCTTATAGTAACTTACCCTTTAAAGTTAGTTACCCTATATAGTACTGTAAATGGCCCCTTACAAAACATTACCCCTCTTAGTAACTTAACCCTTACAGTAAGTTTACCACTCCTACTTTCCAGTAAGTTACCCCTTACCATAAGTTACCCTTTACCCCTTACTGTAAGTTACCCCTTACAAAAAGATACTCTTTATAGTAACTTACCCTTTAAAGTTAGTCACCCCGTACTGTAAATGGCCCCTTACAAAACACAGAAAGAGTGTTAGAGTGCATGTAGAGTAGAGAGTTACAGTAGTAATTTAGCGATTCTGGACTTTGATTAAATGTAATTAACTGTAAGTAATTCACTGCTACACGTGAGAGCTTTCAGTTAGGAGACTCGTGGTGTTAAAAACGTTCCCCTAAGTGAAATATTAGCTACAAAAGCTTCTTTCCAGTTTCACATTCTAAATCTGTCAGTGTGATTTATACAAAGAGTTCAGAGGAAAGAAATGAAAAATAAGCATTGAAGCTGGGCGCCGCTGGAGTGTGTGTTTATAGATTTCAACTTTTACAGCTTTCCTGCGGCATTGTAAAGGAAGAGGTGAAGGATGTCCTATAACTGATGCACATTCCTCTCCGTTTGGTTGATTAAAACCATAAACATGCTGATGTCCTTTTCCTTAAAACTCTAACAAGCAATCAAAGCTACAAACTAGCTAGGTTGTTGATTGGATCGTTTCTTCCTCTACGTTCAGGATGCAGCACTGTTACTGTTACAGGGAAATAAACAACAACAATATATAATTATGATAAAACGGCGCCAGTGCATGCAGTGCCAGTTCCTTTGTTAAATGCTGTTTCCTCTAATCAGTTTGTCATGCATTTCTTTATTCCGACATTGCATGTTTATAATAAAAGTATTTTAGAATTGCAGTTAATTGTGATTAATTACAGACTATGACTATGATTAACTAGATTTTTTTTATTGATTGACAGCATTAGTTAAATGCACCATAGTCAAACATATCTAAGATTAAAGTCTGATTACAGTTAACAGGAAATGAAATTATAACTGTAATGTCACACACACACACACGCACACGCACATGCACACGCACACACACACACACACACACACACACACTCTCAGGTCTGGATCACATAACTGCATTAACAGACTAATTAAGGTGCTTTAAAGAGGAAAGCGAGGTCTGAATCTGACGTTAAGGACCAGTGCAGAAGGACAGGATTGCTCATCGCACCTGAGCGGCCGGAACAGACTTCTCCTGGGAGCAGCTCCACAAGCAGACTTGAATAAAGATTCACTCAAATAGCTCAGGCCACCTGGGAGAAGGAGCGAGCAAGTGAAGAGAGAGGGGAAGTGAGGAGAAGTGGAGAGTGACAGAAAGAGGGTTAGAGGACTGCTGGGAATTGGGGTGTTTGAGCTCATCAGCCTGGAGAGGGACAGCAGGGGAGAAGACTGAGGGCAGAGCTAACAGAATTAGACCGGTTGAGACAGAGCCGCATTAGACCACAAATCCTCCAGATGGCTGCTGCACAAATGTGGAGCAGATTTACGGCTTTGGCGTCTGTGTTTAATGTTTTCTGTCCTCTTTTACACTAGAGTTTAGTAGCCAGATGCGTGCCTTTAATATTTAATGTTTAACTGTAATAACACCAGAACAACAAGGCTGGAAATAATAAAAAAATTTGTTCAGAATCTTATTTTATCTTATCTGACTGTACATACTGTATCTCCCATTATATATCAGCATTCACTTGGAAATGTCTACTTACCTTTATTGACTTTTATCCTGATCCATGATCTGTCCTGCACATCTAACAAATGTAAACCTGAAGGTTGCCGACTGATGCAGGTCACTTTATGAAGGTGGTTATGTGTGCAGGGCCGCCGGTGCCTCCACCCACAGTACGCATTAGTGAGAAAGCAGTCCACATCACCCCGTCCACCATTTTCTTCAAGTTCAACTGTAGCTGGTTCAGCAACACCAACGGGGACATTCGCTACTTTGCCATCATCGTAGCCGAGGCTGATGGTATGTCTACATACTGACACTTGTGTAAATGTTGACTGTTCTTTACCAGTATGATATCAGTTAGTACATAAGATAATTACAGTATACCTATATTACTAAGCATAATAGATTCATCAACATCAGCTAGCTAACAAATTATAGCTGAGTTGGTTATGACTTAACCCCTTAATATTCTATTTTATTTCTTATTGAAAAATGTATCAGATATAACCTGGTTCAGACATCTCTACCATTTGGTTGAGGTATGCTACAGTACGTAAAAAAAAAAAAAAAAAAGTGTTGTTGTTGTACACTGTAGTGAGTCTGTCTGATTACTCTGTAGTATACAACGAGAAATGAAATGGATCTAATTCTCAAGATGTACACTACCGTTCAAAAGTTTTAGAACTTGAAAGTTTTTTAGAAAGTTTGTTTAGTGATTTATTTTCTACATTCTACAACAATACTGTGGATTTCAAAACTATAAAATAACACATATGGAATTAGGTAATTACGTAACAACAAGAAAAACAACAGTTAGTTGTTATTTTAAGACACAGAGGTCGGCCTTTCTGTAATAGTTCCTGCAAGAACAGTATTGTCAAGTGCATTTGCAACATCCGTCACCATAATGAAACTGTCTCTCATGAAGGCCGTCCCAGGAGGACGAGACCAAAACCTACCTCTGCTGCAGACGAGAAGTTCATTTAGAGTTATCAGCCTGAAAAATCACCAATTAACAGCAGCTCAGATTAGAGGCGTTATGAAGTCTTTACAGAGCAGAAGTAGCAGAAACATCTCAATATCAACTGTTCAAAGGAGATTCATGCAGTTTTTGGACGCCTTCAGCAAAACTTTACAATGTAGAAATAAATAAACATCAGGAACCATCATGGAGTTAGGAAGTGACCGCAAACTTTTGAACGGTAGTGTACTGCATGTGCTATTGTACCACCAAACAAATATGCAGCATTTCTGTTACTTTTTGTGTTTGATTTATTTATTTTATTATTTATTTATTTATTATTATTATTATTATTATTATTATTATTATTATTATTATTATACTTTTGAGGGGGGTGCGGTTCTTGTAATATTTTATTGAAAAAAGTGTTGAACTTAACCTAATTGAGCCATCTCTACCATTCAGTTGAGATCTACAAAAGTATGTTAGGATCAATGCAATGTTGCAGTGTTTTTATATAGTATACCTTTTTAAATACTTTATAGTCTAGAGTACAATGAAAAGTGGATCTTATGCCCAAAAAAACATTTGTCCTAATCTCAACCGTTTGGAAGTGATGTCTGTTAATAAAATAAAAAGGAAATAAAATAAAAAGGAAATTGTTGTTATTGTAGCCCTACGGTAATTTACAGTAAGTTTTTTTTTCTACTAAGGATGATAAAGGGTTATGGTTTTCTAAGCACTTGTAAAATCAGTGTAGCGGTGGAAATTATACGACTACAGTTCAGAATGTTATATTAATGAATAATGCTGTACTTACCACTTTGAGCTAGCGTTCAACACACCATCTTAAGATGTACTTCAGATGATATCTTATAATGTCCTTAATCCAGGCAGGAAACGTGCTTGTTCATGATTCATACAGTAATGGCAGGTGAGAAGCTGAACCTGAAAAACGCTCTAAGACCACACAATCAAAGTAAATGTTGCCATTATGTCTGATTATATACACAGTACAGTCACTGGTTACTAGGAATACAAAATGGAATTTAGATTATAAAAATGTACAATCTAACTCATATTGTCTATAAACTCAAGCTCATGGTGATTCCCAGGTACGGAGGCCGTGTTACCAGAACACAGACATCCTCTGCCATCTTACCAGGATTACAAGCACAACAACTCTGTAGTGGCTTACCAGACCAAGCCATTTGAGAGCGAGTGCGGCGACGATCCAGCCACCCGCTCACCATTTGAGATCAACCTTGGAGCCGGGATTCACAATCTGGGCGGAGCTTGTGAGCAAGACGTGGAGCACAAACAGCAGGGGAGCTATTTCTGTGATGGACCCTTAAAACCCAGAACAGCCTATAGGTAATGTGAGCCTTAAATTGGTGTGTTTAAGGGTGGCACAGTGGTGTAGCGGTTAGCACTGTCGCCTTGCACCTCCAGGGTTCCCGGCCAGGCTCGATTCCCGTCTCTGTGTGCATGGAGTTTGCATGTTCTCCCCGTGCTTGGTGGGTTTCCTCCGGGTACTCTGGTTTCCTCCCACAGTCCAAAGATGTGCAGGTTAGGCAGAGCGACACTAAAATCCAGTTTTTAGGTAGTGACAGTATTTCACCATAGCTATGCCTTAGTCCTTCATGTCTACGTAATAGCTAATGATATCAAAGTAGCTAATGATATCAAAGGAACTGGGCTTTATTGGAGTACTAAAAATCCATATAATGGCATAAAGTGGTTTTAAAGGTCTCGTATTTTACTAATTCTTAGCACAGGTCTCAGAGCCCCCCGCCCCCCAGCTGAAATCCCCCCCTGATTATTATATCCTATTTTATACTTATTATTTTATACTTCCTTTATTTAACTCCTTTTCCAAATGTGCAGTTTTAGTGTTTATGTAAATGAGCTGCTGCTGAGCCACTCCCCTTCAGAGAACTGCAGAGCTGAGCAAAAGGCACTTCGAAGTGGAACTTTTTATACTGTATGAGGTCACTTTAGGGGGGACCTCTAATTAATTTGTTTAAGCCCTGGGGGGTAAAAAAAAATGGGGGAAAAAAGCAGGGAATGGCAGCCTGCGTAGTCGTCTGAATGTCTTTTTTACGGGGATTAAAATTGTAAATATTTATGGTTTGTTCCAGGATAAGCGTCCGGGCCTTCACTCGGCTCATCGACGATGAGAACAAGGAAATGTCTCATCATTCTTTGTTCAGCGACACCTACCTCTCACTCCCACTATGGACACAAGCAGGTGAGACCCGAATACACTCCAGTGCTTCCTTTTACTCATGGCAGAACTTCAAGTAACTCGCTCGTTGTTCCGTTCAGAGCCGCTAGGAGGCATTGTCGAGGGCATCAGCGCCGGCCTGTTTCTCATCGGGATGATGATCGTTATAACCGCCTTACTGATCTACAGGCAGAGGGTCCGCAAAGTGTAAGCGTGTGCACCCAAACACGGACACACACCGACACAGGCGCATCCATTTCCTGCTGAAAGGCAAAAGCTATTAGCACTAGTTAATGAGGGGACTAATGTTAAAGAGGAACAGGAAAGCTGGGCATCTGGAACACGCAGATAATTAGATGATGCAGCGAATGAGAGTTCCAGCTCCTGCTCGCTAATTAAATCTGCCTAATCAGTTGCTCGGACATGATACTTATTCGCCGGGCACACTCAGGTTTTCAGGCTGTGTTTCATACTGTATACAGATGAGTGCAAAAGTTTGTATCCCCCATGATTTTCTGACTTCAATCAATCAATCAATTAATAAATAAATAAATAAAGTAGAATTTTACAGATAACATCTAGAACAAACTTGTCCTTTCTTTATCCATAAAACGCTAAAAATTATTCAACATTCTAGCTGCAAAGTGATTTGTCTAAACACTCATGCAATGTAGCTCCTTTCTGTCCAGACACGTCAAAACGAGCCAGACAAATAATTAATATAACGTGGGTTCTTCAAATAACTTCGTTTTTTGTAAATATGCAAACACATTTATATTTTTAGCAGATAAAAGAAACACTTTGCTAAATACTGCACAATGTCATGCACTTTTACTGTACAGTATGTAGTGTCCGTAACTTTTTGGGATTGAAAACGAACAGTGATCTTAACTGTCTTTCAGATGAAACTTGGCCAAAAAACTGAAAAAGTGTATTATTCTAAAATGCAAAATTGTTAAGATATTGCAACATAAATTTGACATGGTTACGGACACTACAGATTTTTGGCTTTAAAAAACTATTAAAAAATTTAAGCAGCAATTTAAGCAACATTTTTTACAGGTCATATGCTTTTTTTTTTTATTATTATTATTTTTTGGTTTTTTCCACTTTTCTCCCCAATTTAGTCCTGGCCAAATCCTCCCCGGCTCCCACATTAAGGCTTCTAACTGCTTGCTCACGCACCATTAGGGGCGGAGTAACACACTCGCGCTAGCCGCTCCTTCCGCGTGTGCAAGCTCACAGACGCCCCTGATTGGCTGTAGAGCCGTGATTAACGTGGGAGCATGAGTACCTCTCATCCCTCCCCCCTGAGGGAGCTCGGCCAATCAGCTCTCTCTATGCCTCCGGCTGTGAGAGTAAGACAGCATCACCTGGGGTTCGAACCAGCGATCTCCGGATGATAGGGCGAGCGCTTTACCACTGAGGTCATATGCTTTTAAAAGCTTACACCAATTTTTTTATCAATATTTATTACTTAATTACTTATTACTTAATATTTAGAAAGAACATGAATAATTAGCATTTTAAATGATTATAATTTGAAGTGAGAAGTAATTTGGGGCACATATAAAATCACCTCGCAAAGTTTTAACGTAAGCAAAATTGGTCACTTCCTTCTTGTATAAACTTCAGGAGTAGCTTCTTTGGCACACACATTTTCTGCATTCTACGTATAACATAAAAAATTAAATCAGCACCAATACTTTGTTTTGGCCAAGTGCAGTACATTTTTAGGGTTAGGGTTAGGTACTAGGGTTAGGTACAGTCAGTACTAACTGTAGGATTGCGTATGTGTACCTTTGCCAACTTTGTAGTATCTTAACTTTTGGAGTAATCATTGTTTCATTAATGAGACGATACACAAGTTTGTATTTAACTGTTCGTTTGTTCCTGTGTGTGGTGTGTGTAGAGCGGTGCAGGAAAGCCCTCTGGTGAGGATGAATATGTGGAAGGAGGTCCCCACCTCAGGGATGTACCTGGGGGTCAGGAGGTACAGGATGCTTATTTACAGTTTCATGGATTTTTTTCTATAGCTAGTCATAATTGTTTAGAATAGTTTTCTCATACACAGTAACCTTCGGTAAGAACTGAAGGTGATGTTGTCAACTGAAAGCTGAGTCATGTCTCTTAGGTGATTCAGAGGTCTTAAATAAATCTATCATCTTTATTGCTGGCAGCTTTAGAAGTTAACTTGGCTTGATAAATTGGGCTCCGAGACAAGCCAAAAAAAAGACCTTTATAGCCAGATTCGACGTTTATGACTCACCTGGGACTCTGAATGCTGCCTTCTTTAAGGAAATGCTTCCACTTAGCATAAGGAGAACGATCAATATGAGAGTGGAGAAGAAAGTGCAGTGGCTTCTGAAGAGTCAGAGAGTGTTGTCTCTTATAGTTTGAAGTCATGCGTGACTGATTGGTGTTTCCAGATTGCCCCTAGTGTGTGAGTGTGTGAGTTGTGCCCCATCATGGGTTGGCAGTCCATCCTTGCTTTGTGCTCCGAGCTTCCTGGGACACATTTAACGGGGTAGGCAGTGTATGTGGATGTCATGTGGATGGATGGATGGATGGATGGATGGGTAAATGGATGGATGGGTAAATGGATGGATGGATGGATGAGTAAATGGATCGATGGATGGATGGTAAATGGATGGATGGATGGATGGGTAAATGGATGGATGGATAAATGGATGGATGGATAAATGGATGGGTAAATGGATGGATGAGTAAATGGATGGATGGATGGATGGATAAATGGATGGATGGATGGATGGGTAAATGGATGGATGGATGGGTAAATGGATGGATGGATGGATGGGTAAATGGATGGATGGGTAAATGGATGGATGGATGGATGAGTAAATGGATCGATGGATGGATGGTAAATGGATGGATGGATGGATGGGTAAATGGATGGATGGAGAAATGGATGGGTAAATGGATGGATGAGTAAATGGATGGATGGATGGATGGATGGGTAAATGGATGGATGGATGGATGGGTAAATGGATGGATGGATGGATGGATGGGTAAATGGATGGGTGGATGGATGGATGGATGGATGAGTAAATGGATCGATGGATGGATGGGTAAATGGATGGATGGGTAAATGGATGGATGGGTAAATGAATGGGTAAATGGATGGATGGATGGATGGATGGGTAAATGGATCGATGGATGGATGGGTAAATGGATGGATGGGTAAATGAATGGGTAAATGGATGGATGGATGGATGGATGGATGGATGAGTAAATGGATCAATGGGTAGATGGATGGATGGATGGGTGGATCTGTATACAGTACAGTACATGTTTTATTAGTTGTAGGTTAAATTGCAGCTAAATGAATGGCACAGATTAAAAGAGTGATACCGCAATACGTATAGATACTGTAGTTTCACCATGCTTCTCAAAGTGTTTAGGAAACATTTTACAAGGTTATGCTCATGTTCAAGACCTTTTCTAACAGCCATGATGGATCGAAGAAAACGTGACATTCTAGCCATATTACAGTACAACAAACATGGATTGATGGATAGCCAGAGAGTTTGAGACATGCTTAGAGAGAGAGAGAAAGACGTCAGCTGTCCAAGTTATACCCAGGCAATGTTTAAACACTGGTTATTCCTATCAGTGCAAACTCTTACTTCTGGGCCTGATGTAAATAAATTATTGAAAGTGCTTACACTGAGCTTCGAGTCGATGCCTGATGAACACAGACAGCTTGCGAGATTAATTCAGGGCTGTAAAGCGGCAGACTGAAACAGGCTAGACCAGGCGAGCAGCCGTAAATCCAATCTAATCACGCCTTTTTCCCCTCCTTTATTGCAGCAACCGGCGCCTATCCAGGTATGCACTTCCTTTCACCTTAATATGAACAAACATCTGCAGAGATGGATGCATTTTTAGTGTTAGTTTTGTCGATAACTGTCCCTGTATGTTTGATTAGCCCTGTCAAAGCAGCACACTTCGAAGCTCATCTCGGCAAACTCCAAGCCGACTCCAACTACCACCTCTCGGAGGAGTTTGAGGTAACATTTGAACTGGTTTCAGTGTCTCATGACCTGGCCTTTGACTTCTAGAAATGTAGTCTACTCATAGCTTTTATCATGCAGCAGACTTATGCTCTGTCATGTGTTTATCTTTGCGACAGGATCTCAAGGATGTGGGACGGAATCAAGCGATGGATGCTGCACGCTTACCCGAGAACCGCTGCAAGAACCGATACAACAACATCTTGCCATGTAAGTTAGCGTAACAGCAAGAACCATAAACATCACTCATTCACATTGCTATTGGAAGTCAAGACTGACCGAGAATTATATTATTCTTTGCAGATGACGCCACCCGTGTGAAGCTCTCGTGCTTAGAGGACGACCCGTGCTCGGACTACATCAACGCCAGCTTCATCCCAGTGAGCCGATTTTACTTGCTCTTCATACTGTAGGTTTGATGAAAGGAGTGTATGGCTACTGTATGTTCACATTACAAGACACAAGAAGCTAATCATCAAAATCGTCTGAATCAGTAATGCTAGCAGGCTGGTTTGTTGCTAAACTCCTCACTATGATCCACTGTTGTAGCCGTGAATCGTTGCCTGAATGTTTGAAGGTCACTGGAGTAGAACGGAACCTGTAGCCACTCAAGTCTCTAAGTGTAAAAGTGCTCTTAAAGTAGTGTTTTAAGAGCTTAACCACTTAGCATGGACAGAGCATCAGAAAAATGCAGCAGCACGGTTAGGAAGGTTTTATTCTGTATGCAAACCTCACAGATCGTCATGGATACGCTAAGTTATGGAAATATGTTAATTTGCAAATAGTACTGAACTGTCTACGTAACCCAAAACTGAACCGAATTATTAACCCTTACTTTTATTCTTAGATAACTTCTATGCTGTTATTTTATTATTATTATTATTATTATTATTATTATAATTATTATTGAACATCTCTTCGTGTTCCAGGGCAATAATTTCAGGCGGGAGTACATCGCCACGCAGGGGCCGCTCCCAGGCACCAAGGACGATTTCTGGCGTATGGTGTGGGAGCAAAACGTGCACAACGTCGTCATGGTGACGCAGTGTGTGGAGAAGGGCAGGGTGAGTAGCTGAGAGAGAGAGAGAGACATCAGTGGTGCCATAGAAACACACACACACACACACACACACACAAAGCCAGGGGATATTAGTGACTGATCATTAGCATGAGCAGGCAAGGAAAATAGAGCTGGTGATTATGGAGTCAGAGGGTCATATGGACCAATTCAGAAGCGATGAGTGTTTCTGACACGTGCCTGAAAGTGTGTGTGTGTGTGTGTGTGTGTGTGTGTGTGTGTGTTTTCAGTTGAAGTGTGATCAGTACTGGCCTACTGACAGGGAGCCACTGTACTATGGTGACCTCGTGGTGCACATGCTCTCTGAGTCCGTCTTGTCAGAGTGGACGATCCGCGAGTTCAAGATATTCTGTGTAAGTTCAAGACTGACCGTATATACACTTTACACACTTTTCATTTTCATTACAATATACACAAATTGTGCAATCGATATATCTAAGGAGATACAGCAGCATTTAAAATACTGTCCGCAGTCATGACACTAGCCATTGGCCACCAGTTTCCCTGTTGATTCGTGCAGTTTTCTAATAAGCCAATTGTGTCCTGACAACGTGATGCTGTGCGGTCTGAGAAGTTTTCCTGCTCAGCGTTGTTGCACGGAGTTGTCATTTATCCACCTCTCTTGCATAAACAGCTATGACAGAGATCCCTAAAGAGACTTTAGGTTAACATGTATGGTTGTCACATAAGCAGCTCTGGCACCTTGGGCGTGGCTCCAAAAGAACTCTGAAGGTGCTCTATAGTGCCTGGCATCAGGGTGTTAGCAAGAGCTCCTTTGGGTGCTATGGGTTGCAGGGTGAAGCCTTCCATTGGTCAGATTTTTTTTGTCCAGTACATCCCATAGGTGCTTGATTGGATTGAGATCGGATCAATAACCTTTGTTTGAACTTTTTTTTTTCTGCTAAGCCTCACACAGAAGGCTGTGATGTACAAGGGGCATCCATAAAATTGTTATCATTGCTAAGAAATAATAATGTAACGGAAACAAACCTCCTTGGCTACATATCCTCCAGCTAAGGACGATACACTTCTCCAAAGGATAGATGAGCTGGTGGAGACCGTCTTTGAAAAAGCCTTCTTTTTGGCTCTTGAGCAAAAGTTCCATCTCCGTAATCACTTCGTCATCATCAAACGCCTGCCACTAAGTGGTTTCATCAAGTGATGGAAGAGGAAGAGGTCACTGGGTGCGAGGGCAGGGGAGTAGGGGGGGTGAGGCAGAATTTCGAATCCCAAGTCGACTGCAAGTTTGATGAGATGTTCATGAATTTCCGGTGACATAATTTCGGCAAATATTTCCTATTTTTTCATGCCATAATAGAAATTGTATGACCGACCCTCAAACTGAGTGTTCTGGTACCGTTCTATCATAGCCAACATTAACGTTTTTCAGGACTTTGTAGGATTGGACCAAAACACGTTCTTTGGTCCCCAGAGGCATACACGAGCCCTGGGTGATCCGGTCACCAGTTTACTGGTATATAAAATATACTTGACCTTGGCGGGGTGTTAATGTTATAAATGATTAGTGTATGTGTGTGGACTTTTTGCTTGTCCACATCAGTACGTGTTAATTTATTGTAAATTGTTACATACTGTAGGAAGGCCAGCTGAGTTACCCGAGGATTGTGCGTCACTTCCATTACACGGTGTGGCCGGATCACGGAGTGCCCGAAACCACCCAGTCGCTCGTTCAGTTCGTGAGAACTGTGAGAGATTACATCGACAGAGTGTCAAACTCAGGCCCTACTGTGGTCCACTGCAGGTACGAGGAAACCACCCTCATTTCTTACATAAACACTTAATCACTATCTAAGCAACAGACTGGGAAACCCTTTATATCGTCATTTCTTTTACTTTTTCGACTCCACCTGATGTGGTTGTGATAGAGCAGAGAAGACACTAAAATGTGCAGAGCAAGTGGTCCTCCAAGACCAGAGTTTAGAACCACTAATATAATCTATACAGTTCTGAAACTCATACTCAAACGCATACTGTATACTGTACCTCCACATGTTCGTATCCAGAGATCACAACACTTCCGTCTTCTCCTCCGCGGGTGAAGCTAATGTTATTGGAGTTTGATCTTGCTCTAATTTCCTTCATTACCTTCTTCTTCTTTTATTATTAGTTTTCCTCTCATCCCACACTGCACGCAGCTCCTCCCTCTGTGCCACATTAATGAAAAGTGACACAGCCATGAACTGCTGATTAACCAAGTATGGAATATAAATCGCTCGTGAATTTGAAAGCCATTGGTATTATTGGTCTAGATGCTGATTAGCTATCAGTCAGTCCCTGAGTTTTAGATGGCTGCAAATTACAGTATATTCAAGTATCTGGGAAGCGGTAGGAGGACAGAAGCATCGTTCTAACTGCGTAAAGAGAGAGAGAGAGAGAAAGAGAGAGCTTGTGTAGTAATATGCATATTTCCCAACATTAAAATGTCAGACGTGGCAGAAGGTAATCTATCAAATTTTTGCGTGTTGATGATCAGGGGTTACGCCGAGCTCTTCAATCACGCTGAAGCGTTTTGTCCTAATTGCATTAGTCCCCTCGGTTACACAGGGCCTGGCGCTGTCTCTGTGGGAGATGATGGATCGACAATGGCAGCGAGAGTCTGACGAGAGGCAACTTCTGATCCGTGGAGCGGTGTTAGAGTTTGATTAAAATGGGAATGAAATAAGGACCAGGATTAGGGATGAAGTGTGAAATAAAGCCAGGTCAAGAACTCACCAAGAAGGATAGCCATCAGGGTTTTTGCGGCAACAAATTGTATTGTACTGTATGATAAGATCACAAGTTCAAAGTGAGATACTTGGTCTTTTTCCTGTCAATAGCAATCATGCTAACCAGTTCCGGACGTGTGTGAGCTTTAAAGCTTTGTGCGCTGTCGTTACTGAGTGTACAGTACAGTACAGTATGTCTCAGTCGGTCACAGATTTTTCCTTAGAACCTGACTAAACATTGTTCACGGAAACCAGCAATTGCACAAAAAGCGTAAATAATTAAAAAAAAAAAGCTTTTTCCATGTATATTTATATTTATATTATGGGTTTTAGAACTATACTATTAAGAACAATATAAATGACAAATTTTGTAACATAAATATCAGCATAGATTCAGCTAAATTTTCATATAAAATATAATATTGCATAATTTGTTTTACTATTGCACCTTGGGATGGTGAATTATTGCTGTGTTTACTCTAGAGTACTTGTACCAAAGGAAACACGCAGTACATACTGTATATGGCGCTTTTCCACTGCATAGTACGGCACGACACGGTTCAGTTCTACTCACTTTTGGGGGGTTTTCCACTGGGAACAGTACCTGGTACCTGGTCCTTTTTTTAGTACCACCTCAGCCGAGGTTCCAAGCGCGCCGAACCGTTACCAAAACGTGACGTGTAAACTCTGCTGGTCACTGATTAGCCGGAGAAAATCGTCATTACTGCGTCACTGAACTTGCGACACGAGACACAACAGAACCGCTATATTTAGAAACAGCCAGAGAAGGATCGCACGCACCTTTTTGTATTAACCGTCGGCCTCTTTTGAAACAAACTCCTTCGTCTCGCTGTTAAAAACATCCACATGCCGAGAATGAAGAACACCATGCCGTCGATATGCTCCATTGTTGTGTGTTTGTTTGTGGCGCGTTTACGATGATGTCACGGCAGTAACGGCGCCGCAACTATAACGACACGTGAATAATCCCGCCCACGCTAAAGCGTTACTACACTGCAGTGGAAGCGCAAACCGAGCCAAACCGAAGTGAGCTGTACTGAACCGTATCGTGCCGTACTATGCAGTGGAAAAGAGGCACTAGTATTATACATTCTAGCACTGCAGGAGACACAGCAGTACAATACTGTACAGTATACGGTACTAAGCTGAGTTTGAAATGAAAGTAAAGTGTTTTGGGAGCAATTGTATGGTTTAAACTATAAAAATAGGCATTTTCTGACCACACTCAATGATTTCAATGTTTTTTCACAATTTGCAGGGGCTTTAGGAACGTAATCAAGGGTCAACTGTATGTCTAAGCATTTGGATCAAGCAACATGCAATCATTCATTTGTTGAACCTACAGTAGAACTCTGACTGTTCAGTTATCCTTCATCATCCAATAAGTTTCTGACTTATTTTGACTCCACTTGACAATGATGTCCTCTTCCCCCTCAGTGCTGGAGTGGGTCGTACAGGCACTTTCATCGTGCTGGATCGCGCATTACAGCAGGTGGACAGCCGCGGCACCGTCGATATTTACGGCTGTGTGTTCGATCTGCGGCTGCACCGCTCGCACCTGGTGCAGACCGAGGTGGGCCTCCTGACAGCTTTAGTCATCAAGTCATAAACCGTCAAAACAAGCTTCTCAAATCACTACCAAAAATGTACAATCGTGACAATGTTGTGTCCGTGCAGAACCAGTACATGTACCTCCATCACTGTGTGCGTGACGTTCTGAGAGCCAGGAAGCTTCGCTGTGAACAGGAGAACCCGCTTTACCCCATATACGAGAACTTCAACCCTGGATACTATCGAGGTGAGTTCAAAAAAAGATCAAACTTTTAATTTATACTTATTTATTCAATTTATTTCTAATAAACACACATCATGATCACATCCCACATGCCAAGCGGCCCTCTTTGAATTTTGAACAGTTTAAAAAAAAAAAAAAAGATTCCAAATTTTCCAAATAAAGAATAAATTTGATCAACATAATGTTAAAATGTCTTTTAATGATAAAAATGGATAATGGAATACGGCCAAAAGTTCTCATTCATGTTCAGTCATGGGCCTTAATACACTTATGTCAATAGTTATTCATTGTCATAGCGCCACCAATTGGCAACAGGAAGCGATGCTTACAAATCAAGCATTTTCACAAAGGTTTAATCTGATTCATATCAATTTTTTCTCGGGCATGTGGGTCACAAAAATAAATAAATAAATGTAAAAATTGTGAAAGAACGTTTCATATCTTGAATGATTTACAATTAAAACTGTGGCGTGGATTAATATTGTGAGAGAATATTAGAATCTACATTTAAATGAAGTTTAAATTGATCTATCCTGCACTTTTATCTTATATTTCATTTAACGATTAATCAGATATATCTCAGTGTATTCATATTCATCTTAATTATGACATTTGCTCTTGTAGATTTTGTCTACACTGGACACTGAAGACTGCAGACCTCTTAACAAATCCCTGAAGAAGATAACTGGAGTTGCTTTTCAACATGAAATCTAACATTAATAACTGGTGCACTTCACTGCAAAAAAAGAAGAAAAAATCTAAAGCAAGTGGAAAAACTTGAATGCATATGCATCTAAATGCTTTCATTTATTTAAATCTTTCACTCTCTTATTCGATTGACACACAATGTTTTTCTAGAAATAAATGCTGAAAATTAGAAAACATAATGCCACGAAAATGTTTCAAGCTTGAAACTGATTTTCAAAAAACTTTAAAAAGTTATTTAATCTACAGTATTCTTTGGTTAATATAACAAATATATGAGTTAATATACATTGTTTTTTGTTTTTTGCAGTGCACAGGAATATAGCATTTATTTTTATACAACCTCCTCAAGACATATTTAAAATGTTAACATTTCGTGTTTATGGATATTTATATCTTTTGTAAGTGTTATCCTTTGGTCAGTATAGACTCTGATGCTTTCTATTATACATTTGCATGTTATCACCTTCCTTGCTTATAATTGTTTATTGGGAATTTAATACTTTAATGTCAGGCAGCCTGAACTGAATGACCAAGCTAGAAAATGGAATTGTTTTAGCGTCCAAACTGAATTAAGGAATGATAGGAATTGCCGTAGTTATCTTTGTAAATGAGGCGACCTGTATTTAACCCTGAAGCTGTGTGCATTTCAGACCAAGGAACTTCATCCAGCAGAAAAGCTATCAAATGGCTGCTTTTGTTTGTTCCGTTTCATTTCTCTTGACAAATTTGCATTCATCATGGGACATTTACAGAAGGTTAAACTGCCACCATAATTTCCAGAGGAACCATGCATAATAACACACTTTTGCATATTCATTGTATTTTACTTTATGCTGTACTGTATTAGGTCCTGCTCAGTAAGAAAACTGTTCACCCGTGACCTCTCACAGACATGTCTTTAGTTTCAGTTGTTTGGGAAGCTTTAATGGTTTTGACACCGCACATGCACCAGCACAGAAAACACAACAAGGCCCAAGAGACATGACGTTTTTACCCCAATTTAACATACGCCATAATAAATATGAACCAAATATCAAGATTATAGCACTTAAATGAAGCAATTGATTAGATTTCATTTTTTTTATTTTAGATGTTCGATGCTTTAAATAAGCACTTCCTTTGGACCTCAAAACTGTGACATGAAATATATATATATATATATATATATATATATATATATATATATATATATATATATATATATATATACACACATTTTTTTTTTTTTTTTTTTTTTTTTTTAATTCTTGTTGCACTAAAGGGAAAAAAGAAAAAAGTTTTTCGCTGTTAGTCCTGGGCAAAAGCCTCATTTATTTCTTCAAATTAAATTAAATACAATTTTATTTAATTAGTGGCGGCGCGGTGGTGTAGTGGTTAGCACTGTCGCCTTGCACCTCCAGGGGCTGGGTTCGATTCCCCGGCTAGGCTCGATTCCCGTCTCTGTGTGCATGGAGTTTGCATGTTCTCCCCGTGCTTGGTGGGTTTCCTCCGGGTACTCCGGTTTCCTCCCACAGTCCAAAGATATGCAGGTTAGGCTAATTGGCGTTCCTAAATTGCCCGTAGTGTGTGAGTGTGTGTGTGTGTGTGTGTGTGTGCCCTGCGATGGATTGGCACCCTGTCCAGGGTGTACCCCTCCTAGTGCCCGAAGTCTCCTGGGATAGGCTCCAGGTCCCCCGCGACCCTGAACACAGGATTAAGCGGTATAGAAAATGAATGAATGAATTAATTTATTTAATTATATGATGAAATTGAGAAAATGAGAGGCAAAAAAAAAGCATAAAAAAATACAAGAACATCTGGCTCTTTGGACCTAAAGAAATTAGGCGGGCACTAGACTTCTGCACAGTACTGCATAAGATTCAAAGAAACAACATACTGTATGAGTGAAGCGCACTTGTCCTCTTATGCACTTGAATGCTGCATGTGTATCTGTTCAAAAAGATGTAATTGTCATGTGTCTTGGAGGAAGCACATGTTATAGTCTTCAAATGTTTATTTTCTGTTGAATTTCATTTGTATAAAAAGAAATGTCCGGTAACCTGGCGAAAGTCTTGTAGCCGTGTGCAGTTTCGCAGAAAATGTTAAAGTTAGTAAAAAGGCCATCATGTGGGCTGTAAGAGAACTAAAGTTGGGCCGTGAGACGGCACTTATAGCAAAGCAGTTTTTAATTTTCAATTTTGTAATAAGATGTAAAATTCACATAAAATGAAAACAAAACCTAAATAATTTTTAAAGGTAACTAATACAACAAAGCCATGAGATTTAAAAAAGTATATAAAAAAACTTCTTCATGATCGTTGTGATTAAAGGTTTGGGTGGGCCGCAGATTATGTTCACATTTCAAGTTGGCCTGCAGTCTTGTCTGAAAAAGTATTTTTTATTTTATTTTATGAATATAATTTAAATATGTAAGAATTTTCCAGTTACAAAGATTTATTCAATTACAATTTTTGGATAATAAAATAGAATCATAAGAGGCCTGGAAAAAGTTGGAATTTGGTATTACAATTACCATTACAATTTCTCAATTAATAAAAAAAAACGAACGTCCATGAACGAGATTCATTTAAAATTTAGATTGGATTATAATGTGAAAGTGTTTTTGTTCCCAGTTAGTTATTAAAGATCTGTGTGCTGAAGATGCAAGCGGTGTAAATCAATCTGAAAAGTCAGTTTCTGTCATGGTTGTTGAAATGTTTTCTTTTTTTTATCTTTTTTAATTATTTTTTGTATTTTGTATCTATTTTCACAAACCATTTATAAGCTGTAATTGCTGAACTATTTCCTCCGCTGTAAGCAACAATACTGATGATGTATTATATTATATTATATTATATTATATTATATTATATTATATTATATTATATTATATTATATTTCAGATTGTGATGATATTATTTTTATGAACTGAATAGAGTGTTTTTTTAATGTAGTGTGCTGTTATTAGAATTTATATCACTTTTTTTTATATTTCTGGTATCTCTATAATTTACACTGTTTTAAACTTATAAATTGCAATTTCAGAAAAAAGGATTTATGTTTATATCTTGTACACATACCCTTTTTATCAAAATCGCACCTTACAGTATGTCTGTGTAACATGATTGCAGAGTTCATAATGCATGTGTGTAAATGAAATGGGATTAGGATCTACATACTGGAGGTTTGCATGAGATGAAAGAAATTTTATTTGACCTATAATTTGGATTTGACTATAAACACCGCACAGACAATATGAATATTTATTGTGCCCTGATTTTGAATGTGGCTTTTATAATAAACCAGATGCCTCTGTGTGTATGAGCTCTAGGATACTGTACATTTGAAAAATAATAATAATAGTAATAATAATAATAATTACTAAAATTATCATAATAATAATTTTAATAATAATAAAAAAAACTAAAACAAACCTTCTTATCTATGCATCCTGTTCTTTCATCCTGGAATTTGACCATCTATCATTCACACAGTCATAAGATGTATAAGATGGTCACAAATACAATGCAGAAAGTTTCATAAGAAGAAAACAAGGAGAAAAGAAATACAGAAATAAACATGCTTTTTGGTTTGACCTCATTTCCTGTATGTTTGCAGGCCACCTGTCACTGATGTAATGAATCATCCCATAATCAGTGCTTTTCCTCATAGAAGTCATCCATTTCAAAAGCACATTTTAACAAAACTTTCCTCTTCATCATTATTTTTAAGTCTTTATTTAAAGTGTCTAGAGCGACTCGGGTTGAAACACATAAATCCCTCGACACTCAGCCTGATTTGGTTTTGTTTAATCCTTGTTTTTCACAACAAAGTATTTTATCTTCTGGTTTGAGAAATTATTTCATAAGTACTTTATTTTTTACTTTCTATCATAGAAATAATATGTACGTTGAATACAATAAGTCCCCTACATATGAACATTCGAGTTACGAACATTCAAAGATATGAACATGCATTTGCACATGTTTAATCACAGAAGTTAGACCACATGTCCGGTAGACACATGGTATGTGATCTATCTTTTGCGATTGAACAGCAAGCGCAGTAGCAGTAGCGATGACGCTGCAAAGCGCCAAGCAATAACGATAGAAAAAAAAGGTGATAATAATAAAGAGAATGGAGTGAAGTGTAAAGATGGCAGACATCGCTCGTTCTTATTTCATTCATGAATAATTCAACTTTAACTGTATTATACAAAATGTTGCAAATTAATATTTTTATATATATTATTTAGATGTATGTAACCCAGTGCTTTGGGTTTTCAAATTTTTTATGGATTTTTTTTAAAGTTAATGTACTGTATTGTCTGGGTTTTAAAAATAGATCAATTTTCATGCCTTAAATTATAATAATCATAATTTAATAATGCAATAATATAAACATCTTTCAATGCAATGTCCAAATGTTTTGTGAAAAAAGGGTTAAAATACATTACCAAGCAAAAGTTTGGATACACCTTCTAATGCCATGATGTTTCCTGATTTTTATTTCTTTCTATAGTGTAAAACAATGCTGAAGGCGTGCAGAATACACAATAATCTCTTTTGAACAGTTGATATTGAGATGTGTTTGCTACTTATGATCTGTAAAGTCTTCATAAGGCCTCTAATCTGAGGTTCTGCTTGTTGGTAATTGGTGATTTCTAGAAAAGAATCTAGTGACCATAATTTAATCTGAATGCCAAAAAGTCCCATCACTTTGTAGCTTAAATGTACAGAGGTTGACTTCCCACTTCCAAAATCTTGTCCTGATCTTTTCTTCTAAATTTCAAGTTTATACTCAAATCAAAGTATAAAAATTAGATCCCACGGCATTTTCTTATTAAAAATAAACACACTTCCAGATGGAGCCGCTTGGAATACAGTCAGAGTAATGTATGTTATTTACACACAGCCTGTGAAAGCACATCCTTTTTTTTTTCTTTTTAAAAATGAATGAATAAAAAAATATAAAAATAAAAAAATACTTCATGCACAACATGAAAAAAAGAATTATAAGAACATTTAAACCTCTCACTCCCTCATAAACCCGGCTGCCATGGAAACAAACATAAAAAAAAACATGTGTAATTAACATCATCTGCACCGATAAACGAATAGGATATGAAATCAGAAGTGTTCACAGGAGCATACACACATTCACACAGATATCGTTAAGATTCTCTTGAATCCTTTGTACATAAATGAAACGACTGCAAACAATATAATTCCATGTTTTATTTTTCAGCGATGGGAAAATATGGAATCAGGCACTACTCATTGAGATATAACATCCATCATCATCATCATCATCATGTGGATTACTCTAACTGTATACTGATTGATATGTTAGGGTTTTTATTTCCTACAATATACCCTAATGGTCTGACGTGTCAGTAATATCAATACCAATGTAATTAATATTCACACTCTTTGGAATTTTTAATGTCTTAAAAATCGGAGTTCATTTACAGGTTTAAGCCGTGATATGAACAACAGGATGGGAAGCAAATCAGTTTCTGATTTGTTGTAAAAAGGCAAGCGTTCCTTGCTTTTAACATCTTGCCGTTTACTTTTTATATCCAAAAATATTCGAGAATGTACATTCATCAGTGCTTTTAATTAAGGTGCTGCGTTTGAGCAGTTGACTTGTTACCTACTAGGTAAATATATTTAAACTTGTAGCAATAGACAGACATTTGACTTGGGCATCATAATTGCACATTTGTAGAAAAACTTAACAAGGAAAAAAACAACAACATTAGACTTTGCACAAACACGAAAGAATTTAAAATCAGCTCGAGTGAAAGCTGCAACTCGGTCGGAAGATTTCGGAAACACTTTTGTGTCTGGCAAAACCAAAAATTTTAGGAATTCCGCTCATTAAAAATAAAAATGATTGTCCAATCTAAGAATGATCTGTTCAGTGTCTTTCCTGGAAATTTTTCCGATTTCAATCTGAAATCCGGATTTGGATCCGTTCTGATCTGTTTAATTCATTTGCAATCTCTCCACCAAAACTTTTAAAAAGTTAAACACACAGACTGCTAATTCACTCTAATATTCACAAGCTGCTTGCACGTGGCAAGATGAAGAGCAAAATGATTTTGCAGCGTCTTTAAATGCACCGCTTGTAATGAAATTTCATAAACCTTTTGTCTCAGCAGTCAAAGCTAAAAAGGACAGAGTGAGGACAGATTCACTAAACTGATGTACTGTAATAAACAGTGACTTTCAAGCTTTCTCACTTTTTAGTGTTACAACCTGGAATTGTAATGAACTTCACTGGAATTTAATTATAACTTATTTCTCAACCTCAAAGCAGTAATAATCTTTTCTTTTTTTTTTAAAAAAAAGCATTTTTATTTATTTATCAAGTTTTCCCCTTTTTCAATTTTAACATTATGGGTTAATTAATGTATTAGTCCATTAGTCCACTTTAATTCCAGGTTATAACATTACAAAAAACATAAGTGTGTGTGTGGTGGTGGTGGTGGTGGTGGTGGGGGGGGTGATAATATTGAAGGTTTTATACAGTACAGTGTTAGACACATAAAAAGACACATCTCTCTCTTGCAGTGACAACATAAAGGAATATGGTAGCTTTAAGCTCGAGGTTTTGACACTGGAGACTCCTTCCATAAACAAGCATTAAACATTTCTGTACAGAAAACTTCACTGTAACAAATATTATACATTTCATACATAAAAAAAAAATTAGTCAGCCTTGAAGTATGTGAGCATTTAAGTTTTCTTAGAGGTACAGTACGTTGTGACTATAGAAGGATTCGAACGAGCGCATTGTGATATGATTTACGGTACATCTGGCAACCAGAATGAAGACAGCGCTGCGTTAGTGTAGAAATAGAGTTTAAACTGATTTTAAGACATTTCTGTGTTGTATAACAATATTTAGATGAAAATACAGAAACCTTATGGGGCTTTAATACAATAAAATATTGCTTATATGTCATTTCTTTTAAACTTTCGAGTAATCTGAATAAAAAAATTAAGGTAATATCCTTATCCATTAATATAAGGTAATATAAGTCAATCCATTCTGTCTGATTTTATATTAATATCACTCAAACACCAATCAAACATATGAATAGCATAATAATAATAATAATAATAATAATAATAATAATAATAATAAATAAATAAATAATAATAAATAAATAATTTTAATATCTAGGCAGCTATTTGTAATTTGGCCGTGTGTACTGTTCATGGTTATCTTGCCCAACAGGACAGACCACATACAGTAATGGATTAAGAGATGCTGAGTGAGGGTGATACAGAAATCTGTGCATGTCAGTATTCAGAATATCTCTGAATTGATGCGTCTTAGTAATTTTGCTCTAGAGCTTAAGTTAAAATTTCTCATGACTATCTCTGCATAAATATCTGACTCTCCAGCCTGACTGCTTGATGTGATCATAATACAGTGTAATATTTTCCCCTGGGGAATATAAACACACGGAAAGGCTACAGAATGGTATATTGAGGGACGATATTAAAAACATTATTATTCATATGACTCATCCCTCACACTGCAGAAGATTACATCCTATCAAGTGAAAATATTTGAAATATAGTTGTGTTTACAGTCTAATTATTATTATATCACATGTTATAATCGAACATGAGCATTTAAAAAAATACCTACAGTATATTCAAAATATTTTAACGTAATACGAAGCTGCAACAGGGTGTTTTTTTGGGCCGGTGTGGTGCAGTGTCAGAAATCACATCCTCACTCACTCACTGTTCACTACCAACACTGTTTTATACGCCAATCAGGGATAACATTAAAACCCACCTACAGTATCTAATACTGTGTAGATCCCACTTGCGCCACCAAAACAGCATTAAATCAATACAACATGGACTCTCCAAGTCCTGTGAAATCTGGCATCAAGACTTAGTAGCAGATCGTTTAAGTCCTGTAAGCTGTGAGGTGGGGCCTTCATGCATCAGATTTGTTTGTCCAGGACATCCAACAGATGCTCAATTGGATTAAGGCTTGGACTTGTTACTGTGTTCCTCAAACAGTTCTGCAGTGTGGCAGGGCGCATTACCCTGGGGAAAGAGGCAAAGGCCATTAGTGAAACACAGTTTCCATGAAGGGGTGTACTTGGTCAGGAGTAATGTTTAGGTAGGTAGTACGTGTCAAAGTAACGTCCAGATAAATGGCAGGACTGAAGGTTTTCCAGCAGAACAGTGGCCAGTGCATCACACTGTGTCCACTGGCTCACCGTCTTCTTATAGTGCATCGTGGTACCATCTCTTCCCGCGGTAAGTGACGCACGCGCACACACACACATACACACACACACACACACACACACACACACACATGACATAAATGAAAACATAAGACTGGGTCACCTACAGTACCTCCATTAATCGTGGTCCAGTTTTAATGGTGATGTTCCCATTCCATTGTAGGCCCTTTTGGACACGGGTCAGCATGGGCACTCTGACTGGTCTGCACCTGCGCAGCCACATACTCAACAAACTGCGACGCGCTGTGTCTTCTCACTCCTTTCTTTCAGAACCAGCATTAACATTTTCAGCAATTTGAGCTGCAGTAACTTTCCAGACAGCTGTGTCTACACTCCCTAGACTTGGCTGCCCATTACCCTGTTACCAGTTCACTGGTTCTCTTTTCTTGGACCACTAATACTACTGTAGGTCCTGACCACTGCAGAAAAGGACCATCTTACAATAGTTGCTGTTTTGGAGAGGCTCTGACCCAGTCATCTGGCCCATGTTAGAGTTACCCAGATCCTTACACTTGCCCATTTTTCCTGCTTCAAACACATCAACTTCAAAAACTGACAGTTCACTTGCTGCTTAATGTATAGCACCAATGGACAGGTGACCCCGTAATGAAATAATCAATGTTTTTCATGTCACCGTGGGTTTAATGTTATGGCTGATCGGTGTATCTATCAGAAGTAAGGGGGACACTATTAACTTTGTTAGTAACCACACAATTATTTTGTGAACAAATGTTCTCTCATGATAAATTAAAAAGTGTGTAGATCTAGACTTGAGTCTAAGTTGTTGGGAAAACAGGGGGACCTTGCAAAATAAATAGATGGCATTCATTAAATATTTTTGCATATATAATCAAACTAAAATCTGATAGTCTACACATTGTACCACAGGTACCACAGGTACCACCTACAGTACAACTGGTACAGACCAAATACACCCCTTCATAGAAACTGTATCCCGTGGTGGCCTCTTTCAGCAGGATAATGTGTCCTGACAGACTGCAAGAAAATGCTTCAAGTATGGTTTGAGGAACACGACTATGAATTCAAGGTGTTAATTTGGCCCTCAAATTCCACAGATCTCAAGCCATTTGAGCATGAGAAGGATGTGCTGGGAAAACAATTTCAACCCATGGAGATCCCACCTTGCAACTTACAGGACTTAAAGGATACACCACTCACTCACTCATCTTCTACACAACTTTATCCTGTATTCAGGGTCGCAGGGACCTGGAGCCTATACCAGGAGGCTTAGGGCACGAGGCAGGGTACACCCTGGACAGGGTGCCAATCCATTGCAAGGCACACACATACACATACACACACTCCCACACTTATTCACAGGCAAATTGGGAACACCAATTAGCCTAACCTGCATCTCTTTGGACTGTGGGAGGAAACCGGAGTACCCGAAGGAAACCCACCAAGCACAGGGAGAACATGCAAACTCCATGCATATAGAGACGGGAACCTAGAGGTACAAGGCGACAGTGCTAACCACTACACCACCGTGCCGCCAAGGATACACCAATCAGTCATAACTAACACCTCACACTACCAAGTGAAGTGGACAACATTGATTATCTCTGTACAGCAACACCTGTCAAAAAACAAGTTGTTTTAAACAGCGATAGAACAGTCAGTTTTTGAAGATGATGTGTTGGAAAATGAAAAAATGGTGATGTTTAAGTATATGAGCAACTTCGACAAGGGCCAAAATGTGATAGATTTTGTGGGATCTTGTGGGGTGGTCCTGGTATGCAGTAGTCAGGACCTACCAAAAATGACCCAAAGAAAGGCAACCGGTGAACTGATAACCAGTGTTGGGGGACGTTATTTTTTAAAGTAACTGATTACATTACAAAATTACTGTCTTTAAAAAGGCGGCACGGTGTAGTGGTTAGCACTGTCGCCTTGCACCTCCAGGGTCCGGGTTCGATTCCCGGCCAGGCTCGATTCCCGTCTCTGTGTGCATGGAGTTTGCATGTTCTCCCCGTGCTTGGTGGGTTTCCTCCGGGTACTCCGGTTTCCTCCCACAGTCCAAAGATATGCAGATTAGGCTAATTGTCATTCCCAAATTGACCATAGTGTGTGCTCTGCGATGGATTGGCACGCTGTCCAGGGTGTGCCCTGCCTCGTGCACAGAGTCTCCTGGGATAGGCTCCAGGTCCCCGTGACCCTAACCATGGGATAAAGCGGTATAGATGATGAATGAATGTCTTTAAAAAGTAATCTGTTACATTACAGCATTACTTTCTGATAGAAGAACTAGTTTGAGTACTTTTCCATTGCAGAAAATAACAAACTCCTTTGTGATTCCTCAAGACCATTATAATTATTCTACCATCATCACTCAGCGAAGTTTGGTCCATAATCTGTTAACTACTAATACCCCTATCTCACCTACGCGGTTTCACACGGTGGCCGTAAGTACGGTTCATCATGACTCACCGCGAGTTTTGGTGCTGTGATTAGGTTTCCATCTTTCCGTACGTCAGTCCTCGCATAGTCAAACAGCATAGGGGACAGAGGGGTATAACAGCAGGAATAACAGAGGGGGTGGGGTATCGGGGGTGGGGCTTGTTACATGTAAAAAAGATGGCACCAGCATGCACTATTGGAAGAGCGTGAGCCAGTGGAGGCAGTGTGATGCGATCAGCAATGTTCTGCTGGGAAACCTTGGATCCCACCATTCATATGGATGTTACTTTGATACCTAGCACCTGCCTAAGCATTATTACTGACCAAGTATACCTCTTCATGGAAACAGGGTTCCCTGATGGCAGTGGCCTCTTTCAGCAGTATAATCTGCCCAGTAAGGAATTGTTTGAGGAACATGGCAAAGAGTTCAAGGTGTAGACTTGGCCTTCAAATTCTCCAGATCTCAATCCCATTGGGCATCTGAAGGATTTGCTGGACTAACATATTTCATCCAGGGAGGCCCCAAATTACAATATAGGACTTAAGTATCTGCTGTTAATATTGTTGTGTGAGATACCACAGCACACCTTCAGAGGTCTTGTAGAATTAATTTGTGTATGATCCACTTTCATACACGCATTTCTTATTTTCACTGGATAAATTCATCCAAAATGTAGAAGCGAATTCATTTTACTTTTAACTTACTTTGTGGTTTTGGGGTCAAAACATATACTGATAATATACCTATATACTGTAGCCATATAAAAATGACGTATTGTTATTTTCACTGAGCTGGGATCTCAGTAGCAGTACTGTATACTGTACACTATTTATCCTGATAAGTAGGTTTTAAGCGGAAAAAGAAAATGATTGTGTATTCTTGTTTTTTAGTGTATATTGGCTGTACGCTTAAATTTACAATGCACCATGGGTAATAATATTGCAAACTAGCGAGGGAACGCAACTGTGGCTATGCATATCTTTTGGACTAAAGTTTCCAGCGTTAATCTCAGGCTCGGAGTCTGACTTAAATATTTTAAACAACTCGTAAACAATTCATGTTTTAGACACTGATGTTTAAATGACATTAATAAATAAGAAATTTGTCTTACAAGACCTTATGCGTAGTGGGCACAAGGCAGAATTCAATAAACAACCAACAACATAGAGTATGTAGCATCACCACATGTGAAAGTGTATCATAAGTTAAAGCGGTGTGTCTTACACTTGCATGAGTTGTTAACACCATGGAAAGGTTTAAATTAAGGAATGTTTAATGGCATATTTGCCCACAGAAGAGGTAGTAAAAGGTGCCCAAATACATAGCTACTTAATAGACAATGTTTTATTTCTTGCTACATTAGCAAATGCTACTTAAAGCATCATACCATGCTACTCATAGCTTACTGATAGTCTTGTAGAAATAAATAGGCACAGATCACACAGATGGACGTGGTACAGAGAATCAAGCACAGAAGTGGAATGAACACAGATCACTGTTACACCAGAGCAACTGAGGAAGAACAACACAGTTGCTTTGTGTAGCCTACGTTTTGTCTATATGGCTTAAATAGACATAATCACAAACACCACAACAGCGTTTTAGTTTCATTGGATCAGCCCCACACACCTACGACAAACAAAAGCCAACAAGCTTTGCGTGGGTGGGTTGGGGGGGTGGGGGGTATTTCTACTCCTATGAAAATGGTCGATTGTCCTCAGCTAGGCCTAAGGAATCTGGACTTACTGTACCAGAGCACGGACACCAGAACGGCCCAATCTTTCCCGGGCTTTTAGCCCCACACAGAACATACCGGGGGTTTAGCTATAGATGCTCCACAGCTTAGCAAGCGGTGTGCAGGCGCACCTTAGGAGCCAAATAAATGTCTTTCAGTCCACAGTGGTTCTTAGGAGAACTTCCGCTTTTGAATGGCCTCGGCTCGTACGGCCAAACTGCGAGCGCAGACCGTAAGGAGCACGATGAGCGTCCCGACCAGCAGACTCAGCATCGGCCACAGCACGCAGTGCAAAAACACGCTGGCATCATGGGAACGTTGCCAAAGCACATCGTCTGGCCTGCAGGGGGAGATAGAGAGGGGAGTGTGAAATTATTTGGCATACGTAAACGCCATCAATAAAATAAAAATGCTTTCAAAATATTTCACAGTTGTCATTTTTATGTAGCAAATTAAAGTCAGTCAAGTTACCATACTAGTTCCTAATGGTCCTTACTAATTCCAGGCTGAAGGCGTCTAAAATATACAATAATCTCCTTTGAACAGTTGATATTGAGATGTATCTACTTCTGCTCTGTAAATCCTTCCTTAGCTGGTTGTTAATTGGTGATTTTTGAGGCTATAAATGAACTAATTTTTGGTCTTCATGAGAGCCAGTTGGTGCTTGATGGGTTTTGCAAATGCACTTGACACAATACTGTTCTTGCAAGAATTGTTCCAGAACAGCTGACCTTCATGTCTTAAATAAACTGATGTTGTTCCTACCGAATTCCATATGTGTTATTTCATAGGTATCAACAAAAAAAATGAAGTATTTTGTTTGAATGTAGAAAATAAATCACAAGACAAAAAACATTCATTCATTCATCTTCTATACCACTTAATCCTGTATTTAGGGTCGCGGGGACCTGGAGCCTATCCCAGGAGACTCTGGGCACGAGGCAGGGTACACCCTGGACAGCGTGCCAATCCATCACAGAGCACACACTCATACACACACACACACACACACACACTCATTCACACACTATGGTCAATTTAGGAACGCCAATTAGCCTAATCTGCATGTCTTTGGACTGTGGGAGGAAACCGGAGTACCCGGAGGAAACCCACCAAGCACGGGGAGAACATGCAAACTAAGACAAAAAACACTGAATTAAAAGTTGTGTCAAGACTGTTAACTGGTTCCTGAATGGTAAGATGGTTGCTAGTCTGTCTAGGTTAATAATTTTTACATAAAATTAAAGTCACATTTATTTTAACATAAAAATGTGCGAAATGCAAAATAACAGTGTTACTTCGGTATACTAATCAAATCCGTTCCTGAGGCGAGTTCTTAAGGTGAAATTTCGTATTGTAATACGCATTAATAATGTAACTACAGACAATCCGTTCCAGCCATTCAAAAATATGTACTGGTATGACTATGTATGACTAAGCTGTTGTTCGTTTCGACTCGGTTCATTCGCCTGTATGCAGAAAAATGCTTCATATGCTGCAGCAAATTTCTTGTAAAATTTCAGTTTTTAGGGTGAATATTTGTGAGGCGGGGTGTTCGCATGCCGAGGTACCACTGTACAGATACAGGTATGTGTTTTCCCTGAAGTACAGATACTGGAACTTGTATGTTACCAGATGTGGTTCTTCTCTCGATTAATGGTTAAAATTAAAAAAAATATTTTTAAAAAGCATATATAATTGAAGGCGGCACGGTGGTGTAGTGGTTAGCACTGTCGTCTTGCATCTCCAGGGTCCGGGTTCGATTCCCGGTCAGACTCGATTCCCGTCTCTGTGTGCATGGAGTTTTCATGTTCTCCCCGTGCTTGGTGGGTTTCCTCCGGGTACTCCGGTTTCCTCCCACAGTCCAAAGACATGCAGATTAGGCTAATTGGTGTTCCCAAATTGACCATAGTGTGTGTGTGTTTGCTCTGCGATGGATTGGCAAGCTGTCCAGGGTGTACCCTGGCTCGTGCCCAGAGTCTCCTGGGATAGGCTCCAGGTCCCCGCGACCCTAAATACAGGATAAAGTGGTATAGAAGATGAATGAATGAATATATAATTGAATAGTACTGCTAGTAAACGTTAAGAAAAAGTAAAACAGCGATACACTGTGGTACAGTTTTATGCAAAATTCAGCCAGCTTTCAAAGAATATTGAAGAGCACAAAAAAGTACAGGTATCTCCAGTTACCCCCATAGCCTTGATATTTTTATTGTTGTTGTTGCTTTTTGTATTGAAACCTACATAAGTGGTCTTATTTAATTTCTTCAGAAACTTGTCAAACTTTTTTTTTTTTTTTACACTAAATAATTAGGGTTCGTGAGACTTCACAGCACTGAACATAAACGATAACAAGAAACAGCTACAAGAACATTTAAAGGCAAATCTCAGTAACTTTCAAAGATACTAATCTGTTCTGTTCTGCCTTGTTGAATAGAGCTGATTACTCTGGGACACAGCAGGACAAAAAAAATCTATACACCACACATGAAAGAAGGAATTTGCTGCGTGAGTGTAAACAATATAACCTGATGAAGGATCATTCAGCCACAGCATGTAGACTCTGGATTTAAACCTAACAGCCCGGTCTGAACAAAGGTGTTTAATGCACAGGCGCCATAACACTGCTGTTTAGTCATGTTTACTTTTTAATGGCGGAAGCCAATCAGAAAGTTAAGAAGGATTTTTCTTTCTGTGTGTGAGGATCCGGGTTCGAGCCACAGCCCATACTACAGTACCCAGCTACTGCATGTGCTGCTGGTTCCGGATAGAAAATGGGAGAGTTGTGTCAGGAAGGGCATCCGGAATTAAACCCGTGCCAAATTGTGTGCGGATTGGATGGTCCGCTGTGCCGACTCCTTGATGGAAGCAGCCGAAAGAACGTTTTGTGTGATTGACATCAGAACAGAAAGAATCACAGCTGATGGTGTAGATCTGACTGCAATGCAAGAAAGGGAATAAGAAATTTAAACCCATATATATATATATATATATATATATATATATATATATATATATATATATATATATATATATATATATATACTCAGCAAAAAAAGAAACGTCCTCTGACTTTCAACTGTTTTTTACTTTCAGTAAACTTAATGTGTAAATATTTGTATGAACACTAAAAGAGTCAACACCATAAGACATAAAGTAAAAATGTTTCACAATGTGTCCCTGAATGAAGGGAGGCTCAAAATCAGTCAGTACCAGTCAGTATCTGGTGGCCACCAGCTGCTTGAAGTACTGCAGTGCGTCTCCTCCTCATGGACTGGACCAGATTTGTCAGTTCTTGCTGTGAGATGGAGGGATTGTGTGTTCCTGGTGTGACTCGGGCAGTTGTTGTGTCCATCCTGTACCTGTCACGCAGGTGTGATATTCGGATGTACCCATCCTGTGCAGGTGTTGTTACACGTGGTCTTCCACTGCGAGGATGATCAGCTGTCCTTCCTGTCTCCCTGTAGCGCCGTCTTAGGCGTCTCACAGTGCGGACATGGCGATTTATTGCCCTAGCCACATCAGCAGTCCTCATGCCTCCCTGCAGCATGCCTAATGCACGTTCACGCAGATGAGCAGGGACCCTGGGCTTCTTTCTTTGGGTGTTTTTCACAGTCGGTAGACAAGTCTCTTTAGTGTCATGTGTTTTTAGAACTGTGACCTTAAATGCGTACTTTCTGTAAGCTGTTAAGGTCTTAACGACCATTCCACAGGTGCATGTTAATTAATTGATTATGGTTAATTGAACATGCATGGAAAACATTGTTTAAACCCTTTACGATGAAGATCTGCAAAGTTATTGGGATTTTTACATTATTGTTGAAATACACAGTCCTGAAAAAGGGGCGTTTCTTTTTTGCTGAGTATATATATATTATTTTATTTTTTTTACATATTTACGTATTTTTTACAAATGGAAATTTCAAACTTCTTGATGTAAAAAGTTTTTTTTTAAAGTTGCAGAAAATGCTATAAAATACCACAAAATGTATTTTTTGCAACATCGATTACTCTGCTAGATATTCTTATTTTAATTGGCATTCCCAAAGCCGCCTTTCCACTGCCAAGTCCTGGGTTTGTTTCCCATATCAGGTCTGTGTGTGCATAGAGTTTGCATGTTGGTTGGTTTCCACTGTGTACTCCGGTTTTCTCCCCCAGTCCAAAAACATGCACATTAGTCTAACTGTTGTTCCCATATTGCCATTTGATGGTCCTCTGGAGCAGGATCCAGTATCCTTGCCAAGAAAACCCTATGGACAGCATCTAGGAAGAGGCCTGGAGTGCTACGGTCACATGGTCCATAAGGTCACAAAGAGTCGGACACGACTGAATAATTAAACAGAACAAAATCACCATCTGCCCCCACGGTCCCTAGCTGGACTACAGAGGTTCCTGGAGGGATGGATGGAGCATCTATATCCTGCTGTTTATGTGTGTGAGGATAGGTTGATTTTATTTATATAAACAAAAGTGTAACTGTGTGTGTGTGTGTGTGTGGGTGGGGGGGGGTGAGGAAGACAGAGAGTGAGAGAGAGAGAGAGAGAGAGAGAGAGAGAGAGATGAGGTGAGGCAGTGACAAAGAAAGCAAAAAATTTAATTCTATGGATTGGGGGTCAGAAGCGGCGTCACAGGAGCATGTTGGACCGTCTCTGATTTTGTATCCCAAAACACTTATTGTGGCATGTTTTCAGGTTATGATTCTAGAGATACTGTACGTAAATGGGGTCACCGGTGCTCCTGCAGGTTTTAAGGGGTTAATGGGCACAGAATTGAAAATAAATGAATCAATGAATAAATACAATGATGCTGCTCTCATAAGATTTTTGATTGACAATTATGCACATGAGCATGACGGTGCAGACAGAGTGCGCCTGGTAGGAAATGAGAAGTGACTGAATAAGAAACTTCGGAAAGCTATAGAAGTCCATCTGAATGCTGAGATTTTCCTTTTCCATTCGAGGCTCCAAGTGTACTCGTATTAAATGCAAGCAGACATGCCTTAGTAAGAATATTAAGCAGAAAGTAGGACGAAGTGGCGGCGCGGTGGTGTAGTGGTTAGCACTGTCGCCTTGCACCTCCAGGGTCTGGGTTCGATTCCCTGGCCAGGCTCGATTCCCGTCTCTGTGTGTATGGAGTTTGTATGTTCTCCCCATGCTTGGTGGGTTTCCTCCGGGTACTCCGGTTTCCTCCCACAGTCCAAAGATATGCAGATTAGGCTAATTGGCGTTCCTAAATTGCCTGTAGTGTGTGATTGGGTGTGTGAGTGTGTGTATGTGTGTGTGCCCTGCGATGGATTGGCACCCTGTCCAGGGTGTACCCCGCCTAGTGCTCCTGGGATAGGCTCCAGGTCCAGGTCCCCTGCGACCCTGAATAGAAGGATAAAGCGGTATAGAAGATGAATGAATGAATGAAGTAGGACAAAGCTACTATGCTGAAAAGTTTCGCAGCAGCTCTGAAAAATGAGAGACGACTCACTAATCTAGGACATCACTCGAGCACACGGGCGATACAGTTTCAGAAATAAAGATTTCCGAAAGATTACAAAGCAAATTTGTATTCTCGGCTTCCTGTCACACAATCTCTGATCAAAGAAATCCAATGAAAAGCTCGACCACTTTGAAATGTTTCTTTATTAGTCATTATGGCTGATTAATCCATTTCATTTAAAGATATTGCCAACAATATGAAGCGGTGAGAAACCGGTCCCACGGGTCAAACGGACAACACGACCGGATAATACGAGAGGCGTGAGCACGAAAGGCGAGTGGTATTTAAGCAAAGGTCTAAAGATATTGCTGAAGCAACTATGAGATTGCTTTTTGTTTGCCAGTGAATATAGAACGAGCGAATCAACAAAACTCAAACCTCAGGTTCCACAAGCTGCTCCACCCAGGGGGTCTGCGGTGTCGATAAGTAGCGTTTATGATGCTGGTGCGCAGACTGTTCTGCACAGGAAAGCCCAGTGGGCAGAGAGGAGCCGTAAAGGTGCCAGACACAGTAATAAAACACACCTGATGCCTCAGTACAGGACAAGTCTAGATCAGTCCTTCTACCCAAATCTACTGAAATATTTATAGTCCAATTCATTATTTTTTTTGTTATATAATAAAAATGAATAAATGAATAATAAATGAATACATCAAACCGTGATGTCCAATTCAAGTAAATCCTTCTCTTCCCTATAATATACTTATACATATACTTGGTATAGTGCAGCAGAGTGACATTTAAATACTGAAAAAACAATTGACTGACATGTTATATAGATTTTTAGTGGCAGGTATAATCAGCTAATGTTATATACTGTGTAGTAGGGCTGGAAATCAGTCACCTCCCGATATACTGTAATATTATCACAATAGCGATTCAATCAAAACTTTAATCCTACAGTATACAGTAAGTATCACGATTTTATTAATATCCAGATCCGATATTTCATTTTCCCCCGATTTTGTTACAATTTTAAACCAAAGATCAATGAGCATTAAAATGTAGCCCGATTCTTATAACATTAGTTTTCTCACTTAAAAACCGCATTTCAACAATACAAACTAAATGCAAATACAGGAGTTTAACATTTTAACTTCAAATTAAATAAAACAAAAAAGCTACATTTTAAGTTTAATGAGAAGTACGTATCTGCTTATGTCCTACTGTAAGTCATCGTTTAAAGATTGGACATCTAGAGGAAGTTCATAACAATACCTACTGTAGGTGCCAGAATAAAAAAAGTCTACAGCCGGAACTCTAACGGAACTCAATCACAACAGCCGGAACTTTAACATGGGATAACTCACTCACTGTCTATACCACTTTATCCTGTATTCAGGGTCGCGGGGGGCCTGGAGACTATCCCATCAGACAGGGGTACACCCTGGACAAGTTGCAAATCTACAGTATTACAGGGTACACACACACAAACACCCTGAAATAGAGATGGGAATCGAGTCTGGTCGGATAACTCAAAACACTAAAATATCAACATTGACAGTGGCACACAATGTCTGGCCCCATATATACAGTATATGCATTCCAGCCCTACTGTATACTGTATGGGGGACCTCTTTAACAAAGTGCAATAGTTAAGATTTAATTATTTGTAGCATTCTTTGATTTGTCAATTTATTTGGGGGGATCTTGCTTTTATGTAAAACCTAGATATACCACAGAAATATCCTACAGTAAAATGGATTTAACACTTTAGAGTTCATTCGAGTCCAGCTGGCCTAAATAAACATTACTCACTATACAGTATGTAGGGTGTTGATTCAACACAGGACTTTTTACTGTGTATATGCACATTAACTTGCCTTAGAAGCAGGATCCATGGTTTTACCAGCGGTAAAGCACTTACAGTAGCACTCTCGGCATGGAGACCCAATTCAAACGTTTCTAAAAGGCCTGAAAGAGTGAATGACTCCTGGAAAGGCAGCGACCCACTCCTGCTGTGGCTCAAGCCACTCAATCCTTAAGAATCTTCCTGGTTCATTATTTACTTTTTATATATAGCCAGAGATGAGTTTCGTTTTTATTTGTTACAGATAAAATGGTCAGGTCGTTGAGGGGGTACAGTTTGGTGGGCTCAGGATTGGGTCACTGCTTTTTGCAGATGACGTTGTTCTGTTGGCCTCATCATCCTGCGACCTACAGCTCTCACTGGATCGGTTCGCAGCCGAGTGTGAAGCGGCTGGGATGAGAATCAGCACCTCCAAATCTGAGGCCATGGTCCTCAGCCGGAAAAGGGTGGAGTGCCCTCTCAGGGTTGGGAGTGAGATCCTGCCCCAAGTGGAGGAGTTTAAGTATCTCGGGGTCTTGTTCACGAGTGAGGGTAAAATGGAGCGGGAGATCGACAGGCGGATCGGGGCAGCAGTGATGCGGGCTCTGTATCGGTCCGTCGTGGTGAAGAAGGAGCTGAGCCAAAAGGCAAAGCTCTCAATTTACCGGTCGATCTACGTTCCTGCCCTCACCTATGGTCATGAGCTGTGGGTAGTGACCGAAAGAACAAGATCGCGAATACAAGCGGCCGAAATGAGTTTCCTCCGCAGGGTGTCTGGGCTCTCCCTTAGAGATAGGGTGGGAAGCTCAGTCATCCGGGAGGGGCTCAGAGTAGAGCCGCTGCTCCTCCGCATCGAGAGGAGCCAGATGAGGTGGCTTGGGCATCTATTCAGGATGCCCCCTGGACGCCTCCCTTGTGAGGTGTTCCGGACACGCCCCACCAGAAAGAGACCCCGGGGAAGACCCAGGACACGCTGGAGGGACTATGTCTCTCGGCTGGCCTGGGAACGCCTTGGGATCCCCCCGGAAGAGCTGGAAGAAGTGGCCGAGGAGAGGGAAGTCTGGGCATCCCTGCTGAAGCTGTTGCCCCCGCGACCCGACCTCGGATAAGCGGAAGAAAATGGATGGATGGATGGATGGATGGACAGATAAAATGTGCAAGTCTTTGTATTTAGTTGAAGTACAGGTACAGCCACAAAACTGGGCTTTCAACAATGGTACAGGTTTAGAGCACTAGTGTTCGGTGCACTTGAAGTGTCTGGTGTGGGCAGTAAAGAACTGGACGAGAAAAAAAACAAGTGGCAACCTTTGGTTTTGAAAAACGAGTCCAACTTGGAAATGTTGGACTCGTTTCCTTGAATGACCTTGCATTTCCTTGAATGGCCACTAGGCCCAAAAACTGGCTGCAGTGGTGGGAGGAAGAAAAAATCACTTTGTTGTTGTTGGTCTTTCGGCTGCTTCCGACAAGGGGTTGCCACAGCGGACTATCCAGTCCGCACTACAAATTTTTACACCGGATGCCCTTCCTGACGCAACCCTCCCAATTTATCCGGGCTTGGGACCAGCACCAGTGACTGGGGTTTGGGCACTGGCTGGGAATCGAACCCGGGCCTTCCGCATGGCAGGCCGAAACACCTACCACTGAGCCACCAGTGCCCTAAAAAAACTGTACTTAAATACACTTTCCGTACTTCAGTAATTTAATTAGATACTATTTTTTTTACTTTTACTTCAATCAGCAAATGTCTGTACTTTTACTTTTACATTTCGGCATGCCGTTGCATTAAGTAACAATTGTGTACCATTAGGTAAAAAGTTGTTTTAAATCAGAAGTGGAGCTGGTTGCAGCCAGCGGTGAAAACAATACATTTAGGAACCAGAAAGGGAGGCTACTGTGAGTTAATACAAGCTCTGTACTTTTGATGTGATTGGACACTTGGCTGCTTGTATTGAGGGGACGCTACACACAACTTGGCACTTACTGACACAATGTACCTTTTTTTTTCCAGGCTTGGGACCGGCACGGCTGGAGTTTGGGAGTATTCGGTTTGGGTGGGAATTGAACCTGAGCCTTCCACATGGCAGGCAAGAAACCTACCAATGAGCCACCAATGCCCAAGTAACTGCTGTACCTTTACTCAGGTAAAGTAAAATGAGGTCCCCCCCTCTACATTTACTTAAGTAATATTTTCCCTAGGGATCTTTTTCCTACACCCAAATATATCAGATCAGTTGCTGAGCACAAGGGGATCATCACATGGGACGGGGTAAACTGGTTAAAAAATATATCGGAATTTAGAACCATTGTGCCTTTGCTACAAGCAGCTGGTGGAGACTTCCTCCAAGAGCACCTCAGGTCTTTAAAGTTGACAAAAAGTTGGACATTAGTAGGTATGGGTCTCCACCAGTATTTGTATCTCAAGGTTTGTACAGGATGACCTGAGGTATGAGTGGGATGATGGATCTTGTTTTTAAAGAAGTTTTGATAGGCTTCACTGATCATCAGTCTTCTAGTCGATAGCATTGATCTGCATTTGGCTTGGTGGATTCTGGTTATAAGTTCTGAATGATCTCTGTAGTACATGATGGCTTTCAAACACGCCTAGTGCCCCAAGAGATCTTTTACTTGGCTTTGTTCTACATCAGTAATAGGGCAGAGTGTCTAACTCTCCCTGGATGACATACTTACGTTTGATTGCCTGATGATGTTCCAAAATCAGGTTGTCCAGACAGATGGCCAGCTTTATAAGGAAGTTAAAATCGGTGAACTCATAAACTCAAGCAAATGCAGTGGTTATGTCTGAAAGAAACCCGCCTTTAAACGCTAAATAAATGCAGCTGTTGCCTTTATTGCAACTCCTGCTAGCAGTATGAGTGTAGAAGTCTAGTGAGTGAGATATTACTTAAGGAAAATGTATTTAAAGCTCTACTCCAGCAGTCATTTGGTTTGATGAGTGAGGTCTTCTATTACGGCTGTGAGAGTAAAGAGCTGCTGAGTAGTCTCGCCTGAAGCACCTCAATCTCAGTGAGTAATTCAGAACCTGCTGCCTCCGTGTGTTAAGCAAGAGACAAATGCAGATGAAAGAAAACTTCATGGTGGATGAAACTAAAATCACAGAGGTTTTTCTGAAGAAAACTGCTACGTAAAGGCAAAATCCAGGAAAACCCCAAAAATACACGTTCCTCATGTAGCACCAGCAAGAGCATTAAAAAAAACAAAAAAACAATATATACCATTTGAGTTCATCCGTCTGGTAGTCTATAATCTGAAAAGCCACCACACTTCTCCTGAAAGAGAAAGTATATTGAGTAGAACCCTTTGTTCTATTACACTCATGCCTAAAGGGAACTCATGAGTCACAGTGACAAACTTGTGAAAGGGCTTAATATTGACGAGGGCCTGAACTCCAGTTTGGGGAACTGACATTTTTACCTCTGACACACGGTCATCTGAACTTAATGCATCTGGACTGCAGGAATGTATTCACTGCAGAACAGGCAATGTTTCTGGCTGTAAAGCAACATGTTTATAGCCCCCCCATCCATTAACACCTGTAAAACGCCTAAGGAAATGATTTTCTATTTTGCTGGAGAATGGACTTTCCATCTGGCCATGTTCTTTTCTAGTCTCTAACCCCTAAAGGTGCATAAGGCACATAATTTAAACATGTCTGGAGATGCAGATGATGCCAATCTTGAACGTACATGCATAAGCCAGAAAGCAGCATCTAGTTAAGCATTTTGTACATGACGCCATTAAAAAGTCGCATAATCGCTTCTATGGGCTTCATGTTAGCATCTAGTCCAATCGAGGCATGGCCAGATAGAAGAATTTGTGGAATTAGGTTCTATGCCAAGGACATGAGCCTAGATTTAAAAAAAAAGTGCTCTCACCTCTGGTTTGATACATTATGTATCAGAAATTGTATAAAAAAAATTTTTTTTATAAATGTGTGGCATTTAAGTGGCAGCAAGGGTGCAGTCAGCTATTGGCTACGAAGGTTAGAAGGAGTCTGAGAGAAGAGAGCAGGTAATAAGTGATTGTTTACACCACTGCATTGTTAATGTTAATGGCAGGCTTCCTAATTCCAATGGCTTTTTTCAGCAGGCTGCCCATAACCAGAGAAATGAGCAAGGGGAAAAAAACCCTTTTTGTTCTTTTTTAATAAGTGGCACTGAAATGACAGTTGTTCAGACTTACATTTAAGTGAATGTCTGCTTTTCATACCAGCCAGAGTGTGACATCTTTTTAAAAAAAATGCTATTTTGGACCTGGGTTTTTATAATGGGTTTGGATAGAGTTTAATCTTAAAATCTGAAAAGAAATTTAATTGGTAGTGTGTTTGAATGTGTCTTACAGCTGGAGTGGAATTAAATACAGGACACAAGCTTATTACAACTAACAGATGCTACATGTAAGCTTTCTCATTTAGTAGCCAGAGATGTTAGCTTTTATTTGTTACAGATAAAATGTGCAAGTCTTTGTATTTAGTTGAAGTACAGGTACAGCCACAAAACTGGGCTTTCAACAATGGTACAGGTTTAGGGCACTAGTGTTCGGTGCACTTGAAGTGTCTGGTGTGGGCGGTAAAGAACTGGATGAGAAAAAAAAACAAGTGGCAACTTGCATTTCCTTGAATGACCACTAGGCCCAAAAACTGGCTCCAGAACTGAGTCAACCCCGACAGACTGTCATGTTAACGCGCCCGACTTTAGAGTGGTATAAAAAACTGTTTTGATCTCCATAGCTAGATTTCTCATTCATGACGTCTGTATGGGGTTGAACTAATTAATTAAAATTATAGCATTAATTAGGGGTGTGGCTTATATGACTGACAGCTAAATAGGATGGCGTTTAGGGTATGGATGATAGAGTTCAATCAAATGCAAAGTAAACTTCATTCATTGATTCATTCATTCATTCAATCATCTTCTATACCGCTTTATCCTGTATTTATGGTCGCGGGGACCTGGAGCCTATCCCAGGAGACTCTGGGCACGAGGCAGGGTACACCCTGGACAGCGTGCCAATCCATCGCAGGGCACACACACACATACTCATTGCAAAGTAAACTTAGCATATAAATTAACTTTAGTATTTTAGTTAAGCTAAAGCTAAGCTAGCTGGCCCAATTATTAATTAACTTGGGTTTTGCTATGAAGGCAAAGACCAGAGCTCCCACAACCGAGCTTTAAAACGACTCTTCAGAATACCTATGGGTGACGTCATGGAGGATTTCTCCAGTTATATACGGTGTATGACCAAAATACAAATATAAGGCCATGAAAATAGCGGTAAAAGCAGATAGAAATGAAAGCAACACATCAGTTTTAACCAGCACTTGTTTCTGCACAATCCGATGGCATCCCGCATAGATGTTCTCAGTCCCCTGAAGAGCAATTACTCTTCTGTTTCTGCTTGCATATCTCACTAATACACACGCAACGGTCATCAAACACGAACTTTCAACCTCAATTTCAAATCCTATTAGCTGATTTTTCCTGTGAATTGAAATGCAGGGATCATCACAGTGAATCGGAGCATGGTTAACCTACAACATCACTACTACATCACTACAATTCACATTCATACTCGTTATTGTGACTTATATAAATAAATAAAAAAATGGTTTTGTCTGTACGTTGGTTAGAACTGACTGTTTTTATTTTTTTTTTGGATGGGTTTTCCAATTTTTCTCCCCAATGTAGTCGTGGCCAATTCCTCCCCATCACTAGGGGGCTCCACATTAGGGCTACTACTACCACTCAGTCGGGAGGGCCGAAGACTATCACGTGTTTCCTCCGAACCGCGTGATGTCAGCCAACCGCATCTTTTCGAACTGCTTGCTCACGCACCATTAGGGGCGGAGTAACACACTCGGAGGAAAGTGCTAGCCGCCCCTTCCGCATGCGCGAGCTCACAGACACCCCTGATTGGCTGTAGACCCGTGATTAATGTGGGAACGCAAGTACCTCTCATCCCTCCCCCCTGAGAGAGCTCGGCCAATCAGCTCTCTCTATGCCTCCGGCTGTGAGAGGAAAAAAGCATCACCCAGGAATCAAACCAGCGATGCCCGGATGATAGGGCGAGCGCTTTACCACTGCGCCACTCGGAGGTCAGAACTCACTCTTTTAATAATATCTTTACGTTTCATACATTGAAGGGCCTGAAACTCTTTACGTTTACATTGAAGGGACTTCAATGTAACCATAAAGATATAATTGAAAGAGTCTCCGAAAAATATCTGTCTGATTGTCGGCCCACACAGATTTTGTTACAGCATCGTGCAAAACTGGCTGGACAGAATTTAATGAAACTTTTCCGGTCCTTAAGTATTTTCCAAAAGTTAAACCTGTGGCATAAATTAAATCAAAATGTTAAGTAGAAGTGAAGTTATGAGCAGTTATGTTCCAGATTATAAACTGCAAGTTTTGATTGTACTGCACATGCGTCACACTGTGGGCGCGTCTTAAATCGACCGCTGGACAGAATTTAATGAAACTGAAGTTTAACCTGCACCATACAGTAAAATCAAAATGTTGAATAGAAGCGATGTTATGGAAATTAGTGCATGACCTGATGGAATGTTACAGTAGAAATGGATGACAGCTTTGCTTTATGCTGCTTTACACAAACCCAGTAAATTGTCAAAAAAGTCAAGAACTCAGATTTTGTTCATAAAATTGCTGAATAGAACAAAGTTTCAAAGAGATATTTGAAATATTACTAACACTAGTGTCAGACACCTGATGTACAGTAAATCCTTCGAGCTTCAGTTCAATTCTTCGTCTCGGCGAGCACGGGAATGATTTTTATTACACTATTTACACTGTCACAATGTGTGCCGAGTCAGCGGATGAGAAGTGTGTGAAGAGAATGTGGTACCTCCTCTGAGGATTGAAGAAGCAGGTGAAGGACTGGTTGCTACCCTCTTCACTCCAGTAGTGCTGTAACCTTAGGATGTCTTCTCGCATCTTCTGGTTATCTCGCTCACATTTGGGAACATAAGAACACTAGACGGAGAGAAAAAAGCATGATGAAGAATGAATCTTAACTGTACTGTCCTTGAAGGTTTTATTAATACACTGCCTGTTTTAATAGCACTACTTGGCTGGATATGTAAGATGAGCTTGATAAAAGGTAGACGCAGACGGTGGCATCATGGTGGCTCAGTGGTTAGCCCTGTCCCCTTGCACTTCTAGTGTCAGGGTTCGATTCCCGCCTCGGGTCTGTGTGTGTGAAGTTTGCATGTTTCCAAATTGTCCATAGTGTGTACCCTGCTATGGATTGGCACCCTGTCCAGCGTGTACCCCACCTGATGCCCTAAGTCTCCTGGGATAGGCACCAGGCCCCCCGCGACCCCCAGGATAAAGCAGTATAAAATATGAGAGTGAGAGAGAGGGTAGACGCAGGCAGGGACATATTACAGTCTAACTTGCAACAGGAAAACAACGGCAAACACTCACGGTCCACCGATGCCTTTTTCAATAAGGACAAGTCAAAGGTTTATGTGTCTAGACATTAGAACATTAATGTGTCCTATTCTTTTGTGTCAGTTTGTAAAGTGTCTGTTAAGGTTATTTAAAAAAAAAAAAAAAAAAGATGCACGTATCAGTTTCCACATATGCACATATGTTGCACATGCATGTATTATTATTTCAATTACTTTTTCCATTAGTATGCACACATGAAGATAAATGTGTGAAAATATAGAAGAAGAAGAAAAAAAGAGATACAGTTACTATGCTGGAATACTGGTCTACTATTTCACTCTGCATTTTAAAGATCAGGGCCCTTGGGCTGGGGGGAAAAAAGCATACAGATATCTGATTGAATTTGCTTCACCAGGGCAACCAGGTTACCATGGAAATGTGAAGATAGGGGCAGTGTGTGAGAACGTAATGGGTGCAAGGTGCGGACTGGGATCATCGAGACTTTTTTAACTCTTGAAAAGTCATAACAGACACGACTGTAAGATTAGACATGGTGGATTAAACAGTGTTTTTATTAATTATACCTGTGCCAGTGATATTGCCTTGATACTGTGTGATAGTATTCGTTCCACTCTTCTATCCAGGATAATGGAAAGAAAAGTGTTCATACGGTACATCTCCTCATTGTGTATAAATGTGAGCATGTGCTCATCGACGTGTTCATCGATCGACCACCTGGCTCTATCTGAAATGTCTGCACTTCACAGCAGCAGGGATTTTTAAGCTTTGAACACTGCGGTGCCTCTACAGAGAGATTATGCACTTGGTTGTCACCTCACACCTCCAGGGTTGGGGGGTTGAATGTTGCTTTGTGTGAGTGGAGTTTTTATGTTCTCCAAGTGAATGATGGGTTTCCTCCAGTTTCTTCCTAAAGACATGCAGTGTAGGATGATTGGAGTTTCCAAATTGCCCAAAGTGTATAAATGAGCATGACGGGAATCAATCCCTAGTGATTCCCATCCCTAAAAACTACACACAAATCTTTTTTCTGTATGTTCCTTAATTGTTATATATATATATATGTGTGTGTGTATGTGTGTGTGCCCTGCAATGGATTGGCACCCTGTCCAGGGTGTACCCTGCCTTGTGCCCGAAAGCCTCCTGGGATAGGGTCCAGGCCCCCTGCGACCCTGAACACAGGATTAAGCGGTATAGAAGATGAATGAATGAATATATATATATATATGTGTGTGTTCTGCAGTGGCTCTGATCTACTTTCCCTCATTTTACAGCTTCAAAATGGGTTGCTTCTGTTTCATAGGCATCTCTCTGATCTGATGTTAGTTTATCTTTTTTTCCCCACTTCAGGGCTTAATTCAAGAGCAGATATTCAAACCTATGAACTATTTAAACAGGGCAGAAAAGAAACTTCAGTCACGCATGTGTTCCAATACTTTTGAGCACTCAAACAGGTGGTTTCAAACAAGAGTGTACTGGGAATGGAATTCAACTCAACCCTGTACTTACGTGTTAGTCATTTGGCTGCCTTCCTGATGCAACCCCCTTCTATTTTATCCAGGTTTGGGACTACAGCTGCATGCAGCAGCTGGGTAGTATGGGGTGTGGTAACCCATCAAACAGAAGGGCTCAAACCAACAACCTAGAGCTGGCTGAGCTACCTACCTAGCTAAAAGTGGTGGCTAACTGGTAGGTCTCTTGCCTGCCATGTGGAAGGCCTGGGTTCAAGTCCCAAACCCCAGCCACTGCATCATCAAGCCCGGATAAAATGAGCGGGTTGCATCAGGAAGGATATCCGGCATAAAACCTATGTCAAGTTGTGTCCGGATTGGGGACCCCTTGATGGCAGCAGCAGACAACAACTTACAGTACTGTACATACCAGACCAGCTCATGGTGGGGTGTGGGTTGTCTCCACAAAAACATTGTTGGTCACTTGAGGATGTTGTTGTTGTTGGTCTTTCGGCTGCTCCCGGCAAGGGGTCGCCACAGCGGGATATCCAGTCCGCACTACAACTTGGCACAGGTTTTACGCCGGACACCCTTCCTAACGCAACCCTCCCATTTTATCCGGGCTTGGGACCGGCACTGCATCCCGTGTCTGGGGGGTTTGGGCACTGGCTGGGAATCGAACCCGGGCCTTCCGCATGGCAGGCGAAACACCTACCACTGAGCCACCAGTGCCCAAGGTTGGTCACTTGAGGATGCTGATGTAAAATTTTAATGGATATTTAATTTTTTTTTTTTTTTACATTTGGAAGATTTTGTCTCAAATGCCTGCTTCCTTTTCTCTCAGATTTTTTCAGCTTTACTTTTTGATGTTTTCTTCTCCGCTTTCTTCTCCATTCTGCAGTGTTTAGTCTTGATTACCCTAATGCATGTTAACTAGCGTGCATTATCCTGTGATTAGACAGTGAGCCCAGTCCCGAAGCACACACTCGGCACACTTTGATGTGCTCCTCGTATGACAGCTACACACACACACACACACACACAGAGCCTTTAGAGAGACAATGACTGTTAAATCATTCTGGATTTGCTTTATTCGATTTGTCCCAGTGTACCTGATGTCTGGTTTTAACGAAAACGGAGCATGTTCTAAATAGTTTATCACTTCTAAAACCTTTGCTTTTTTTGTACCATTAAGTGTAAAATTGTGTGTGTCTACAGGTGTTCCTTAAAAAGCCTAGATAAGGATAAGGCACAACTGGAAACTCCAGGCGCTAGCAAAACACTCAAGCTACAGCCTAGCAAAACTGTCCAAGTTTGTCGGTTGTTGTTTTGCTATAAAAGACTGGATTTTATTTAGTCTCTGTGTTCTTCTTCCCCAGGGGTTTTCTCAGTAGATTAGCAGTGACCATCAATCCCGCTGCAGCTGCTGCTGCTGACACTCTGATGATGGCTGTTTCGTTTTGAATGGTGAAGATGAGCTACATCACTCAACACGGATTGTCATCTGGTAGCCGTCGCGAGAGGCCACTAAAGCAATACGTATGAAGATGAAGATAGATGGCCGCGAGTGAACCACGGGGCTAAAGGTCCTTCTGAGTGAAAGCGATAGAAAACAATACAATATGTACAGATGAGTGAGTGCAGCACAAGCCTTGTATCTATCAGACAGGACTTTAATCTGGGTCTATACTTTGTGGTACCTTTGTGTTATCTGATAAACGCTGATTGTTTGGTAGGCAGTATAAAAACGCCTGACATAATGGGGTTATTTTATGATGTTAGTAAAGCATCAGCATGAATCCAGCAGACGTGCGAAAAGCTTTCAGCACCGGTCGATATAGAACAGTAACAATGACGAGTAAATCTATATTACTTGATATTTTTTGGCAGGCTAAGTTTGTGGATACAAACAGAAACCACATGCAAACCTTTTCTGCACAATTTCCTACACAGAGTACAGTACTGTATACCACTGAGGAATGAGCATGTACGCTAGGTCTTTGGTCTTTAGCGCCATTTTTATAACTAATTATACAGTATTTTAAGTAGTGCGGTCAATTGATTAGAAAACTTTATCTAGTTAATCACATTCATTAACTACACAATTTTAACATACTCTGATTTACTTGTATTATAAACGAGTTATGTTGGAAAAAAGAACTGCATGACAAACTGCTTAGAGGAAACAGATTATGCAGTTTTATAATATCGCAAACATTAACATTTGACACAAATGTCAAATTAAAATCTCACAAATGGGACTGGCACGGCATGCAGTGGCTGGGTAGTGTGGGGGGTCAAACCCACAGACAGCGGGAGTCAAACCCACATCGTACAATTTACAACATAGTATGTATTCTTGTAAAAAATTGTTTCCCTGAGCGTCCGAGTGGCGCAGTGGTAAAGCACTCGCCCTATCACCTGGAGATCGCTGGTTCGAACCCCGGGTGATGCTGTTTTCCTCTCACAGCCGGAGGCACAGAGAGAGCTGATTGGCCGAGCTCTCTCAGGGGGGCAGGATGAGAGGTACTCGTGCTCTCACATTAATCACGGCTCTACAGCCAATCAGGGACGTCTGTGAGCTCGCGCATGCGGAAGGAGCGGATAGCGCTTTCCTCCGAGTGTGTTACTCCGCCCCTAATGGTGCGTGAGCAAGCAGTTCGAAAAGATGCGGCCGGCTGACGTCACGCGGTTCGGAGGAAACACGGGATAGTCTTCGGCCCTCCCGGCTGAGTGGTAGTGGTAGCCTTAATGTGGAGCCCCCTAGTGACGGGGAGGAATTGGCCACGACTAAATTAGGGAGAAAATTAGAAGAAAAAAAATTATAGTTTCACTTGAAGGTACCTTGAGCACACAATTTTGATTTTATCCAAACTTCCATGTAGAAACATTTTATAATGAAACTTGTGGTTCTGCACACCTGGTGCCATTATCGCACACAGCCGGGTAACCGCACTGCGTTTATGGGAAGCCATTAGGGTCAAACTTGGTCATATGATTAATTTGTGTAAAAAAAAAAAATAGTAATGCGTTAAAATTTCTAGATTAATCACCTGCGGTAACGTGTTAATATTGACCGCCCTAGTTTTTCAAATCACTGACTGGTGTACAGTATATGCACAAACATATACAGTAATAATATACTTAATTATTTTCAATGAGCTACGGTATTTATTATTCTTTAATTAGGTGATTAAAATTTTTTAAAATAATAAAGGAATAAAACCCTAAACAGGAATGAGTGACAATAAAAATATCTTTTCTTTTTTTTCTCCTCTCCCCTTTACCACCAATACTAACTTACCACTTGTTAGCGTTGTTTTTTTACTATGCCAGTAACACAAAGCCTGGCTTCTATGGAAACTGAGCCAAGACTTATTTGTTTAATTCCACGGACACTAGCTTTCATGTTTCACTGATGCCACTAAATTGAATGTAAAATATAAATGGCCTTATTCCCGAGAGTTTCGCTCTGCACCGCTCCAGTGCATACAGTACATGTGCTGAGAATTAAAAATCATCCCGTTATTGTTGCTCACAAGCAAACACAGGCAAATGGATCATTTTCACCTTCTCTAAAAGAATTCACTTCACCTTCACAGAAACAGAAAGAGCAGCTAATATTAATATCTTCAACATGCAAAATGTATTCGTCATGGACGTCATAATAATCAGAAGGAAACGTAAGGCAAAATATTAGGGTCGATGAATAGAAACAGCACAAAAGCTGCTCCTCTAGGTGGAAATGTGGCTCAGATAAGATTACAGTTCAGCATTTTAATGTGCAAATGTGACTGAGGATCCATTGTGATCATGTCTAAAGAGGGGAAAATGGGAAATACTGTACTGGCATTGGGTTATAAAAGAAGGCATTTCTTGTAAGAAAAACATTCCAGGGTTAACGTAAGCAATAGTGATAGCTCGTAGTGTATTTAGAAAATGATATCTGCTGATGTAGCCATCATCACCTGAGGCATTATCTTCTACTTTTAAAGAGAATGAGAGAGTTTAAACAAGTTTGTCCTACATTAATGCTGCCTCAGTCAGGAGAAAATTCCCGCATTGTCAGCGATACAGCAACACGAAACCATGATCTGGTTCTTTCATTCATTCAGCTGTGCAAGCTTGCAGTAAAAGTGTCTCCACACACAGCCTTTAAGTATTTCTGTCTCGGCAGTGATCATATGAAGTAGCTTAATCACAACCCCTCCAAGTGAGAACAAAGAGGGCAAGAGACTCTTCTTACTTCCTCTCATTATCATTTGTAATACATCAGTGAATATTTCGTCGACAGAGATGGCCCAGCGGGAATGTCTGATGTTGGTATTAGATTAGTTTTTTTTAACCTTAGCATTACTTTGATGAAACGACAACGGAACAACGTCGACTACATGACAGTGGGATGCCGTTGAACAAATGCCCTAACATAATGTTGCACAAACAACACAACAGTATTTGAATATTTTATTATTAACCCCACGGGCAGCATGGTGATGTACAGTAGTGGTTAACCCTGTCTCCTTGCATCTCCAGGTTATGGGTTCCCGATTTTCTCCCCTAATTTTAGTCGTGTCCAATTCCTCCCAGTCACTAGGGGGCTCCCCACATTAAGCTTCTACCGCCACTCAGTCGGGAGGGCTGCAGATCGACCCACGTGTTTCCTCCGACCCACGTGACGTCACCGATCATCTTTTCGAACTGCTCGCTCACGCACCGTTGGGCCGGAGTAACACACTCTGAGGAACAGCGCTATCCGTTCCCTCCGCTTACGTGAGCTCACAGACGCCCCTGATTGACTTGTAGAGCCGTCATTAATGTGGGAGCACTAAGTACCTCTCATCCCTCACCTCAGAGAGCTCGGCCAATCAGCTCTCTCTAGGCCTCCGGCTGTGAGAGGCAACAGCATCACCCGCGGTTCGAACCAGACTCCCACAGTCTAGGGACATGCTGATTAGGCTAATTGACATTTCCACATTTCCCATAGTGTGTGAATAAGCTTGTGAGCGTACAGTATATGAGTGCCCTGACAACATCATATTAAACCCTATGGATTAAGAACTGGATGTTACTTAAGTTCATATGCATGTGAAGGTGGGTGAGTGAATACTTTTGGCAATATAGTGTATATACTGTAAGTTTCCCACAAACTTGATAACTTGATTTTTATGGGCTCCTTGATTTACTCTAGTGGTGTATTTTATTTTGAAGGGTTTAGGACAGACACTTTGGAAAACAATCAATGCAAACAGTGTATGCAGTTGCTGACCATTGAATTTTGTGTGCGTGCAAAAACACACTTTATAGCATGCATAAAATATACTGTATACACAACTGTTACTACTGCAGCAGTAATCGTCATTATGATTAGAGTCTTTGTGTAAAGACATCATTATGTCAAATCTGATAAATCTTCATTACACATTCAAAGTCATTATGCTGTGGATAATATTTCATCATGCTTGTTTTCCTGTAACTCGCAGCCCAAACATCTTGTTCATTCAAATTAACAGCTGACATCTGGAACTCATCTCAGCGGACTGCTTATTGACATGTTTATCCCGATATGGTTTACTTTATTCCTGATTAGATGGAGACTCTTGGTGAACATTAATTTTCATGTCTTGCCGCAGATTCCCAATTGGCATGAGGTCTGATTTGAACACCTGCCCCAATCTTGAATCTCATCCAGACAAGTTTTCTTTTAGGATTGTATCATAATAGTCTCCATCTACTGTACTGTATGTCATCCTCAAGCCTGGCCGACCGAAGAGACCTGCTGATGAAACATTACTACAACATGGTGCTACCACCATCATGCTTCACTGTGGCGACTCTGTTACATCAGGCCAGGAAAACATCTTTCTTACATGTTTGCTCAGGTTCGAAATCATTTCAACAAACTCATATGACCCTGCCACCTTTCCATTATTAACAATGGATAGTACAATACACCTTAATATGATCAATGTTCTGGATTTTTCGCGTTTTCGCAGCAGTGAGGGTGAATACTTAGCAATCACACATTCATTTTATTTGGAAATCATTTTATAGAATCTATTGATTCCATCATTCTTTCTTCTTAGTATCCTGGGCTATTTTATGCTATAAAGACCATTTCAGTTAAACTTTCATTAAACTACAAGTATGAAACATACAAATAATATACAAATTCTGTTTATCCATACAGTTCTCTAAATGTGCTGTTCAAGTAAAAACAGTAACATATGAGTAGAAGTACACTAATGTAATCTAGCAGGATTTTTATTTTTCTTGTAAAAGTGTTACGGTGAGGTTAACATGGCAGGGTTATGGATGTTGGGACGACACTAGAATCAGCTTGTTAGAAATGATGTCAGAAATTAATCAGAGCCCATCCAACTGAGAACAAAGAGGGCAAGAGAAACGTCTTCCTTTCTTTCATTATCGGTGATGTATCAGTTACAGTATTATACCGTCAATAGCGATGGTCTGCAGGAATGTCTGGTTGTCAAAAACACTGTGGTCATGTTACTGTATTTGGCAACATTATGGAAGTTGGGACAATGTTGGTTATAATTACTTGGGGTGGCGCCGTGGCTTAGTGGTTAGCCCTGTTGCCTTGCACCTGCAGATTCGGGGTTCGATTCCCACCTCAGGTCTGTTTGCATGTTCTCTCCGTGCTTGGTGGGCTTTTTCTGGGTACTCTGGTTTCCTCCCACAGTTTCAAAGATATGTGGACCCGTAGTGTGAGTGTGTGGACCACGGGACTACTAGGGAACATGCTCGCAGTGCTAGTAAATGTGGCGCTGATAAGAATCAGCACCACAAGTACCATATTCCAGTAGAGTAATTTGGGAGCAAAGTTGCACCTCACAGTAATGTTTCTGAAAAAAAAAAAAAAAAAGGTTGCATTGAGATACACTCACTGTGTGTGGAAAGCTGTTGTGTCCATCCCTACTGTATGTTTGATCAGAATACCAAACCACTTTCGACATGTAAGAGACCATGGATGTGCTCGGATGTTGTGTTAATAGAAGCTAATCTTCATGAATGTACCAAATAAAGGTTTAAATTTTGTTGTTTTCAGGTTGTAATTTAAATTTTGTATTAAATTTAATATTGGGACTTTCAAATACAAGTTTGTCCTGATAGTGGAGGTCATCGCAACATTGTATAAACCTTGTAATATATTAATATATGACAATGTTAGGGTTCCTGCTGGGTGGACATCAGACTCAGCCGGCCATTCAGACACCATTGCAACACCATTACAACTATATTACAACATTTATCCAACATTAGGGATCCTGCTGGAAAACCTGTGACTTGCCTCCTTCCGTCCAACACGCCATGCTCGCCACCTGCCCAAACAGGTTTAAAGGGCCCCTATTATGCGTTTTCAAATATGATCTTTCATGCAGTGTGTCATGTAGCTGAATGTGAACATAAACTATCTGTGACGCTTACAGTGCACGATAAATGAAGTTTTTGTCTATTAAAAAAAAGAGTCGGCTCACATTCGCCTAAACGAGTCATTAGCAATTCTAATATTTCTCTTTTACGGATCCACGTCGCTACGTAACATATTTGCATAATGTCCGCCCACGTTCTACGTCGCGAACAACTTGCCCGCCATATTACAATTAACGTTACCACACTCTTGTTAACATATGACACTTATCACTGAGGAACGTCCTGCTCCAGTCGCGGTTGTGAAACAGATTCTTGTCGATGTGCCACTTCAACTGTTTCATCGTCAGGCTCGAATTGATACGGTAAAACCGACGCCATATTTTCTATGTATTGACGCGTCTCCAGAGCCGCCGTTCAGTTATGGTAATGGACGTTTCGTTTTCCGACACACGCTGTAGCGGTAGACCAATCATAAAGGGCCGCACCATCTGACCAATCACAGCAGTGAGGGGAGGGGTTTAGACAGACTGATTCTTCTAACTGCTTCACACGAGTCGTTTACGAATCATTTAAAAATGGGGTAAAATTTAATCTATTTTTGGAGAAAACTAAAGTGTTTGTTGACCTTGCGTACATGTAAACCTGTTTTAAGAGACTCATTAAGCAATATTAGCATCCTTTAAAATGGCATAATAGGGGCACTTTAATTATATTCTATTATTACACGGCATTGTTAAATTCTTAATGTTTCTGAATGCCTTGATTAGATTAATTGATGAAGAATTTGAATTCATAACGAGTCCAGTATGTACACGCTGTGTAAGCCGTAAAGGCTGGTGACAGCAACGACCCTGCACTTTTACTTTCACACCTGTTTAATTAGCACACCATTTAAATTGAAGTAAGAGACCCTTTAGTTTCCTTTTATACTTTTATTGTGTAACGACAAGGACTCGGCAGGTGGTTGTGGATCCATGTGCAGCTGATTTAATTATGAAAAAAATTCTGACATTTTCTGATGTAATGCTGGATATTTTGTGTTGAAGGGCCCTGAAGTGACACGGCGGTTATTAAAAATTCAAGCAAATGAACAAACATTCACCTTTGGGCAGGATAATTACATAAATCAAATGTCCTTAAGTGGCTCAGCCAAAGCGTGACCTTTAACCCCTGTGGAGAGACATGAAAATGGTTGGTCACAGAGTTTCCCCATCTAGGCCGACTGAGCTTAAGAGGATCGAAGAATTAACAATCAATTATCTGTCACAAGTATGCTACAAAACAGTAACATTAGTATTTTATTATCAATTTTTTTGCATATCCCAGGTTGGAAGCTGGGGTCAGAGCGCAGGTCAGCGAGAACGCAGCGTCTCTGGGGTACACAGGGTTATTGGCTTTCCTCAGGGGCTCAACAGCAGGAGCTTGTTGTTGACTTTCCGATCAGTAATTTAGAGTCTTAACCGTTCGAACTGCCCAAAGTCTTGCTCCATATGTACAGTACAAGGGTGAGTCAAAAATTATTTGCACTCCGGGTGAATTAAAACTTCTGTTGCAGGTGTGAATATGTTACATCAGTTCCACTTTTCCACTTCTTCCAGATTTGCACGGAAGAAGAGCAGCATGCAGAAATTTGTTTTTTGCGGTCTGAGGCTGGTGCCGAAACAACTCACAGATGTTTTTGAATATCTGATGACAAAGTTTGTACCAATACTCTAAGGAAGATGAAAGTTTCTTAAAAAGCATCCTTACTGGTGGCGGGACATGGATTCATCACTATAAGACTATAAGAAACATCCCCAATCACCGACCAAGAAAAAGTTCAACAATCAACAAGTCAACCAACAGCTGGAAAATTCATTGATGCTTACAGTTTTCTGGGATTCTCAGGGACCAGTATTGGAACATTATCAGGAAAACAGTTCAACAATCAACAGTGAGATGCTGATTGAAGAGCTGAAGTTTGGATTAAACGCAGAGGGCTGCTATCCAGGGGTGTCGTGATCTTGCATGACGATGCACATCTGCATAATTCCTCCCACACTGTCGACACTCTACAGAACAAAATGGACAAAATGTATTGAAAAGCAAGACGTTTATGTCAAAAAATGGTGTATTTCTTTTTTCCTAAATTAATTTAAATAAATTCTACCAGCAGAGTGCGGACAAATTTTTGACCCACCCAACTACTCATCTCCTTTCTTTTATTACTATCAAAAAAATGTGCCACTCTCCCAGTTTGCTTCATATTTCAAACCAAATAACCTTCTGGCTGCCAACCAGCATAAATACCAAGTCACGCATTCGGCTGAAACTGCCCTTCTTGCAGTTAGTGAAGCTCCACGGAATGCCAGAGAAACGAAACACCCTCTGCAGTCATTCTTCTCAACAGGTCAGCAGCTTTTAGTATAATGAATAACCAGACTCACGTCTTTGGCAGACTTTTGGCAGCACTGTGCCGGCGTTCATGTATCATCAACACGTCCTGTTCCATCACCTGACAAACTTAATGCTGGAGTTTGATCCAGGCTCAGATCTTGGTCAACATTTCTTTGCTCAGATCTACTGTAGATAACTGCTGCATTATATCACACCCATATGAGATTCTAGGGTAAAAGCACATACTTGTCTCCAATGTCTTTGCATTTCAGTTCACCTTTACTGGAACTAAAGAGGCCTGAATCTGTTCCAGCATGAAAATGACCTTGTGTGCAAAGCGAGCTCCATGAAGACACGGCTTGCCAAGTTTGGAGAGTTATAGCCCGAGTGTCCTGCACTGAGCTCTGATCTCAAACCCACTGAACACAGATTGGCCCGAATGAGCAGAACTCCAACTCCCAACTTTTTCGAATTGGCACATTCAATAATTATACAGTACAGTGCTGTTAAAAACATACCCTTCTTTACCCCCGTTTGTTCTGCATATTTGTCACAGTTTTTAAATGATGAAGAGGGGGGGGGGGTTGTCCATACCTGAGTGAGCCTACTGTATGTGAAAAAGTAATTGCCCTCTAATAACTGATTGTGCCACTCTTGGAGGCAACAACTGCAATCAACCGTTTGCAATAACTTGCAATGAGTCTTTCACATGGCTGAGGAGGAATTTTGGCTCACTCTTCTTTGCATATTTAATTTTTTTTTTATTCAGCCACTTTGCTAGGTTTTCAAGCATGAACAGCCTGTTTAAGGATCTCAATCGGATTTAAGCCCGGACTTAGGCCACATAATTTTGTTTTTTGAGCCTATTCAAAAGTGGACCCTATCATCCGGAGATCACTAGATCGATTTGCGGTAGCCTAGACAGAGCTGATTGACTGAGCTCTCAGAGGGGTCAGATGTGAGGCACTTGGCGCTCTCACATCAATCACAGCTCTACAGCCAATAATAGGTGTCTGTAAGCTCACGCAAGCGGAAGGAGTGGATAGCGCTGTCCTCCAAGTGTGTTACGCCCACAACAGTCCGTGAGATAACAATTCGAAAAGATTCAGTTGGCTAACATCCGATTGTTTTGTAATAGTCTCCCTGACTGGTAGTAGTACCCTTGATGTGGGAGTCCCCTAGTGAATGGTGAGGAAAAGCTGAGGAAAATCCCCATCCCAAAAGAATAAGAAAACTTGAGGTCAGGATCTTCTGGTAGAGCGCAGAAATCATAGTTCCATCAATCATGGCAAGTCGTCCAGGTCCTAAAGTAATCCAGGTCCAAGACTATCACACTACCACCACCATGTTTCACTGCTGGTATGATGTTCTTTTTATGGAATTATGTTGTAGTTTTATGCCAGATGTAATGGGACGCACAGAAAAGTTCCTAAAAGTTTTTTTTTTCACAGGGCAAGGTAGGTTTGGACAGCTTTTTTTCCTCTTAATTAATTACTGCCTGTTATCTTCCATAATGGGTTATTTTTGAGTAATATTAAAAAGTCATTTATGTGTGATAAATATGGGAAAATCATGAAGGGGCAAATACTTTTATAGAACTATATACAGGTGTGATGGACAGGTGTGCACAACGTTTGGCCATATAATGTATGTTAATGATGCAGAACTTTCTGGACTCTACCCTGTTACACCTTACCTCATTTGCACAAAACACATTTTTCAGGTTATGCATGGCTGCAGACTTTGTACCTAAAGCTGTTTGCATATGATGTGCTCTGGGTACGCTCATGACCAAATGATGATATAATCGTATCACATCAAGCAGGTTCACGGTGTTATGCTGTTCTTTCTAGATTATGATCTGGAATAAATCTCATTTAGTTGTAATCGGTGCACTACAGCAACGTGTGACATGAGGCGAATCACTAGTTGATGATTTGTCTCAGATAAGGAGCTGTGACGTATCCCATCTGGTAAAAGAGTCAATATGGCTGTTAATCGCTGCAGTAGAGCAGACAACCTGAGAGCAGACATAAATAAATGTAATTTCAATTTGTAACACAATCTTTTTGTTTTCTAACAATATTAACATGTTTCTGTCCACATATTGTTTTACCCATCGGTCATCACCTATGAAACTTATCTATGCATTAGCAAAAGTTGCACGTGTTAAAAGGCTAAAAACAAAAAAAATGGTTTTGACTTTTTCCCATACTTTACAAGTGAATTAGATTTAGGACCACTTATTACACACACTTAGCACCACAAGCGCTAATTAGGCTCGGGTTGAAGCCTGGTGTGCCCGCATGAGAACGCGGCGTGCCCCCCACATGCTCACAACTGCTCAATAATTTGTGGGCTTTTAAAGAAGTAAAATGTTACTGTTTCCTTATAATCCTACAGGTGGCGCACTCTGAACTCTGAGCTATTCACACATGGGCATCCTGTGTGATAGGAGTGAAATTTTTTGCCAAATTTGTTTACAAAGCATAATTATGGCAGATGAAAGAGATACATGCTGATCAGTAACAATGTAGCTTTTTGTTTCATTTAATTTGAAGTTAAATGTTAAACGTTTTAGTTATTTTGTATTATTTATCAATCCTGCGCTTGGTTTTTAAGTGCGAAAACTAATGTTTAAGGAAGAGGTTACACTTAATTACTCATGTTCAGATCAGTGGTGAAGCTGCTGAATAAAGCTAATACATGAAAACAATGTAATATTGAATGGGGATAGTTATAACATCGTAATACTTACAGAATCGGCACCTCTCTACAGGGACATGGCAGTGCAGACTGGGAGATCTAGGCTTAAGGCTCTTCTCCTATATACTGTACATACTATTTACAGTGCTGCCTACAAAGCTCTCATCTTTTAGCTTCAGGGTCTGCTCACTTAATCTCAGGATTACATATGATGCCAATACGCTTAGAGCTGTAACCTGTCATTTTCACTGATGTCACTTTGTCATAAAGACAAGGCTGCACTGTATCACTTATTTTATGACATTCCCATAGTTTAATATTGCACTAGCAACTCTCTACAGTGTGCAATTACATCTACAAATCTGCCTTTGTGTCGCCTTAAGATCACAAAGCTCCGGATTTCTGGTAGTCCCCAGAATTTCAAAATCTACAAAAGGGGGTAGGGCATTTTCATATTTAGCTCCAAAGCTTTGGAATAGCCTTCCAGACAGTGTTCGGGGAGCAGACACGGTTTCTCAGTTCAAAAGTAGACTCAAGACGCATCTTTTTAATCTGGCATTCACGTAACTCATCCCATAACCTTATACTCCAGTACACCTATACCGAATGGCAACTAGGCTAATTCTCCCCATCTGTTCTGTATTTCTCTACCCATCCCGAGGCATCGGGAGATTTTGCCAGCTTCAGTAGACAAAGGCCGACCCTGCGAGGTTCCTGAGGCATCCAGAGAAGGACCAGCTCCAGCTGGATTCAGCTTTATGATGGTTGGAGCTACACATGCTGCTCCTGTGCTTCCAGTGATCCAGACCTCATCTGCCCTCTGCACCTACTGACTCGTCCCTATGCTGAACTGGTCTTCATGTCAATTTAAATAATTTCTGTCATATTGAATTTTCACCTGCACAACACACAAGATGTTATATCATTTCTATCTGTTATCACCCAAATGAGGATGGGTTCCCTGTTGAGTCTGGTTCCTCTCAAGGTTTCTTCCTAATGCCATCTCAGGGAGTTTTTCCTTGCCACCGTCGCCGTCCCCCTTGGCTTGCTCATCAGAGAAATTTCATTCATCATTCATTCGTCTCATTATTATCTGGACACATTTTTCTCACACTTACACACTTCCAATTATTTTCTTTTCTAAAAATTTTTTTTTCATTTTTTGTAAATTTTCTTTCATTTTTGTGAAGCTGCTTTGAGACAATGACCATGGTTAAAAGCGCTATATAAATTGAATTGATTTGAATTGAATTGTTACTGTCCTCATTGCTTCTGGATGTCTGGAATTTCCTTCGGGATCAATAAAGCACCTGTCTGTCTGCCCTTCTGTCTGTATATCTATGTATCGCCATATTGAGTTATTCCCTGTCAGAGGTTTATCTCAATCATCCAAAAAAATAAAAAGCATGTTTGAACTTTCTAAAATTACCCAGTTTTCATCACATCTCTGGGACGAGATTCATTGTGTGAGCACATTTCCTTCTCGTCTTAATCACAGGAGGTTTCTTATGCTAAGAGAGCCGTGAGTCAGAGACTCCCAGAGACTCCCAGTCCAAACCCTAAAGGACTCGCTTAAGAGTTTGGAGCCCTAAATGTTCACTCTCATCAGAGCCTAACAGCATGCCACTGAGAGGTGGAGAAACTCACCTGGAAGAAATCAAAATAATTGCCTTATGATTCATGAAACTTTCTGGCATGGTTTAAATCCATCAATAGCTCAGAGTCGTGTGTTAGATAGATTTGTATTGACGCAGCGCACAGGCTGTTGTAGGTCAAGCGGTTAAGGCTCTGCATTACTGATCAGAAGGAGGTTCGAGCCCGAACACTGCCGAGCTGCCCCTGTTGGACCCTTGGGCAAAGCTCCATGGCTGTTCCTGTGCTCTGACCTTGGCTTTCTAACAAGCTGGCATATAAAAAGAAAAGAGTTTCTCTGTGCTATAAAACGTGTGACAAATAAAGGTGTCTTCTTCTATTTTTCTATTCCTACCATTGATTCACTGTCCCCCAGGGTTCTATATTGGGGTCTGTCTTTTTTTCCCCCACTGGTGATGGCTCGCTCCGTCTGAGGAAATGTCATTTCCAGTGTTATGCCAGACAGACACCAGACTGCTCCGTCTACCTTTAAATTTCAACGATCTCAGGCGATTTCAGCATCTTGACACCTTTACACTCACGTCGTTAAGATCCGGAAGCTAACCTTTTTAATTCTGTCAAATCATTTACCCCTGACACAGTTTGATTAGAAAACTCTACTGTATGTTTAAAAAATGGATCATCCAATTAGATCCAAAAATAAAAATTCTTAATAGCGCTCTCCACCCAGAATATATTGTAATATAGTGGGAAGAACGTTACGAAGAAGTCCACCGAATTTGAATGACTTTTGAGACCATTCTGAGGACATTGAATTAACGGCCCAAAAACTATGTTGCAACTACAACATCAAAAAGACAAAATTTGAACCTTTATTTGGAACACTTATGGTGATAACCACCAATGTCTACATTCATTGTCCTTATGTTTCCAACTGATCGGAGATGGGACGGACAGAACAACTTCCCACACACAGTCTCATATCACGCTTCTCTTAGGCCTTGTTCACACGGGCGTTAAAATCTACCGTTTTTCTGCCGTTCGTAGCGTCCGGTGATGGCGGGTGAAGCGCAGAGGGTTTTCTACACATAGGAGTCAATGACGGTGTTCACACGGGCTTTGGTGACATGTGTTTGTCCGGCTGCGCGTTTATACGGTGTTAAAAAAAACGTTGCATGCAGCTTTTTCTTGGCGTTAAATCCCAACGAACGCAAGGAAACCGCGTCTAGTTCGTTTTCTCCGCGTCCATTTTACACTTCGGAGGACCGGATATATCCCATCATCCTACAGGCTATACAGAGGGAAATGCGGATAAAAGGCAAAAACAAAATGCTTAAAATATAAAACTTGCACGGAAATTTTCGCATTTCTTCATAAACCACAAAAAACTTCCTTTAATCCGACGTTGTGCAGTCAGAGGGTGAACCCAGTAGCGGCGGCGATTGTTTTCTCCCCCTACGTCGCCGTATTATTTAAAAAAAATATTTTTATATATTATATAAAAATATAATCATTTAATTAGAATGTTTAAAACAATAAGATTAATGTCTAATATAGCAAAATGGTCCATATTAAAAGGAGGCACCTCAAATAAAACGACAAGGGTTTTCATATCCAGTTCCCGACACACTGCCCCCCACAGGTTAAACACACAAACTACAATTTGGGCTGCAGGCTGGCGTTAGACAGAGACAAACAGTCAATCAAGCGGCGCTACAAAATGCAATATAAACGTATAGGACGTTCAAAGCTTGTTCGTTTATCCAAAAATGTAACGCCCGTGTGAACAAGGCCTTAGTGTTGTAATGTTACGTTTCAGTTTTAATTTCCTTCTGAAATATTACCAAGAGGTGTATCTCAGCACCCGGGGTGCCAATCCATTGTATGGCACATACACACACTCACTGCTTTGAAAGAACAGATCTTATATGTTTTGCGTGTTTGTTTTTACCCTTCTGGCTGCCATTTTCATATTTCTGTACATTCTTGTTGCCTGTTGACATTTTGTTGGACTCGTTATGAACGGATATTTACCAGCTTCAACAGTGGTCCAGTGGTAAACACACAGTGCTCTCACCGTGAGTCTGGCTCACATCATCAGTTTGATATTAATATTGTTTTGAAGACGTTTTTGCAACATTGTGTTAGGGGCACTTGTTCAGTCGTCAGGTAGTCAACATTGTTCCGACGTCAATTCATCAAAGTAACTCTAAAACAACCCGATGCTGCCCCAACATTCAAACTGTTGCCAAACTAACCTCACCACAACATTCTGACGACCAACGATTTTCCAAACAGTAAAATATTGAGGGATTCACATTTACCTCTTTTCCACTAAGTCGAACTAGTAGGGAGCCGGTGCTCAGTTTTGAACCAGTTCTTTGTCCTCAGACAGAAATAAAAGGTTCCAGGGCGGCACTAAGACTCCGCAGGTTGCTAAAGCCAGGAGAAATGCTTGGAACACAATGATAAATTTCGCCCTGTTGAACTTTGGTGGTGTTGTTCTTGCCGAAAAGGGGATTACAGTCTTTTTGTGTAACACTCAATCAGAAAAGCAGCGAGACTACAAAGAGACAGTGAGACTGGTAGCAAAGACAACCCAGATAGCAGAACAACATTGAATCATCGTTGAATCAACATTAAAGCATCAACCAACTTGTCATTGAATCAATGTTGAAATTTCAATGTTAAATGTTGATTTTTCATCAGGTTTGCACCTTGAAATAATGTTATTTCAATGATGAAAAATAGATCAAGATGGGCATAAAATCAATGTTTGTTCAACGTAAATTCAATCACTTATTTTACATTGAATCAACATTGAATCAACATTGAAGCAATTATAGTTTAGTCTTGCTTTATGAACAGCAAGATACTATGACAGTAAATCATGTCCGTTTTGATTTATTTCTTTAAATCAGAGACCATGTAGGGCTGAAAAGCTTTTTTTTTTTTTTTTAAACAAAAAGTCAGTAACTCCACATCCTTCAGTTTACATGTAAACATATTTATTTATGCTCCATACCCATTTAAACAGGAAGTAACATCACAATTACAATAAAACAACTATATAATAAAACACACTACAACTTACATACAAATTATTATAAACTGGATGATAATATGACTTTTTAGAAGAGAACTATTAGAAGAGATTGTTAATTCTGAATTCATAAAACAGAATCTAACTGCCAAGAGAAGAGACTGGAAAACCAGAATATAAAAATGGCAGCCTGCCTCAGCAACATTCAGTCAAATGCAAATAGAAACAACCAAGTCAGAAACACAACAGATGACTGAAACATTATTCGTAAGTTGAAATGTATTTACTCAGCAAAACAGATAATAAGACACAAGTCTGAACTTATGGTTTTCCACCACGAGCAATTCCCCCCAGCCGTTCTGGGGCATAACGAAGCCATTTCTGAACTGTTGAAGCAAAGAAACTCTGTGGCCTCCTTTTCTTCAGCTTTCAGCTGTTGTTGTTGTAGAGCATCTAAAGAATGAAAAACAAACAAAAGGTTAGAACTATACAATGCTCTAAAAACTTGGAGTGGTAGTTGTTTATGAATGCAGGGATTAAAGTGAAAAAAAATCTTCTGACTGAACTTTTTTCAGGCCGAGCCATATTCCTTTAACAAACACTTTATTTAAATAGTCGAGACCAATAGCGTTAGGGGAGATTAAACCGCGCTTTAATATTGCCAGTTTGCATATTTTAAAAGCTATTTGTAATCTTTGAAGAAAAAAAAATACCTTCACAAATAATCAACCATGTACCACATCTTTTCAGTGCATGTTTTTATTTATCTTATAACACCAAACAATGTTTTGTGAAACTCTTAATAATTAACAGAAAAAAGTAATAGCACCACCATTAAATTCCAAAAAGTGCTTTTTCAGTGCATGTTTTATGCATCTTCGTTTTCAGCTTAGATGACAAATCTGATTTCCAGTAAGCAGCAATGCCATGTGTGCAAGTAGTAGGCATGTGCATAGGCTACGTTTACACTGCCAGGTCTCGATCCAATTTGTTGCCTATATCAGATATTTTTAACCGTCTGTTTACACGTTCTTTTAACTATGACTCATATCCGATTCACGTGTTTACACTCGCCATACCATCTGAAACATCGCGCATACTTAAAGGGAGGTTCTTGCTCTACACACTAGCCAAGAAAGATGAAGGTGAAATATGCTTAACGCTATCTCTGCTATATATGCTCGCGCACCATGGTTTTAAAACGGAGGAGGAGAGAAAAAACGGCATAATTGCAGCCTGCACATATGCTTTATTCATAAAATACTGATTTAATGTTATTTAGCCCAAATAAGAATTAACACAAGGCGGTGTGTGTGTGTGTTGGAGGGGGGGGGGGCGTTGTTCTTTACCTCTTCCACGTCACCTGCGATGTTGTAATTCAGCACGCGCTTCCACAGGAGAATAACATTACGTCATTAAACCGCGAAGAAGTGGCAGTTTTAATGACGTACAGAACACAATGACTCAGGAAATCCGATCTGTCTGTTTACACGACAATCACATCAGCACATATCTGATTTATATCTGATTTATTTCCACATATGAAGGAGGCCTGAAACCGATCTCGAAATATCGGAATGCATGCGTTTTTTTCTGTTTACACGGACACAGAACATATCCGATATGTGTCACATATGAGCAAAAAATCGGAATTGGGTCACATTTACCTGGCAGTGTAAACGTAGCCTATAGACAATCTTGAAAGTGCAGTCTTGTCTTGATTGCATTAAATTAACTAGTGGTTGTGAGACTGTGAGCGACAGGTCATGCTCCGCTATGAAAGAACATAGGCGCACTTTTACATCGCGCACACGGTCGGCCACAGATGTGTGAATCTCCGTTGTGGTTCTTGTCGCAGCAGACAGGGAGCATGTGTACTGTTAGAGCACGAACCGCAGCATTGTGACGAGCTGCTGACTGATGGCGAACTCGCACTTTGTTTTGCCATTATTGCCATATTGAAGTTTCCTGTGGCATACTGTGCAGAGACACCTACCTGGATGTTTGATTTTTTTAGTCCACGAACTAAAAGTCTTGCCATTCTCCCCAATTTCGCTAAGCCAAGCCCATCTCCATTTATTATTTTTTACACTTTTATCAATCTCCGAAACATCGGAGCCTTCCTGCATTAAGTGTGTCCATGCTATCTTAAATATAGTTATACCTCAGCCTGACATGTAGTTCTTCAAAACTAAACCAAAACCCGGAGTGGATTCATACCGGAGTGATAACAAAACGCTTAGAGTGGAGAGAGGAACGTGCAGTCGCTCCACTCCAGGCTTTGATCACATCCTCCTCAGCAGGCTGAATACACTTTGTCTTTCCTTAATTTAACACCCATGTAAGCCTATATATACACAGCATTAAACATTATGAAAAGCTAATTTTTTAACATTAAGGACAGGCGGAACAGTGTGATTGACGGAAATCCGTCGTAACAACGGAGAACTTTAATCCCTGTGAATGACAGAAGGTGGGTCCTAAATTTTTGGAAATGTGACTTTTACAAATGTACAGATATGCAACATATGTTTTGAAATGTCCTACAATCTTCCATAAATACAATGCACACATTAGATTTTTTTTATATACAGGTCCTTCTAAAAAAATTTGCATATTGTGATAAAGTTCATTATTTTCTGTAATGTACTGATAAACATTAGACTTTCATATATTTTAGATTCATTACACACAACTGAAGTAGTTCAAGCCTTTTATTGTTTTAATATTGATGTTTGTGGCATACAGCTCATGAAAACCCAAAATCCCTATCTCAAAAAATTTGCATATTTCATCCGACCAATAAAAGAAGTGTTTTTAATACAAAAAAAAGTCAACCTTCAAATAATTATGTTCAGTTCTGCACTCAATACTTGGTCGGGAATCCTTTTGCAGATTCGTGCGTCTCAACTTTCTCTTCACAATATCCCACATATTCTCTATGGGGTTCAGGTCAGGAGAGTTGGCAGTAATACCATGGTCAATAAACCATTTACCAGTGGTTTTGGCACTGTGAGCAGGTGCCAGGTCGTGATGAAAAATGAAATCTTCATCTCCATAAAGCTTTTCAGCAGATGGAAGCATGAAGTGCTCCAAAATCTCCTGATAGCTAGCTGCATTGACCCTGCCCTTGATAAAACACAGTGGACCAACACCAGCAGCTGACATGGCACCCCAGACCATCACTGACTGTGGGTACTTGACACTGGACTTCAGGCATTTTGGCATTTCCCTCTCCCCAGTCTTCCTCCAGACTCTGGCACCTTGATTTCCGAATGACATGCAAAATTTGCAACCTGTAGCCCATTTCCTGCACACGCCTGTACACGGTGGCTCTGGATGTTTTTACTCCAGACTCAGTCCACTGGTCCGCAGGTCCCCCAAGGTCTGGAATCGGTCCTTCTCCACAATCTTCCTCAGGGCCCGGTCACCTCTTCTCGTTGTGCAGCGTTTTCTGCCACACTTTTTCCTTCCCACAGACTTCCCACTGAGGTGCCTTGATACAGCACTCTGGGAACAGCCTATTCGTTCAGAAGTGTCTTTCTGTGTCTTACCCTCTGGCTTGAAGGCGTCAATGATGGGCTTCTGGACAGCAGTCAGGTCGGCAGTCTTACCCATGATTGTGGTTTTGAGTAATGAACCAGGCTGGGAGTTTTTAAAAGCCTGTCAGTACATTACAGAAAATAATGAACTTTATCACAACATGCTAATTTTTTGAGAAGGACCTGCATGTGTTATTTCACAATCTGCAAATGTTGTCCTACAATGTACATATTCAATGCTATGAAATCAAATATACTTAATGTAACAATGTAGTCTTTTATGTGCAAAAAAAAAAAAAAACCTGTAGGACCCAAAAAATAAAAAAATTAAAAAAATCAATCCGTGGCGACGGTTTTGCCATTTGTCCCCCGCACTCACAAATACTTAAACTGTTCCCTCAGTTTAACAAATCGTGGCCACGGATTAACAAACTGTATGCACATATTTCCAATCCGTACGCTCAGATACCGTACTGTTTGCATATTTATTCTTAACATGAAGACTTATTTTGGTGATTTTATTATAAGCTTTTTACCCAGAGTTAGATGCATGCTGCACTGTTAATGTTATTATTAAATAACGCCTATTATTACATTGCATTTAGTTTGAGAGCAAAGGAATGACAACATAAACTGTACATTATTTGTTTTGTATTGCTTTTTACCTTCTCCTCAAACTCACACTGCATGATTTTCAAAGTCATCGGATCACCATTGTTTTCACACTGTACTATCTGTGGTAGCATTTAGTTGCTGCTGTGTTCACACTGCACAATGAATTGGCGACAGGAGATTACACACTGCATGACTTTACAATAGGAAGAATCGCCAACAACTCTGTCTGGTGTGCAAGCTACAACCAAACACACACAAGAAGTGATAAGGAAACAACGCAAGATCATGCTGACATTGTGGTCTATAATTCCTCCCCGAACAAACAATAATTAAAAAAAGATGACGTCCTTGTTTAAGATCCCATATGGTCAAAACTGAAATTTCATGGCTTTTTTCATGGTAACTGAGGTCTAGGGGCTCTGTAACTACCATATAAGTTTCAAAACAATCAATCCACAGTAGAATGCACACAGCCTGCATAAAGTAGCTCTGCCTTTTCACGAACTGCTGTGATGTCCAATCTACTCAGTCACCGCTTTCAGTCACCATCAACCACCATCCCACCCTTCTTTTGCCAAAACATCACGTCCATGCCATTGCTGAACAACAATAACATGAAAAGTCGAAAAAACGCTGTTCAGTCGATAGATGTCGAAACTACATCATTACACAGGCTTCCGAACAACATTAATATAAAAGACCATTGGCACGTCAGCTTCAGCATCTTTCACACAGCCATTCCATTAAACTTTAAAAATTTACATTTAAAATTTTATTTAATTAATAGAAGTTAATTGATAAAGAAAATCTATTTATGACATTATTTTTGACAGCATTATGATTATTTATTAAAACTTCAGACAACAACAATTAGTGCCACGAGGTTATTTGCAACACTATATGTTCTACAAAATAGAGGACTACACACCTTACAGCGCAATATAATGTGGCTTTAGAAGAGGAAAGGTAGGATTAAGAAGTGAGCAAGTGATGAATTAGTATTATAGGTCCCAAGCAGATACAGTAACAATAATGGGTGCCCTACCTTATGCAGTCTCCATTGATGGCTAATAAACATTGATACAAGTAGGTTATGGTTAAAGTGGTGAACTTATAAAGTCTTAAATGTTTTGTTTTCCCTTCTCAACGCATTATGCATTTACTCACCAATAATGGCTACCTTTTTAATTTGGTCAAGTCTCCAAGTCGAAGGAGCCCAGCAGCAGATTCCGTACCATGGCAGTAGCAGAGGTGGCAAGGCGGGCTGCTCTCCACACTTCTGCCTGGCAAAACACCCCAGAGCCCTTTATAACTTCAATCTGAAAAATAATTTCACATCACAATATTAATTTATTGGCAACTTTTAGAAACTTTTCATGTTTCATACTGATTCTTATGTTTAGCTTCCCAATAGTTAATAGGATTTTATGTATAAATGCAGATTAATGATAAAGATAATGCAGGGTAAAACTGCAACAGGAACAGTACAAAATAAAAACTGAAAAAAGACGGACATTCAGAGTAAAACAGTGCAAGATAAAAAAAAATAAAAAAAAACTGTACAAAACATACATGCAGGGTAAGCATTGGTGGGAGCAATGTCCAAGCAGTGTAGAGAAATATTTCTGTACGACTTCATTGTTTTGTGCTGTGTAGTATAGTATTGTAATAGCTGATCAGAGTGATCAACTCCCCATGTGCTGGTTGTACGCAGTCACAGGACATGGAAATGTCTTTGTAGTCCATGTACCTTGTAATTTCACCCTCATCTTCACCGCGTCTACTGTAAAGCAGAATGGATGGTAGAACAGGTAGATACTTCTCGTGTGTCCATCCACTTCACAAATACAAGAGGTCCATCTGAACAGAGCTTGCGTGTCCTGATGTGAGGGGCTGGTGAAGGCAAGGGTGATGCAGACACATTCCTAAAAACAAATAAATAAAAAAATGTTAGCCTATACTGTTCAGAGTAAATGGATGTGCAATTAATATGGATGCACAATATATACAGAGATGACCAAAAAATTTATCCACACTTCAACATGAAAAATATACACCTCTCTTCTGTAGGTCACATGACAGCATCAATGATGGTGATAGATAATACTACACACTGCAGCCATAATTCAATTTGAGTTTTAAAAAAGGCCATCCATTGGACATTACACACATATTGAACACATTCTAAACAATTACATCTTATCAGGTATTTGTAAATACACGCCAAACAAAAGGGATTATATACATTTACACCAAAGAAATATTCATAAGCATCACTTAGCTACATAAGGCAGTATTTTAGCCACCTGGAACTAGCTTGTTTGTGCTAAATAACATTACCGATAGCAGTGTTATAAGCTAACCAAAATGGAGCCAAATACACATTAGCAACCATAATCTAAAGCTATCCAAAACAAGGTGAATATAAACATCTGTAAACTCCATAAGGCATTAGCTTAGCCACCGGGAAATATCATGTTTGTGCTACATGAGGCAGCATGTTAGCATGATTTACCTAAACTATATAAATGGCATTGAAAGCCAATGTGTCACACAAGCTGACAAGAGCTAGCTGTAGTGAGGAAAATATTTACTAATATTAGTTTAATATTATCAGAATAAGAGTTATATAAGACTTAATAACTTACCCAGTGTAGCATGGGTCTATTCTCTGTTCAAAATGCTCCCGTTCGTCGTCGGAGTCACACAGTCTTCTTCTGAGGTAAATGTAAACTTTCCAGAACATTCTGAAGAGTTTCCTCAGATGTGAAAGCGCGTGCCATCTTCCAAAACGTGCAGAAAACTCACTGAATCGGAGTATTTTCAAACCTGTCTCTCTGTGTTCGTTTTTTCATGCCGGTGTCCGGGGGCGTGGTCTAGTATGTAAATTACCCGGACTGATTTCCGTGTGATTGGCGCGTGGGCGTGTCCTGCCTCGGGTCATTAGCATATAAGTGTGACAGAAATTCTGTGCCTCTCCGTGGTTTCATACGGATTACATAAACTGAGAATATTTGTTTTCAATGTGACTTGCATCATTTAAAAGTAGACACTTTAAGCTTTATATAGATATATTTCTCATTTCAGTTAATTTTAGTGACGTGTTTCAAAAAGATTTTCACTGAGACTGAGGTTTCATATATGTGCATATATCCTCATATACTGCATGTGGCCAATTAGGATTAGTTTTTTGCATTTTTTTTGTTAGTTCTTAGTTATTGCCTTGATAATAGAAAATATGAGCTAGGCATCATGTATGACAGTTGCCAAAGTGAGATATGAGCTAAAATGACCAGATCCTGCCATAGGAGACATATCTTGTATGTACATATACAGTAGGGCTTATATGTGGATATAAAGAAGCAATACAGGAGACCTATATGGCCTGTATATGCACATACTGTATATGCACCTCAATGTTGCCTACATGTGGCATATATATGCATATATGCAGCATATATATTATCATATATATGCATATACTGTATACTGCATATAGGTTTCATATATGCGCATATATCCTCATATTTACATTTAGGCATTTGGCAGACGCTCTTATCCAGAGCGACTTACATTTTTATCTCATTATACATCTGAGCAGTTGAGGGTTAAGGGCCTTGCTCAAGGGCCCAACAGTGGCAACTTGGTGGTTGTGGGGTTTGAACCTGGGATCTTCCGAACCATAGTCCAATGCCTTAACCACTGAGCTACCCCTGGCCCCATATACTGTAGGTGCGGTTATATGCGCATATATACTGCATATAGGTTTCATATATGCGCATATGTCCTCATATAGGTTCTTTCCATGTTGGGCACGCACACTGCTCTGGGTCAGACACAGACAACGGGAAACAGGAACTAAGCTCTCAAACAAATGCTTCCCAACAGAATACCGTAGGTCGCATTGCCAAAATTCTTTCACCGTGAGTGGCAGGAACTTCCAGACTACAACATATTGAATTCTCATGCCTGTAGAGTGTATTATAATGATGTGGCGACAGTGTAAAAACACCCTCCGATGTTAAATGCGAGCCGAAAATTGAGTACTTTTGAACGGCAAACAGGAATTAAGCTCTCAACTGAGTAAACTAGACAGCAAAGTAAATACACAAAACTGACCGTCAAATTATTTTTTTTCCCTCAATAACTATATATATATATATATATATATATATATATATATATATATATATATATTTTTTTTTTTTTTTTTTTTTTAAGCACCATGGCAAATCTCTCGTAGTCAATTTTTTAACCTGTTTTAAACACATACACACATGCATACACATTTTTATAGAAATGCACTTAGTTAATTTAATTTGCCTTACATTGTTGAATGAGGATGGGTTCCAAAACCAAAAATCAACATTGATTCAATGTTTGTCTTTTCAACACAGAAAAGCATTGAATTATCAACATTGATTCAACATTATTTAGCATTGAAAAATCAACCTCAACCAAAATGATGATTCTGATGAAATTTCAACATTGAATCAATGTCACCTTGCTATCTGGGAAGAAAGTGTTACAAGAGAAAAGAGAAGCGGTGTACTCCTCATGGTCAGGGTGGTCAGGAAAGCCAGTGTATGTGCTTTCCCGTGAAACTATATCACAACTGCTGTCCTAAAAACGAACCAAGAAAGGACCTGAAATAAAACGTCACACTCTTGAGATAATATCGTCTGTAAAACCATATTTGTTGCTAGTATTAGCGTGCTAATCTAGCTGATCCTGTGGCATTCTTCCAGCGTGGCGCTCATCTGTTTACAAATGCCAAGCTGAAAAAATAATGACTTTTATCTACACGTATGCGGCTTAAGAACATCATATGATTCACCAATAGGCAGAAACATCACTGAATTCCAGATGAGTCATCTTTATGAAGACATGACGAACATCTTTGAATTAAAGGCACAAACAATCCTGAGCGATCATCATCCCGGTTTCGAAAGACTTCTTTTCAATCTTTGTCTCATTAATGTGTATATTAATTACAGCTATATTAATGAGCTGTTTCTCTATTATGTTTAGACAATCATTTCTTAATGATTTCCTTATACAACACAAGCGAGTCATACACAAATTCGTGTTATTGCGAATCATTTGTTAATGACCATGTCCTAATTCCTGTAATACTCATGGTGCATTAGAAAGGACCGCAGATGGAGCTTCGGCTAATACAAATAACGCCGCTTTGTTATGTCTAGACAATCCTCCTTTCTTTTGTTGTAATCTATTTTCCGTAGTGCATCAGTCGCTTTTTCGGGATAACGCCTCCACGCTTCAGAACGAGTCGGGATAGCATTCTTCAAACTAAATCTCTCGACTTTTGTCCTACGTACACTGTGCTGATCAATATGAGTCAATAAGAAAATAATAATAATAATAATAATAATAATAATAACAACATTTGTATTTCATTTCACCAGAAAATCAGTCTGGCTTTTCTATGCCGGTCTCTCTCTCTCTCTCTCTCTCTCTCACACACACACACACACACACACTTTTATATTCAACTCAGTTTTTAGATTTTCATTCCACATCATAGCTCACTGATTACGCCATTCATGCTGGTACTTGATCCCAGCCAGAAACTCCTGTGCACTGGGCAGACTAGCAGCTTCAACATCTACATCTTTTAATCCGTCAGCTATAAAAAAAAAAAAAAACCTGTCCGCATTTTCTCAATAACTATTTACTAAATAACATCATATTATGTATTAATTCTCTCCATATTACTGTCGGGAGCAGCCAAAAGACCAGCAACAACAATTCTCTCCATACAGTATTACTAACATGGGGCGCAGTGGCTTAATGGTTAGTACCGTCGCCTCACACCTTTATAGTCTGGGTTCGATTCCTATCTCAGGTCTGTGTGCATGGAGTTTGCATGTTCTACCCGTGCTTGGTGGGTTTCCTCCATGTACTCCGGTTTCCTCCCACAGTCCAAAGACATGCAGGTTAGGCTAATTAACACTCCCAAATTGCCCATAGTGCACGGATGAGTGAGTGAATATTTACTCGGTCGTAAAATGGGAATAAATACACAATGGTCTCCAATGACCTTTACGCTTTTCTCTCAGCACCCATATGCATGCATGTTGGCAGTTTCCCTGCACATAATTGTCCCTACAGTATATGAGAATAAGTTTCTGCGTCACATAATGTACATTTATTTTTTGTCCCCAACTGGTGCGCAGTCTTCCCAGGTCTACAGCAGCCCAGACCCGGATAACATGCTTCTTAAAGAATGATGTATTCATTAATAACAAAAAAAAAAAGTCGTACACTCTAAGATTCCATCGACCACTTTAGGTTTGGTGATTACGCAACACAAGGTGGTGGCCAGTGTGAAAATGAGTCCTCATGCTCCCAGGACCACTCTTTCACACCACGGGTCCTAAAATACTCCTGTATTATCAAGAAAGAAATACTCCATACTGTAGATGTGATATAATCTGGTCATTCAGTACATTCAGGTCGTCAGCTGACTTCATTTTATTGCCCCAGTCTAGAGCCGAGTGACTGAAGCAACTCCAGATCATAACACCGTCTCCAGAGTCTTGTACAGTGGACACTATGTATGATGGAGGAATCACTTCATGTGCTTCCTTTCTTACTCTGACACGCCCATCACTCTGGACTAGAATCAATCTGAACTCATTAGACTACTCATTTATACCCTTTTTTTTATGATCCCTAGTGAATTAAGTGTTTTTTCCTAATAACCCTCACTAACAGGTGGTTTTCATACAGACACACAGCTGTTTAGTCCCAATCCTGTGAGCTCTCATCATATTGTGTGTATAGAAATGACTATTAAACATAGCTTTGGTTTTTACTTTAATGCACCTTTATTAAGTAGGTGTGATGGTGATAGCCATGATTTTTTCCCCCGGACCAAACGGTGATGGATCAGCTTTATCCCTCCTTAGTAATGTGTTGAAGAATCCTTAACCCAATTTCAGTCACTTCAAATCTTCTTAGCTGTTTGCAGTACTTGATACAGGCTCATAAATTGACCTTTCAGGACTGGTGACTTTTTTTAATGGCAATGACACAAAATTTATGAATTGATTTTAATTCCACAGTCTTGAACATCTTCAAAATCACTGCCATTAAGACAAGAGCAGGGCTGTCTCCTGCTAACTCTTCCTGCATCTTTCCTGGGTTGGGATCACATGTAGAAAAATATCAATGTTAATTTGACGTCAATCCGAATTTTGGTATCAAGTTGTTTTTGAAATGGAATAATTACTTCTTACTACATTACACTGGGACAACACTGAACAAATGACTGTGCTACCATTTTGTAAGTATGTCGTCAGAACAAAATTTATTAATAGCGTTTACTTTTATCCCTGAAAGACATCCAGGAAAGACGTTCCGTCCCGTCTGTATTCTAACATCTGCTAGACACTTAAGGGGCCGCGGAGGTAATGTTGTGTGAACACAGCGGCATAAATGCTGTAACTAATGGATGATATTTATACAAAGTTATTCCAATTTCATTTTATCAAACTCATGCTAACTTTGAAAGTTATCCCAACTTGTCCCAATCTTGTGTTTTGGAAGGACAGCGTCAAAACGTATAAGTGTAATTAGGTTTTGACGCTGTCCTTCCAAAACGTCATGCTTCATTGGGGTTCCTGCTGCGATGGGTCGAATCCCGAGTCTGAAATGATCATCGCAAACCATTTCGGATAGGGGTGTCATTACTTTACAAAGTCACTCTCGATAAGGTTATCTACTAAAAACTGATAACGCCAATAAACCTATTTGTTTAAGGGTGATCAAATTAAAAAAATTAGCTATTTGTAGCAGAGACTAGACTTCATTCTTGATAGAAACAGGAAACAGCGATAGACTTAAACCACAGTCATCTATCTGGGTGCTTTACAATTGGTCTAGGAACGCAGTGTCTGCAGGGTTAAAACAGACAAAAATAAATTGAGTGGTATTTTGAAAAAAAGATCTTTATTGTAGACTCTAAAAAGAAGGAAGAAAGAAGGAACATAATATCTTCATCTGCTTTCATCTTGTCTGTGCTGTTTAAGAGATGAAAGCCGTGAACGTCTGGCCAAGTTCACGATACACGAAATTAATAATACAGTATCTTTAATGCTATTTCAATTATGCAACAGTTAATAACTCATAAGGGGTGACACGGTGGTGTAGTGGTTGTGTGGCCTTGCACCTCCAGGGTCGAGGGGTTCGATTCCCGCCTCAGGGTCGGTGTGTGAGGAGTTTGCATGTTCTCCTCGTGGTGGGTTTCTTCCAGGTGCTCCGGTTTCCCTGCGATGGATTGGCACCCTGTCCAGGGCGTACCCCGCCTCGCGCCTAATGATACGCATATCACATATGATCTCACAAGCGCCCACTAGACCTGACCCAGGAACTGATTATGGCCCGAGAAACGCTGAGATCAATCCCAGCGAGATGTAGATTCCACCAAGCCAGCTTAGCCGTTCTGAGGAGTGTGTGCGCACAGCGCGGCTGTGTTTGCTGGCAGGGTTAGCGAGGGATCCTCCTGAAGCACGACTCATCCCATGTAAAAATAGAACATGACTGGCCTGAGCAGCATGCTACTTCAACACTCAATTAAAGCATGCCGCTTCTGCGTGACCTCGTAACCATAGAGACAAGAGAAGGAGTGCCACGAAAAAAGCTCACACAGAGAGAGAGGTGCACGTTGGGAGTGTGTGTTGTGATGCCTTGTGAATCGAAATGGAGTTATTCAGAAAGGTGTGACAGAAGGAAAGATCATCAGTCAATAAACAGCTCTGGTCAGTCGTCATGCACACGTTTAACGACGGGAAAAGCTAAAGCTGCACCAAAGCCATGCATTAAAGATAAAGGATAGTGTTCATTATATAATGATTGGAGGATAAATGTTTGAGTCTCCGGTACAGAAACTGGGAATTTCATACACGCTGAGTACGAGTATGCTTTTATACTGTAACATATAAGTGTTTATACCATAGTTAAAAATGATGGTTAAAATCGCCCTTTGTTTTCTCTTCCGAGCTGCTGTAAAAGCAAAGCAGCCAAATTTTCATCATTTTCAGACAAAAATATTCCATCCAACTTGGCAAGAAATTTGCCTTGGCATACAGTACAAAGCCTTTTTGGCAAAAGAGTGAACGAACCAAGTCGAAATGAACACCGTTTGCATTAATGGAAAACTTGACATGTGTGTATATATATATATATATATATATATATATATTTTATTTTATTTATTTATTTATTTATTTTTTTTGTGCCTGTTTTTTTTTTGCATTTTGTGCAAGATTTAGTGAAAACACACAGTACAGTAGCACCATGGGTCCCAAAGGGAGGCACTTTCACTTCACTTTTCATAGCAGTATGTGCCAAAAAAAATCATAAATTGAGGTTAAGTGAGGTTTAATGTCTTTTTTTTTCAAATGTTACTTAATTTCCGTGTCTTTTCTAAATGTTCGGATTGTTTTTATATGCAAATACATGCTTATATTGTTGGAAATGGGCAATATTGGTCATATTTTTTGGGTGGCTGATACTGATTATCTGCATTCAGATTATTTCCTATACTAAAATGCCTTTCGCAAAACAAAATTTCGCCTTAAGAACTCACATCCAGAACGAATTCTATTCGTATGTCAAGGTACCGCTGTATAATAAGCTGATGTTGACCTCCATGGTTGTTCCTGATCTTTATTTCTTACTACACTATAAAACAATACTAAAGGCGTCCAAAATATAGAATAATCTCCTTTGAACAGTTGATATTGAGATGCATCTGCTACTTCTGCTCTGTAAAGCTTCATAACGCCTCTAATCTGAGGTGCTGGTTGTTAATTGGTGATTTCTGAGCCTGTTGACTGTAAATGAACGTCTCCTCCGCAGCAGAGGTAGGTTTTGGTCTCGTCCTCCTGGTAAGGTCTTCATGAGAGACAGTTTCATTATGGCACTTGACGGATTTTGCTAATGCACTCGACACAATACTGTTCTGGCAAGACCTATTCCAGATGACCTTCAGCTAACCTTCATATCTTACAGTGATAACTGACTGTTGTTGTTACTGCACGTAATCACCTAATGCCAAATGTCTTATTGCATAGTTTTGACAAAATACCAGTATTATTCAAGATTGTAGAAAATAAATCTATACTTGTGTTCAAACTTTTAACTGCTACTGTGTACTGATTTCATGTTGGTTAATTAAAAAAAACAAAAACAAACAGTAGGTTCAGTTATATGAACCTTAGTGTTTAATTCGTTTTTGTTAGATTGTTTCTTTGTATTTTTTTTTCTTGCACTTTGACCCTTTTATCCCAGGCGTCACCACATCGAAGCATAATCAAATTTTTCGAAATAGCAGATATTTTCATATGACACGACCTACAAGTTATTTATCCAGGGTAGTGACGCAGAGATGAAATTTCTTTTTCAAGCAACCACTATTACCATATTACAACTCTGAGACATGAAAAGTAACATTTGAAATAAGATGAGGGTTGCGATCTTGTTAGAAGGAGCCGTGCAGGTTTTGAAATCACAGCCTTCCAGGCACAAGCACAGAACACCGAGCGCTGCATCTACCTGCCCATTTATTAATAGAGCTGGGCCGTCATTACCGCACCGTGATAATGTCATGTCAGTCACATCCCACAGGTGGTTTAATCAAGTCATTAGCCACCGCTGCTTACAGAGACCTGTGCGCTCATTACCTCACATTCTGAAAGGTCAGTGCTCCTGTGATGGGTTCATACGCACACCCGCACTCGCACGCGGAGACCCCGAACGTCTGTTTCCATCACCCATGTAATCGATCTTTCACCAAAGAAAAAGAGCTGATAAGATTCTCGCTGTGACTCGCCATGATCATCATCATCATCATCATCATCATCATCATCCTTACTCTCCTGAAGTGTGCACCAAATCACCAGCAACCATCAATGTTTTAAATAAGATGACTAAGTCACAGTGCCATCTATAGAAGAACTGATATACCTTGAAAGTACGCTAACCAAAAATGGAGATGCTGAAGTAGACGGTAACATCATTAAAGCCTCAAAGATCCAGCTGGTATTTTACATGAGACATGCCTCGATGGTGCTTAGAAAAAAAGAGCAAACTTTTACAACAAGCGACTCAGTGGACTAACCCTGATGAGCACAAGAAGGCGGTGATCTAATCTTTTAGAGTAGAAATGGCACCATAACTAACACACCTTCCAGTGTACCATGTTCCCTTTGATCTTCCAGCACTGCTTGACTGGTCCTACCACCAAGACCTGGGAATGAACTTTCTCTAGATGACTCTCCAGAAAACATGGCCTCCCTAGAGATATGTAGATGTGAGAGCGTGCATCTTCACCTGGGGAACATGGACCAGGCAGAGGGCAATTGGTGGCTCTTGTGGATGCCTTCAAAGCATGAAGAGGATACTTCTGACTAGTGTAATTGTGTGTGCGCCGGTGCTACAAGTGGATCAGATGTAATACTATTGGGGCTTGGGGTTGAAGTACCGTGTGAGACCTTGAACTACTCGCCCACTCACCCCAAGGGTAAAGAAGTAAACTACTGTAAAAATCCTACTACAGATTATGAAGAACCGTTCCGATTCAGTTTGTCCACAATTTTTTTTTTTCCCCAAAACAGAAATGTTTATGAATTATCATGCCTGGAAGTCTACGAAAACATAATCAGTCATGCTCTCTGGCTGGCGGGATGGTGTTCCTCTCTCCCTGGTTGATTGGTGCGACAATGAGCCATCGTGGTGTCTGTGAGCTCATGAGTGCTCCTGTTTATTATTCATCTTCATTCACATTCTGATCCAGAGTCGGAGTAAATCCTGGAAACAGCCTGGAACACCCTGACTGGCCCGTCAGTCCATCGTCCATCACAGAGCACGATTCACACACTTCCACACGCTGACGGTAACCCGAGCTCAAGATCGAGTCGTTAACTGTGAGGCAGGAACGCTACCCGCTGTGCCAGAGTGCAACATCATCACTTATTATGAAGCAGCTAATTCTGTGTTTCCATGAGAGTACAATAAACCGGGTCTCTAATGGCCAGACTAATGAACTCCAGACCATTTACCCGATATGACAAGAGAGGTTTGGTTTAACAGGAGCTGAATTTATTACCACTTTTAATTTCGAAGTTGCATTTCCTCTTTAGAGAGCTCAGCATGGTTGACCATTTCACAGGGGGGCTTTTACAACACAGCTTGTGCCTTACTGTACCTCACACAGACAGCATTGAGTAGCTGAACCCGAACACACTGCGCATGATGAGCCGAAGCTTTTAGCCTCAATCGTACATTAATGTCAGACGTATTTCAGGTTTTATATCGTGCTGTCGTTTCCCAAACATGAACATCCTATTACTTGTAGGATCCTCAACATTAGCAAAGTGATCTATCTGGTTTCCACTAGAGTGAGTCAAAAATTATCCGCACTCTATGGCCATAGAATATATTGTAAATCACTTTTTTTTTAAAAAGACAAATACAATTCATTTTGACATAATTTCTTTGATTTTCAATACACTTTGTCCATCTTGTCTGTAAACAAGATTTCCTATTCCCCTATCAAAAAAGTGCGAGCCACGAATGCACAGCTGTCTTCACGTCTTCATCAGAAGTGAATCTTTGTTCTCGTAGGGCTGCTGAAAGTCTGATGGAGTGAGATCAGGACTATAGTGAGGGGGGTTTCACACCTCTAAATAAAGTTTTCGCAAAACGTTGACAGTGTGTGCAGAAGTATTGCAGCTCTTTAATAAGGATCTCACTGTAGCCAGCACTGTTGAATTATTATTTTTTACCTTTTTCCTGATCGTGTTCCAAAACTTCTGGCCCTTGAGAATCCCCAGAAAACTGTAAGCATTGATGAATTTTCCAGATGATGGTTGACTTGAACTTTTTCTCGGTCTGTGATTGGGGAAGTTTTCATTCCATACGCTGTTGTTTATCCTTAGACTCGCAGTGAAGAATCCACTTTCTCACAGTATCTGTCCAAATTTTGTCCAACGAATCACTGTACTGAAATTTGGAGTTCGAATTTGAAACTTCGAATACTGCTAATCCGCACCACACCAACCTGTGATGAACACTGAGCGATCTGACAGGATTCACTTCTTTCAGCAATTTGCACTTTTCTGTGCGATCGAACCGGACATGCTTGTTGTTTCATCCCGACAATCATAAATGATCTGTAGGTGCCTATGATCCTTTATTTTATATTAGTATATAATAAATAATCAATGTTATTCAATTCACCAGCAATGCGGTTAATGTTATGGCTGGTCGGTGTAAGTCATTTTTAGGGATTTGGAGATTAATCTAGTTACAAGCCACAGCGAGATTGCTTGGGATCAGCAAGGCTTTGGAGAGAGAAGAGGCATCGGAATACAGAAAAAAATAAAACAATCAGACAGAAATAACAACCTGAGACAGAAATGCTGAACAGAGCCTCAAGCACCAGTCGGCTCAGGCAGAAAGCCAGCCAAAAAGTTCATACATTTATACATCTACTTTAAAAATCTACTTTTGATCTTACTTTATTATGTGTTTTCTGGAAATCCGTCAGATGTCTAATGGATGAATCTTGGCAAACAGCCTAAAAATGTCTAAATGCCTAAAATCTTTGCTTTTATATTTTCTATTGCTTAAAGAAACTTTTAATATATTTTGACCAAAATCACCTTGGAAATGTTTATCTGTAATTCTGCCCAGGTTATTTTAGCTGACGTGTCTGACTTGTGATTTCTGTAGAAAAGTGTTAAATAGACGCATGCCATAGAGAAATGAACAGACAATGACCCACTGCAAAATGCCTAAATTATTGTTTATGTAACAGCCTCAGCAGCGACCTCATTTCCCCTCTCGTCTATTCCAACCACTCAGCATTCAGAATCACCAGTACACTAACCACCGGCCTGATCATCTGCACCGGTTTCTCACTGGTTCATGCTCATGTTTATACTTTTCATGCTTGAATGATTGATGGGTCACTGAGTGGCTTAACAAACAAAAAACACTCATAAACTGCTCAGGTACAGCGGCGGCATGTGGCTTAGTGGTTACCACTGGTTCGATTCCCACTTCGGGTCTCCGTGTGTGTCCTGTGATGGATTGGATATGAGGTGGATGTCGCCTGGGATAGGCTCCAGGCCCCCCGGGACCCTGTATACAGGATGAAGTGGTATAGAAGATGAGTGAGTGAGTGCTCAGGGACTGGACTGAAAATGCGAGACAAAAAAAATCTAAATCCTTTAGGAAGCCTTGAGAACTATTTCTCTAGACTACATTAAAATACAAGAACGTCTGGCTCTTTGAAAGTACGACTCTCTGGCACTTTTGCATAGTACTGTACTCAGTACAGATGATCATTAATTAAAGGAGGAATGAATCAGCATTTCTAATCCAATGTCAAATATCCTCATGGTCCATGAAATTCCGACTTTTTTTTTTTTTTAAATGAGCCTCCAATAGAGAAAGTAGACGCCGTATTTACTTAAACACCTCTCCTGTTCTACTGAACGTACAGACACCTAACACAAGGTATAACTGCAGATCAATTTCTGCTCTCCGTTATCATCCAAATGAGGATGGGTGCCCTGTTGAGTCTGGTTCCTCTCAAGGTTTCTTCATATTGTAAGGAACTTTTTCCTTCCTCATCAGGGACAAACTGATAATTAGGATTTACGCATATTTCCTCACACATTTATACTGATTTCCATTTGAATTTTGTAAAGATGCTGTGTGACAATGACCTTGTTAAAAGTCATAAAAATTTAATTAATTTGAAATTGAATTAAAATTGGGTCTGCGATGTATTGGCACCCTGTCCAGGGTGTACCCCGCCTCGTGCCCTAAATACAGGATAAAGCGGCATAGAAGATGAGTGAGTGAGTAAATCACTGGATTGGAAGGGGGGGTAGGGGTGCCATATCTTTTCAGCTAATGAGTTCAAATATCTTTCTCCAGCATCAGCTTTTTTCCTTTTAAGGTATAATCTGTCCAATCTGAAATAATCACAGTTACTACAGCAGCAGTGTAAAAGATGAACGTCACAAATGATTTAAGCCAAGGACTTATATAGATGATGATGATGATGATGATCAGAGTAAGCAAATCCTCTCTACTGTAAACTTTTAATAGACAGTTAAACGTTAATGTGGAATTAGTCCAGTGGGCTCAGATGAAAGTCCAGTGAACTGAACAAGCTAATTTTACAAAGTGCTATTGATCCGTTTAGGCAATTTAGAAGTTTTAGGCTTAAACTAATGTGATAACGAGATTAACATAAAAAAGGTGTGATGAAGTTTAACCAAACTTGCAAGATAAAGTCTTGCATTAACATAAAAGGAAAAAAAATTAAATACATATTTTAACACTCTTGCTGTACTGTATGTGTCTCCATACAAATATTAAGGAGTTTCCTGCAATGTTGCCATGGAAACCAGGTGAGGCTTAGTGAAGCTGAAGCTAAAGTCCTACAGCGTTACCATGGCACTAGTATGTCCATGTGACATGACTACAGAAGAGGGAAGAAGCAGTGTCAAAGTTTCAGCAGAAATAAAAAATGTGAATATAATATACAAATATACATAATAAAAAAATAAGTAGAAGAATCTCAGCTTGGCAAAAACTGGACTTGCGTCATATTCTGACATGATGTTCACTATCCCTTTATAAAATCTCCCTTGTCACTTTGAGACAGTTTTTGAGCCGAGGTTCACTCGGGTGTATTTCAGTTCATCAGCATGTATTCCCAGGATCATCCTCTCATACTGTACATGTGAGGAACGGCTTTAAAAATCCCATCTGATCCTTTAATCCACGCTCGTAGACATTGACCTAAAATGATTTTTTTTTTTAACGTGACTCAAAAATTTGATTCTGGTTTAAGCTTCTGAGTATAAAGAGATCTAGATCTACATTTACATCTGATGCGTGGGTGTTCAGTCTCAGTGAAAAATACGCACTGGGAGCAATCATTAGTAGTAATAACTGTTAACATACAGTAGGTGATTTTATATACACTGTATGTGTGTGTGTATATATATATATATATATATATATATATATATATATATATATACACATACATACACACACACACACATACACACACACCAGTGCACTTGTACAATGAAACGGGACGATGGAACAAGATGTTTTTGCCTTAAAGACTAAAAGTCAATACAGTTTGAATTATTCATTTTCACAAAGTTTATTTTTTAAGTCAGTGTTTCTTCATGGTATTAAAGCCTAATGTGATGTGATACCAAGACGAGTAATTCATTAATAGCATCGATTTACTTTTTCCACTTGGCTTCAGTAAATTCAAATTTAATCAATAATTTGATTAATGTTTTCAAATGTACGCAAGTGCTGGCTCCAGGGTTTGACTTGTATTTTACTTGATTTTAATATGAAAATGGTAAAAAGTTATAGATTTTTCTTCTAACTTGCTTTCAGGCAGCGTAGAGGACATTGTATTACTTGGGTACTGTATAATATACTAGTGCAGTGTAACTACTGTAAGCACAATTATAAGCAACAATATAAAACAATTCTATAGAATATCTTTGTATTCTGTAATGTTACATTTTTTCCACCTTCACTGGAACTAAGAGACCCGGACCTCCTCCTGCATGATGATGATCGTCTGCATAAACTCTGCACAAGCTCCATAAAGAGAAGGTGTGTTAAGGTTGGAGTGGAAGAACTCGACAGTCCTGGACCTCCACCCTCCATAAACACCTCCTCCTCGACATCAGTACCTGATCTCAGGAACACCCTCGTAGCTGAAGTTGAAACCCCATTGGATTGGGATTAAACCAGAGGAAAAGCGCTTGTTAGTAAGATCAATCACTTGTTTTGCAATTTAGGGAAATTAGGCAGCATAAAGATTGGACTTTGAAGCAATGGACAAAGGTCAGGGGTCATGACCCAGACCGATGGGTGCGTCAGGGTAACAAGGGAAGCGCATGAAGCGGTGCACCCATCATACATAGTGTCCACTGTACACGCCTCTGGTGATCTGGTGTTGCTTCAGTTGCTGCTTCAGCTCTAAACTCAGCAACGTTATGGGGCAATAAAATGAAGTCAGCTGACGACCTGAATGTACTGACTGACCAGATTATCACATCTATGGAGTGTTTCGTCCTTGATAGTTCAGGAGTATTCCAGGACTCACAGTGTGAAAGTGGTCCTGGGAGCATGAGGAATCAGTTTCAAACATGGACTGACCACCATCAAAGTGACTGAGTGAACTCTTAGATTATACAACTTTTTTTGGGTCCAGGCGGAGTATAAAGCTTCAATTTAATATACTGTATTGGTTATGAAGTAAATAGCAGTTTTGTCTCAGGGATCCTCTGAGCTCTTCTGTCGAGATTCACATATTCTACTGTTCCTGTGAGTTTCTTTTAAAAAATCCTCCTACTGTACATCACAAATAAATAGTGGAAAAAGTTGGAGTTGCTGTACATAAAGTTGCTCTTGTGTGTAAATGAGTTTGTGCGTATGTGTGTGTGTGTGTGTGTGTGTGTGTGTGTGTGTGTACAGTATGTGCGAGTTTGTCCTGTGATAGACTGTCCATTCTGATCAGTCATGAATCTGACCAGGGTGAAGTGGTTAATGAAAATGAATTAATCTTGGCTGTTGTATTCAGAGAATAACAGCCTGTCCGAGAGGTAAAGAACCAACAGGAACATGTTAAGCAAAAAAAAAAAAAAAAAAAACACTGCTACAGCTGCTGTGGAAATGAGGAATATGTAAGAGTGAAGATATCTGGAAGATATCTCATATACTGTATATCTGGAACACAAATCTTCATCACAGTTTAAGTGTTTTCCCCAGGGGGATGGTTAGTTAGCTGATTATTTACTCTAGTTTTTTAGATTATTCACTCACTCACTCATCATCTACAGTATACTGCTTTACCCAGTTTCAGAGTCGTGGAGGGCATGGAGTCTATCCCAGGAGACTTAGGACACAAGGCGTGGTATACCCTGTAAGGCACACACACTCACTCACACACTACAGGCAATTTAGAAATGCCAGTTACCTTAATCTTCATGTCTTTGGTCTGTGGGAGAAACTGGAGCATCTGCAGGAAATCCATCAAGCACAGGGAGAACATGCACACACACAGATTCCTGAGACGGGAATCGAACCCGGACCCTGGAGGTCCAAGGTCCAATTCTAATTACTAAGCCACCATGCCACCCGGTTGGTTAGATTAGCAGAAGAGAAAGCAGTGTAAATGTGCAGGATTGAAAATCTGAACACTACTGTTTCACAGGATCTCAGCCCTGATCACGGAGACAACACTCCCGTCTCTGAGACACTCACTTTGTCTCAAATAGAGTTGTTAGTTAGTTGAATCAACTATGATTATGCTAAGCTACGTTTGAAAATCTGTATGACGTGTAGTGTGAAAGGGTCTTAATGCTTTCAGGCAGATGAGAAGGCAGGTTCCTAATCCGGGTCCTGGAGGACACATTCCCTGCTCAATACATTCATCGTTGATTCAACTAACTAATCAACTAACTAGCTAACTAACAACTAAAAAAAGTGAATGTATCAAACCCAGACTGTGGAGGTGCAACTACTAATCCACCGTGCCAGAGTAGTGGAAAGGAGAGCAGTGTAAATGTGCAGGATTGGAAAGCTGGACACTAGTGTTTTACAGGTTCTCAGCCCTGATCCTGGAGAACCCCCTGCTCTAATACACTCACTTCAATGCAGAAATAATTGTTAGTTAGTTGAATCAATTATGTGTTAATACAGGTTTGGAAATCTGTATATTACAGTGAAATGGTTTTAGGTTCCTAATTCTGGTTTTGGAGAACCCCCTGCTCTAATATATTAACATATTCATAGTTGATTCGAACCCAGACCCTGGAGGTGACAGAACTACAGTAACTACTTAACAGGCGCCACTGGGTCGGTTAGATTATTAGACGAGAGAGCAGTGTAAAGTGTAAATGTGCAGGATTTAGAAAGCTGGACACCACCAAGAGAAAGGTTCTCAGCCCTGATCCAGGACAACCACCTGCTCTAATACACTCACTTTGATTCAGAAATGATTGTTGTTAGTTAGTGAGTTGAATCGACTATGTGTTAAGGCGGGTTTGGAAATCTGTATAAAAGTGTGAAATGGTATTTAATGGTTCCGGGTTCCTAATGCTGCTCCTGGAGAACTTTCCTCAGCATGCAGTGTTAGTGGTCTGATGAGGTGCGTGTTTGGAGCAGATGTCCAGGACAGGGGACAGGGGACAGAGGACAGGGGACAGGGGTAACTCCTCCAGCAGCAGGTTTGGGGAGAGAGATCCAGATGTTTCGGCGTTACCTTGGGGTTGAGCAGCAGCTGTTGCTCGTCGTAGTGCAGCAGCGCGGCGGCTCCGGACGCGGAGTTGTTGACGAAGATCTGCAGGCAGGGGTAGAGCGACGTGCCGCGACAGTCCGCCCCGCACGTGAACACGCACTCGAAGCGCTCGTCCAGGCGCCGCACGCTCAGCACCGTGCAGTTGGCCGGGCGGCTGCGGAGACTCTGCAGCGCGGGACTCAGCCAGCACAGGCACAGGATGAAGAGGGACAGAACACCGCTGGCGATCAGGAACAGGCCGAGCCGGATACTGCGGTCCTCCGCCTCCGAGTACTCGTACGACACCCGGATCTTCGCCATGACTCGGCTCGGCTCGGCTCGGCTCGGCTGCTGAGAGGGTCCATAAACAGCGGCAGGAACTCACATCTCCTCTCCTTATCCTCAACTCCTCCTGTCTCTCTCTCTCTGTGTGTGTGTGTGTGTGTGTGTGTGTGATTCGCCAAAGCCGACCCTTTGCTCCTCCCTTTTACGCGTGAACATCTCGATTCATGATTTGGTTTCTACCAGGTGTGTGTGTGTGTGTGTGTGTGATGGAGCTGAGATCTCATGCCTGATTTTGTCCTCAACGCTGCATCATGAGTCTCTGAGATAGACATTTTCCCCTAAAAAAATTTTTTTAAGTTGAATGGAAAAAACTTTAAAAATATCATCTACTCTATTTTTTTAGATATGATCATATAACATATTTTTCATTATAATACTTAATGCTTCTTCCTCTGACCCATGCTTTTTTTTTTTTGTAAATATGCATCCACATTTATATTTTTATCAGATAAAAAGAAACACATTTGTGTTTTACACATTATGCAGTCTGTTTATGTAGTGTCTGTAACTTTTTGGAATTTAAATCTTTCAATGATCTTAATTGTCATTCAGATGAAACCTGGCCTGTTTAGATTTTATAAACCTGAAAAAGTGTAAAATGCTAAATTAAGACATTGCAACATAAATTTGACATGTTTACAGACACTACAGATTTTTTTTTTTTTTTTTAGCTTTTACCAAAAACCATGTCTCATGCCAAGCACAGAGGTAACCCTGGAATTTTAATGGTATATGTGTTAACAATGATTATTGGGTGAAATGCAATCAATATAAAAAGCAGTTTTACCAGAATAAACTGTGCACTGGTGACCATGTTGGAACTGGTTTGGGGCTGTTTTTCAGGAGTTGGACTCGGCCCCTTACTTCCAGTGAAAGGAAATCTTAGTGCCTCAGCATACCAAGACATTTTGGACAATTTCATGCTCCCAATTTTGTGTGAACAGTTTGATGACTGCGCAGCAGTGCACAAAGTAAGGTCCATAAAGACATGGATGAGAGATTGTGGTGTGCAAACTTCAATCCTGACCTCAACCCGATAAAACACCTTTGGGATGAATTAGAGTGGAGACTGTGACACAGGACTTCTCATCCAACATCTGTCTGACCTCATAAATGCGTTTCTTAAAGAATGGTCCAAAATCCCCATAAGCACACTCCTAAACTTTGTGTAAAGTCTCCCAGAAGAGTTGAAGCTGTTATAGTTGCAAAGGGAGCGGGGCCAACATCATATTAAAGCCTAAAGCCTATGGAGTAAGAATTGGATGTTACTTAAGCTCATGGCTTTAACGGACAGGGAAGTTGAGGGAGAATGAGATCAAAAGGTGGCAGTGATGCAACTTACAGGACTCCAAGCAAATTCACATGTAGAGAAAATAGAGTGTGTGGAAGTGCCGGTTAAAAGGAGACGAAGAGTTTGTGGCACAGACCAAAACCAGACAAGATAAGGGGTGGAAGAATTAGATGTTTTTAAGGAATGCTGGACAGGAAAATCGGAAGATGAGGGAGAATGAGGCCTACAGTTGGCTGGTAATGTAACGTATTGTTTTCCACCTTCTGTTTAAGCCCTGGCCAATACAATGTTCATGGAGACAGGAGACTCACGTGGATGAGTAAATGAGTAAAAAGTGAATTTGCATAATAGATCCTCTATCAACTAGATATATATACTGTACGGTGATGTGTAAGCGGTCAATGTGGTCATCCTTAGGGAATATCTTCTGATGTTTGCTCACACTTGTTGTTGCTAACACTTGCTCCTGGCACTTGACACATAGTGTTGACACACTGGCTCCTCAAAAGACAAAACCACCCACACCAACCACACTGCGAACTCCCTTCTCACAACACGTCTGAGCTTGTTCTATAATAAACCACCTGCACATTCACAGATTTGTCAATAATTGTTTATTCTGTCGTACAACAATTCATTGCATTATATTTTTCTTCTTGTCTATCTTATCCCTTATAGCATGGCTGGATGTATAAACCTCATCCCTGCTAAATAAAGGGCGTTTCCAACATTTCTGGATTTGATCCTGAACTGGTATGATCCTGAGCTTATGGGAAATCCTAGGGAACCCGGGTAGTCTCGTCCATGAGAAATTGCAGACGTACGCCCTCGTGATCCCACAGCAATAATGCACTTCCTAGTCTGGATGGGTACGTTTCAAATGACCAAAAGTGCACTATGTAGGGAAGTAGAATGTATTTCATGGCTAATGTATAGTCAATTCATAGGACTAATTAAGACATGTAATGTCACAGAGTCAAGCAATCTAAATTGTTAAGGATTTCAGTTTTTTACAAACATTTCAGGAATGTGGTTGGAGCCCTAAGCTGTTTTTTTTTTTTTTTTTACCAGAGCCATAAATCACACAGGAAGGACTGAGTTAACCTTTCTGAACACCCTCTCAAAGCTTGAGATGTCTCATTAAAATAAAATTATTCTTGAACATTGTTTTAAAAAATGACACACGGCATGACTGATGGGTCAAGTTCAGAAAGAACGGCATGAAATATATTCAAGTCTGAATCAACTACATTTGGATGTAAATGCAGTCACAGTGTAATATCCTCACAGTGCACACACTGTAAAAAAAAATCACATTCATCAACTTAGAAGATTAGGCAAATGCATTTGGTTGGGTAATGCAATATCAAAACTTTAATTACACTAATGGCTTGGAGTCAGTGCAAGACGTTGAGTGTTACAAATCATCCTGTTTCCTGTATTAAACTCTCCAGACTTAACTTGAAGGAGCAGTTATTTGCGGCCGATAATAACTGCTTTATGGCTTAACACTCACTCTCACTCACTCATCGTCTATACTGCTTCATCCTGTATACAGTATAGGGTCACGGGGGGACTGGAGTCTATGCCAGGAGACGCGTCACGAGGGGGGTCCACCCTGGACATGGTGCCAATCCATCACAGGGCGTACACATACAGTACACATACTTACACACTATGGGCAGTGTTTAACTTCAGTCATGGACAGTGTTTAACTTCAGTCATGGACAGTGTTTAACTTCAGTCATGGACAGTGTTAAGCTTCTGACCAGCTTAAACTGCTGCTCTCTGTGTGATTGTGGTTGGTACATTGAGACACTCGGGAAAGTACAAGAATCATTTGGAACTCATTTTCAGAGTTATGGAGGCAAAAACATAAACACATATCATTTTGGATTAAAGAAACATCAACTCAACTTTATTACGTAAATAAAACTCACCACAGCACCTCGATTTCGTCCTGCCATAATCCTTTTGGAGAAAAACAACAGAAATCACGAAGGCAGAAACTTTGGTACCCATGACAGTCACAAAATAATAAAAACCTGAATCTCTCATCATATCACTGAAGTGTAGTTAATCAAGGATCAGACGTCTATGATTTATACCTTAAAAGCAGTGGCACAGGACAGGATTACTCTCCTCATAACCCAGACAGCTCCCGGGCAGGTGGTTTATATTCCATAAATATTTCTTCTGGACTCACTTTATCACCACATTATCTTTTTTTATGGGTTACCTTGACTTTCTATGAAAGCGACCATCTATAAATCATTACTTGATGCTCAAGGTAGCGGAATTTGTTTTCTTATTTTCATGCTGCGGTTTATAGACTGCATTTATATTCTAACTAAAAATGACAAACGTCTTTTTAGTAGAAATTGTGTGCTTGACCGCGTTCCTATAATCTTTACTATATACTGTATCATTCAGTTTAAACAGGACCTTTACATACTGTATAGATCACTTGCTCTCAGCTGGTAAAGTGGCTTTGTACAGCATGTCTTTTGCCATAAAAAGCTTCTGAATAGCTTCTTGGGCCTGTGTGTAAACACTGTATACCAAGACTTTCAACCCAGCAACTAACATGATAGAAACGTCGTCATTATAACATACAGTATATATGATGTAAGACACATCAGTGCTGTTCACATCAGACACACCAGACTTCTTGCATTAAATCATTTGTGGTTTCGCTGAAGCATTACGTCTAGACGGACATCGCTCAAGCGCTTTGCCAGGATTTCTTGCTGTAAGGTCCTTTTTTTTTTTTTTTTTTTTTTGCTGAATACGTAGCAACCACCTGCAGCTCTCAATCTTTGTGGTAAAGAGCTGATCATCATTCTCGGACAAACCTAGGCTAAGATTCAACCCAATCAGTGCCAAGTCTAGCTGGCATAGTTCACAATTTAAAACCTAATCAGGATTCATGGCTCTGGCAGCGATCCCTAACCACTTTGCCTCTTCAGCCTGAGTGACTTGTCAGTTCAATACTAAACCCCAAATACCAGCGACATATTGTTGTTCAACTCAAAAAGGCACAAGTCCAGAAGGTGGAATATCTACCCACCATGTTCCTCCAAGAGTCCTGCATGATTACTCGCAAACTCATGTGTCCATGGTAGTGTATCAAGGCTGCTGGTTATTGAGGTGAAATGGGTATTTCTAATACTGATCAGTGTGTTGGATTCCAGTTGACTCCCATAATGACGCTGCGGTTGAATCTTGTATTTCCGCTCATTCCCATTTACGACATTAAGCAGATGCTCCTATCCAGAGCAACCAACAGATCTGTTCCTGTGCAGCTGTTGTATATAATTAAATATCATTTGTGAATGGAAATCAGGTCTCCAAGCCTATAGTACCTGAAGTCATAACACAGCATGCTGCTGGTGTATTCCCTAGTGCCAAGACTCCATCTAGTGGACAAAGGGAGAAAAGTGCATCACACAGATGGACTAGAATGAAATTGCATTTAATGAGTAATTAATGAATCCATGCATAATTTATTCTTTAGTTCTCCAGCTTTACCATGATAAAGGTGCAGGTGGATCCGGAACCAATCACAGGAACTCTGGGAGAGAAACAATAAAATAAAATCATGGCCGATAAGGAAACGAATATCATTTCATATAAAGCTGTGTACAAAAGTATTTGCCCCTTCCTAATTCCTTTCGGGCAGATGTGTCACACTTAAATTATTCAGATCATCAAACTAATTTTAATATGACAAAATATGATACAAAAATAAATAAAAAATCTGTCCAAATTTGCCTGGACGTATGTGGAAAAAGTAATCACCCCCTAAACCTAATAGCTTGTTCTTCTTGTTGTGGCAACAACTGAAATTAAGTGTTTTATCAACCAGTTATTAATACAAAACTCTTTTTCTTCTTTGCAGATTGATTGAATTGAGCTTTGATTAAGCCACATTAGAAGGTTTTCGAACATGAATTGCCTGTTTAAGCTCATTCCACAGATCTCAAAACAGATTTACAGTAAGTCTGGACTTCGACTGGAGATTTGCTGTTTCCTGCTGCACATCCTATTTCTGCTTGACAAATCGATGGCCAGAAATTCTCTTTTAAGATTTTCAAATAAAAATCAGGAAGGAGTTTTTTTTTTTTTTTTTTAACCACACCGTATTAACCTTCAACTCATCAATGATCACTAAATGTCCGGAATGTGAGAACCGTTGACAAACTGATGGTTTGGGATGTTAAGTCAGTAGGATGGAAGTTATTGTAAGTGCTTTGTATAAGAAATGAAACATAACAGTCTTACACACTAAAGCTAAAACACACCATCAGCCCAGTTGTTTAAAAGAACCACACATGAGCCACGTCTCTAACCATAACTTTTATTAATATCATTGAGTTTCCTTTTGTTGAAAACAGCTGGTGAAGTGCCACAGTTGTCCTGTAATCGGTTCTCCTCCCTTCAGTCACAAGGCTACTGTATGAATGTCCATCGCTTCATTTTCGCCTCATCATCAGTGGTGTACAGGATGCCAGCGTCTGGTCCCCCAGCCTAGCAGCTCCAGCAACATCCAGGTTTGTTTTGTTTTTTTCCTTCCCATCACATATTACATCCATGCTGACCTCTTAAAAATGAGGTACAACAGGACAGCTTGTTGTTGTTGTTTTACTTCTGATATGCACATATTTATGCTTCTTCACATGATTTCCAAAAAAGAAAAAAAATACACTCTTATTACAAAATCGTAACAAAGCCCGGACAGTGTTTTCCATTGTTCATACGTACGGACGACTCTTGACCAATCTGAAAAGCCTGAATCTGAGACAGTGTTGCAGCGATTTCCTCTGGAAGTATTTCCACATGTAATAACGGGGCGAGGAACATGAAAGGCAGTAGTCCTACTGAGTCGCTGAATACAAACTATAGACATTAAAATTTGCTTCATTTTTCCCTAAGGAAAGGTCGAAATAGTAAAATATGCACATAAACTGAACTTTTTTTTTTTCTTTTTTTTTTTCATTTTAAATCATAAACTTAGCAATCTCTTCTAGGCTTTACAGCATTTTTTTTTCTCTTTTTTTCCATTCAGTTCGATTGTTTTTGTGCAGGTCTATGTGTATTTTGTCAAAGGACAGGAATTGAGAACAATATAAGTGACAAGGACAATATGTTGTGCAGCACATTGTTGGAGAGGTAGGAACCCAAATCTGAACAACAGAGCTCCTGAGTTTTTCCGAGATTGCAGCAGAATAAAATTTTAAATAAAAAATGAAAAATAAAAAAAGATAAGGATGCCAGAGCCAGAGCTAGCACCTGTATTTTCAGTGAGTGTTGTGCCAAGTCAAGCCATACTCCCCACCCCCCCCCCCCACAATTACCCCCCTCCCCCTCCCCCTCTCTCAGGTCTCTTTCAGAAAGCCTGCTGGGCCGGGTTGTAGTTGAAGGTTGACGGGACGTGTGGCCGCTCTTCCAGTTTGTCATACTCCAGGTGAAATTCCTACGGTTAAAGTAAATCTAATTAGTGTTTAAATATTTATTAAGTAAGGTATCTGCATGTGTGATGAGCCGACTGGGGCCATGCAGAAGTAAAAACAAAAACTAATAACATTTATTATTTGCATTGTTACCTTGGCTACTTTTCTCCAGTTGTGACAGTCGAAGAAGTAATACGTCCCCCTTTCGTAGGCGTTGGTCTTCATCGTAGGCTCCATCCCTGGAGCTCGTGTGATCCACACCCTCTCCTCTTTATGGTACCTCCAGTCCCGATTGAAACTGTAGACACATTGAGCTCAGATTTTAAAAGCGCCATCCAAAACGCCACTCTTGTCAAAATTAACATTAAATGCCCTGACCTGCGATGTGGGAAATAAAGAACAAAGTTTCGCCTACAATTATATCCTGAGGAGCCAATCCCATTTGGGAAGTCCAATCAGCTTAACCAAGCACGGGGGAGAACAAATACTGTATACTCCATGCACACAGACCCGAGGTGGGAATTGAACCCGGACCCTGGAAATGAAAGGTGAGCGTGCTAACCACTGAGAAGCAATGCTGCCAAACAAACACATACTGCACATAAATATCTGCTTAATCGATTAATCATTAACATCACTAAAACAGAACAAAAGAAATAAGGCTGCTAAAAATACAATGTCTAATATTGTACACAGCCAGAAGTACAAGTACGCCCTCTTGTGGTGTACAAGTTAATAGACCTGAGCCACAGCAAAATATTAAGCAAAACAAATGACATTGTCAGTTAATACATTTTAAATTGGTTAAAACTCCATATTAACTTCCATATTAGAAGCTAGAACATTTCTAAACATCAAGGAAGTTTTACTCAGCAGTAAAGTTACAGAAAAGCAAACTAACCCTGCCATCCTGACGATGCTCCAAAAATGCTTGAACGACCGCTCATTTCACAATTCAGTTAATTGGACATATAATTACTAGACAGTAAAGACCCGACTTTGCCAACAGCCTACATATAGAATACTGATACACACGACTCCTTCCACTTATTATTCAGGCTCTAGACTTAACACTCATAGCGTCGGCCTCTTCAAAGCCTGTCCTGTGTTCATCTGACACAATGAGAAAGCTTGCAGATCAAAAGAAGCCTTTGAGGTTTCACTTTACATACCTGGACCAGCTGTAAATGATACGGTCATCACAAAAGGCTGACCTGAGCTCTAGCACACTTCTGTGCTCACTTAAAAGCAAAGCAAAATGAGACGGACGGCTTTCTTCAGCCAGTCCTCATTTCCGTAGCTGACTCAAACGAGTGAGCTTCAGTTAATAAGACACCTGGAAACTCAAACTTTCCTGCTAAAAAGGTGAGGAGGAGGAAAAAATGTATATGTATATTTCCTCTTGACTGACCACAGTGCTAATCTTCAAAGTTTTTTTTCAAAGTGTAATCTTCAAAGTTTTTTTAGGGGGAAAGGGACTACAAAAAGAAAAATAAGAGAGATCAAGACCAGAAGGGGGCGGTAATGCAGCATGGTGGATGCTAACCGCCAGTAAACACCAAGCAAACGAAGCACTAGCATCGCTCTTAACCAGAAATCAGGAATAATATATGATGGCAAAACAATTATGATGTTCTTGTTCTGTTGAATTTTGATCTCATATGAGAAAACATGATATATTCCACAGTTATGTGTTGCTTTACTACACACCATTTGTTCCACATGCTATTGTTCCAATGTTGTGGTTTTATGAGTGGAGATCTACCACTACTGTTACTTCAAAACTTGTATATTCCAATATGCAATATGTTTCCTTACTGGGTACCAACAGAAATAAGCCATACGCTCGTGACTGTGTCCTTGTGTCAACCGAAATGATGCAACAGCCCAGTCGACGTCCATTTGGTCACAGAACCATGGCAGGGGTTGCTCATTGGTTAAGCTGTTGGACTCCAGAAGGTCACAGGTTCAAACCCCAGTACCATGGACCTGACACGGTACCAGTACCATGGACCTGCCGGGTCTTTAAGGAAGGTCCTCAACACACAGTGAAGAAGAACCAATTCATCATAACATCTATCTGAGTCAAGAACGTCTACAATCAAACCACTGGTACCGCTCAAGAACCGAAAGGCCAGATTTGACTTTGCCAGATTCTTTGGACTGATGAAACCAAAATTAACATCATCCAGAATGATGGGAAGAGAAAAAAAAAATGGTGAAAGAAAGAAACAGACAACGGTCCAGAGCATACCACATGATCCGTCAAACATGCTAGAGGCATGGTGTTATGGAATAAGAGTGCAGGGCTGCCAGTTGAACTGGTGTTTATTGGTGACCTGACAGATGATAAAAGTAGCAGGATGAATTCTGAAGTCGGGCTACAACTCTTCACTGGCCAAGTCATTTATCTGCTCTCAGGCCAATAGAACATACCGTATGTTGCATTTACTCAAGACAGGACTGATGGAAGAAAGATCAAAAAACAAGACTTTCCAAACTTCAGGCGTCACTGACTCTAAAGGATGTGAAAATGGCAGTAATTCTTGAATGTTTAAATCGTCAAAACCCTTTCAATTAAAGCTAATGACCAGTAAAGCATTGGGCCACATTTAGGTTCCCGCCACAACAATGCAGAAAAGGGTCTTACATTTTCCCTCCTAGGGGGAAGAATCATGAACAGTATTTGCTCTGCCTTACACATCTTCATTTTGTCAACAAATTGAAAATGGGCAGTGAGGACTAGCGTAGGTTTGCATAGTGATAACCTTGTTACTGGTAATCGACAAGCGAGCAAGCACTTGACAACACTCTTCTAGTGCCAGAGGGAGTCGCTGAAGTGGACGAGGAAATATAATTACCTCAGATTGCAATTAATTACAGTTGATATAATACTGAAGGAGAAAGTGACAAATACGTACAGCTCTACCGCCGCTAAGAGTTGCAGCAGGTCTCCTCCATACATGTAGTAAAGATAGAAGAGCAGGTCGTCTCCGTACCGTGAAAGTTTTATTGCAGCAAGCTGTGGAGAAGGAGAGAGAACAAACACGTCTATTACCTTACCTTTCCCCCTCAAGAAAAAAAACAAACCAAAACAAACAAAAAAAACACAACACCACAAAATTTCCTGTGCTTCAGTCACACACATCCACAACAAGCGTGTTCCCCAACACAATCACGCTAGTAGAAAGGCAGAACTCAACTTCCGTCTATGGGGCCCAGTAATGGCGCTACAGCTAGCGCCCGGTTTGAATAATGCTTGTTTGGTGTTGCTAGTGCACACAAACAGGGTACATGGTGGAGGAAGGGATAAAAACAACAGCATTAGCCGGTCAGCAGATCATTTCATACAGTTTACCTTATACAAAGACAACCTCAGGCAGTTCTAACGGAGACGCTACACACGCTGGCTCGGGCATCAGATTAGAAAGGAAGAAAAAGCGGGACGGATAATACAGTAGAAGAAGAATGTGAAGAGGTGTGGCCAACCTACCTTGTCTCTTATGTGAACGTTGGTTAAGTATTCTGAGGGAACGTGGAAGTCTGAAAGAGAGAGGAGGAGTTATTGAGCTGCCCGGAGATCCTGAGTGTGTCTGGTTTCGGGGCAACTTTAAAGATTTAAAGGTTTATTAAAACAAAAACAGGAATGAGGGGGGGATCACACTAAATTATTATTATTATTATTACGAGTTAAACTGGGACTTTTAATTGATGAGACTTAAAACTGCCTTAATTTCTCTATATATAATCCCCTGCTACACTAATGCACTTATCCCAGTGTTTTACTGGTGCTTGGATACCATCAAGGTAGAACGTTTTCTCCGTACAGCTGAAGCCATGACTGCCTGCTTCACATCTGAAACATCTCCCAGGAACTCCTTTAATGGCCCAAACATGTGGAAATGGCTTGAAACAAGGTCAGAAATGTACAGAAGATGTGGCAATAAGTCCCACCTAAGATCCTGTAATGTGCAAGTGGTGCGGTATAAGGTACTGTATAAAGGCCGATAAAGGAGTTCCTTGGAGGACAGCATTTCAGACATGAAGCAGGCCGTCTAATCATGGCTCCAACATACTGAGAAAACGTTCTACTTTGATGGTATACAAGGACTAGTGAAACACTGGGATAAGTGCATTAGTGTAGTCCCAGTTTGAACTTTGCCAATTTTTTTATTTGTAAAATAATTTATGCAAACATACTAAAGTTTAAGCATTTATAATAATAACAAAATGTTTTGGTTTTTTTCTGTTAATTTTCTCCCCAATATTGGTCGTAGCCAATTCCTCCCCGTCACTAGGGGGCTCCACATTAAGGCTACCACTACCACTCAGTCGGGACGGCCGAAGACTATCACGTGTTTCCTCCGAACCACGTGACGTCAGCCGGCCGCATCTTTTCGAACTGCTTGCTCACGCACCACTAGGGGCGGAATAACACACTCGGAGAGGAAAGCGCTATCCGCTCCTTCCGCATGCGCGAGCTCACAGACGCCCCTGATTGGCTGTAGAGCCGTCATTAATGTGGGAGCGCAAGTACCTCTCATCCCTCCCCCCTGAGAGAGCTCGGCCAATCAGCTCTCTCTGTGCCTCCGGCTGTGAGAGGAAAACAGCATCACCCGGGAATCAAACCAGCGATCTCCGGACGATAGGGCGAGCGCTTTACCACTGCGCCACTTGGAGGCTGTATGTTTTCTTAAAGTTAGCCAAGAATTTCATTTCAGCATGTAAGGTCAGACACTCACCGATATCTTGAGGCCGACATGGTGTGGAAGCCCACGGAGAGGCAAACTTGGGATAAAGGTTGCTGTAAATAATAAAAATAATACCTTACATTATATAAATAATATAATAATATACATCTTACTTTTATTTTTTACTAACTACATCATAGAAGATAATCCAGGGCAAATAAAGGGACCTAAAATGTTTACTGCAAACTTTTTCATTTAACTGTTTAAACTGGGACAAAGCATAGTTGCAAACATTAGACATTTTACATTTGTACATTTACAGCATGCGACAGACACGAGCGACTCGCATAAGTGCTTTTAAGCTTCCATCGTTAAATATAATCCTTATAACTGGTTTACTCAGTTACTGACTATCAGTACCAACTGATGGAGTCGCTCTTCTGTTTAAAACAATTAACACAACTAAAGACAGTACCTCAAAGCAATTTCCCTCTGGGATTAATAAAGTTCTTTGAATCTCGAATCTTGAATCTAAGTAACTTCACTACTGTAGAGATACGTGACAAATGAACAGAAAAACTGGTGTCTCTGTAGTGTGTACTTGTCTTGGCTTGGTTTGAGTCAGCTGTGACGCACGGGTGAGATAGAAAACGCCAAAACAATACATACTTTACATACTTTGCAACCTTTACATACTTTGCAAAGTAGCTTTGCATTTTAGCAGCAAACGGCAAAAACATGCCCCAAACCACAGAGTTCATTTTCTTCGCACAATCAAAACTGGCAGATCAGCCGAACAGCTGTGATGAAGCGCAGCTGCTCCGATTTCTGTCATGATAAACAATCTCTTACACTGTGAGTTTTTTTTAAAGTTAACTAAACATGAAATATCTATATATATATATATATATATATATATATATATATATATATATATATATATATATATATATATATAGTTCTGACTATTACACAAGTACACCTATTTCTATATTTATTAGAGAGGCAAGTAAAAAGCTTCAGTCAGAAATGTATTTTGAGTAAAAGAGAAAAAAAAAAAAAGATGAAAATATGGGCCAATTTTAAAGGGAACCTATGATGCCAAATTCACTTTTTAGTCATTTTTAGCAATATACTATAGTTGGGTCTCCAGGGTGCGTGTACAAATAAATACATGCAGGAACAAAGAAATCCTGTCCCAGGTTTTGTATTGGCCAGGGCTTTAATAAGCCAACTCTAATGTGACCTCATAAAAGATGATCTCCTCCCCCGGCTTGATGCTCAGCTCTACAGTTGGGGATTCGATAGAGAAGTGACACAGAAGGAATGTAAGGTAAAACACAAACACACACACACACTTTGGGGGAGCTCTGAGACCTGTGTTAATTTGTAATAGAAATAATTAAATTCGGGACCTTTAATAATAATTATACCTGAAGAGTTATGCAACACCGTTTGATTTTCTTTCCTATAAAATATTATTGTTTTCGTGTCTCCAGGATGATTATGTTACCATCCATCTGATCTCAACCCAGTCGAACAGAATTGATCCAAGCAGCCGGTCAATTCTGGATCTAAAGCAGCACCATCCTCACTGTATTTTATATCCGATATTATAAACATTGTTCCTGGTTACTCAATGCACGTGACAATGTGCTGACTGAAGACTCGCATAGATGAGATGAGTTGCTGCTTACTCTGGTGAGTTCAGGTTGAGGCCGAGCGTCGTCAGGTCGCTGCCCAGCGCTAAGTGCACCATGCCCGGGTCTGTCTCTGCTGCCCGAATGAACGTCAACAAGCCGATCATCCCGAACTGGTCAGTCACCATGCCAGGTGGAATGTTCGTAACTCGGCCTGGAAATCAAAGAAAAAGAAAGACACCCTAGAATAAACACACGGCTGTTTATGTATTTTTGTCCTATTCAGTTAGATAACCGAGACTCACCATCAGGAAGGACCTGAACTCCTTTCTTCTGATGATTGTTGTTCAGTTGCGTCAAGCTCTTTTCTCCAGGGAACTTAGGACCGTCTGCGGACACGATCTTACCAGACAGGTTCAAGTTCTGCGGTGGAAAGAACGCAGCAAAGATAAGCAGCACGAAAGAGAGAAGGACTCCGGGACAAAGTGAAGCTGTCGAGTTTCATTTCATCTAATACACTGAATGGAAAAGCAATGTTCAGGGAATGTACTACTACTTAAAAAAAAGGTTACAATGTTGAGGTTTAGAGAATGGAATGATTTGATAATACAGTGAGGTGAAAGTTGAATCACCGCAATATCTCAAAGTTAAGGTGTTACTCTGGAACTGTATTGGATTGATGGATGAACATCGCTTTACATAAAAATATTCTCTCAGTTGGACTTTTGATGATGATGATGATGATGATGGTGGAGGCTGCTATCTACCATTTCAATCCAAAATCTCCACTAGGTTTTGAACTTGGACTGAGAGTTCCTCCTCCATTCAAGAGAGAAATATTCTATTATAGACTAAAGAGATCAAGCAGAATAACTCTCACGCATACTGCTCTCCTAAAACTCGAGTGGAGCCCGATCATGCCAGCTAAAGCTACACAGGGCATAAGAGAGCCACTAATTCTCTATTAATTTGTCACCCAGAAACAAAGCAATAAAATGTCATAATTTTAAGGGGGGGGGGGGCTGATTTTTTTTTTGTATATCCTTTGTATAAGAAAATCCCCCTCCTCCGGCTTGCTGCTCAGCTCAACAGGGTTCTGGAGGGGCGTGACTCATCAGTAGCACATTTACATAGACACTGAAACTGTGTATTCGAAAGAGGAGTGAAGGGAATCTAAGGTATAAATTTAAGCATCGTCTGAGGGGTGTTTCAGCCGGAGCATTAACAGGTGGAGCTGTAAGACTTTAAAAATAGTAAAATACAGGACCTTTAATAATGTTTTTATAAATCCAATCATGTAATGAACTTAATCTGCAGACGATCACTATGTTTAACTAGGGCACCGAGTCATCTCATCATTGGTGTTATGTCTGATGAGATCTAGGTCTAGAGAACTAGATCAGTACTTTGGTGCACACAAAAGCCTGTATCATATAAATCAGTAGTTTAATATCAATGACACTAGTGACCTTTGAATTTTCTAAGCTGATCTATAGCTACTAGTTAGCTATAGATCAGATTAGAAGAAATGGCACAATCAGGTCCCTAAGTGTGTGTGTGTGTGTGTGTGTGTGTGTGTGTGTATATACCGTTTTGCTATCATCAGAACATGTTGGATCCTTAAAGTTGGCTCCAGGAAGTGCTGGAAAGTCCTCGTTGTGGATGGAGAAATCTTGCGACTGCTCATGTGTCGGCTTCGTGACCATTCCAACTGAAAAGAAGTCAAGGTTCAGTAAAAATCTAGTTCTAGAGAGGAGCATACGAGGAACCTTCACTGAGACTCCATAACAGGAGGCTTTCTGTTTATCCGCCTTACCGTACGGAGCTCTCCCAGCCAGCGGGTTGAGCAGTGGCGTCGGATTGGCATTTCCTTCCCTTCGACTTCTATCGGCTAAGGCGGGGAAATCAGACAGGTCCAGCCCAGTCATGTTATCACTCCCGTCTACAAACGGATTGTTCCATTAGCTCCCGATAAACAATCAAAGCGTTCTTTGCAAGCATGTTCAATGTAATGTAACGGTTGTTTACCGGTTCCGTTAAAGATGTTACTTGGGAACGAATTGCTTAAACCAAACGCAGGATTTCGGCCCATTCCAAACCCTGACATACTGCACAGGACAAAAGACAAAGTTAAATCAAGGCCTGGAACCTTGTGTGAACATTTCTTTACAAATGATCATTTTTATTCAACAGGATTACACAGGAATTCTGAAAGGTCCAAAAAAAGAGATATGTGTTACTGGTCACACAGATATATCTAATGTATGTAACTACTCGTTATTTATCTCGTATGATTTGGCAAGAACATTTTATTGCAATAAAGGACACAGAACAAAGAGAGCTAATCTGTTTATGATGTTTACAATACAGTAAGGATGTACAATCAAGGCCAAGAGTTCTAGGCTGAAGATATACAGGACAAATACAATGGAACTGGTGAAGGAGTTGGAAGTACATCCACCATTATACACTATCTGACATGTTACACCATGTGATGAAAGGAAGAAAGTGCTGTGTATGGAGGAATAGCTGAGAAGCATGAGGGTGGAAGCATCATGTTGTGGAAGTGCATTATTTAATGAAGCAACACCTCAATACAACAGAAACAATGTTTAAACTGATCACCAATTGTTTGTATAGCCTAAGCGAATCAGCTTAGGGGGTGTTCAAGTCAAACCGGGACTTGTGATGAAATGTCTTGTGAATGAAGGTGTAAAACCGACTGATGTTTACAGACTTCAAACACAGGACAGTGATGAGACTCTTAGTGTCAGCAAAATATTTCATGAATATTTAATTCACGCCCATGAATGCCAATCCCAGTCGCAATCAATCCCATCGAAAGTCGATGGATAACTTGTCACCGCTTAAACAACTCGGCTAGAAGTTATCACCACATCCCCCATACTGTCCTGACCTCACTCCAAGTCATTTTCACATGTTTGGTTCATGAAAGGAGTTCCTGGGAGGCCAGTGTTTCAGTCTGCATACTAAGCAAACTTTTTACCTTTATGGTATCAAAGCACTAGTGAAACGCTGGGATAAGTGCATTAGTGTAGCAGGGGGATTATATACAGGAATAAAATTAGTTTTTTAATAAAGTGAGTTTTTTGTGTTCAATCAAAAGTCCCGGTTTGACTTGAAAATTCCTTTAAAAGGTCATAAAATAAAATTGATTTTGACACAGCCATCACAAATAACTGACCTGAATCCTATATAAAGTGTTTAGACTGAACTGAATAACTTTGGAGGCCCACAAACCTGCATGAGTTACACCAGTTCTGTCAGAAGAAAAAAATTAATGCAAATGTTGTGAGAAGCTTCTGGAAGGCTAAGTTTAAGCAAGTTTAAAAGTAATGATGCAAAATCCTTACATTGCGTGCGTATGTATACAAAGCTGGAAATGAACCTGTCTCTTAGCTTGTCAGCACTGATGATGAAAGCTGCGTGGACAAAATACCCGGGTATGTGTATATGGACTCACCTGTTGATGGTGAGCGGCTGCCGTGCCGGCTGCTGTTTGGGCATGCAGATGATGTTGCTGGGCGAGCCGCAGTTTGGGCTGCCCAGGCCCGAGCTGTTGCTCATGCTGTTACTCCGTCCGCTCAGCGATATGCTCTGCCCTATCTGCGAATGATTCATCAGGTTTCTCGAATTCATCGGCAAAATCCCCCTGTGAAGGAGCAGAAACTGTTTAAAACGTGAACGTAAAGTTGACTCTGCTTTTTTTGGGGGGATTAAACTTTAGCCGTAGCCGAACGTCCAACGCTGTCTCACCTACTCGGCGAGGTTGGAGTGTGGAGGGACAGTGTCAGGCCCCCGGTGGAGGACGTGCCATGACTAGGTGGTAGCTGCGTGCTTTGTGTTAAATTGCGATTGAGTTGGGGGTTGTTGTTGCTCATCCCCCGTATTGGGAAGCCTAGAGTATCTGCAAAGCATCAAAGAGGGTGTGTTAGGACGCGCACACACACACACACACACACACACACACACATTCATCCAAGAACAAAATCCTTCAAAAGCCTCCATCAAAAAGCGATGCTATCTATAGCATACAGCAGGTGTGAAACTGCAAGCAGTAAGATTCTGGTGCAAATATCGGTTGAATGTTTCCTTCTGAATTCTTTGACTTCGAAAAGCTGACAGTCAAAATAAATGAAAGCACAGGTGCTAGAGTGGAGTAATTGAATTTAATCATGACACTCAAGATATTTTCCTTTTTTTCATAAAAAAAAAAATCTATGCACTTCAAAACAAAGCATGTATCTAACAGTGCAGCACAATCAGGCGCTATAAGAAAAGTCATTAAAAGTTCTAAATAATGAAACAAAATAAAATTTCAACCAATTGAATGTAAGATTTTAAACTAATTCTTTATTAATTCTAGTATCTATTGAAACTTGTCGACCGAGGTGTATGAGGGCGTACTTTGCGAGCCGTATAAGCTTGTACCCAGCTGTGACAGCTGCCCGGACGACGAAGACGACGACGACGACAACAGCATCTGAAAAACACAGGAAAGATCTGTTACACAAGGCACTTTTTTTTTTCTTCTCCAGCTCTTCTCAAATCTAAACAAACTTAGCAAATAATTTGATAATTAAAAAATTTTTGGTGTCAACTATATTCTCATAGGTTTTCTTCTTAACGTCTTACGTCTTTCTCGGGTCGATGTGTGAAAATCGACGACTGGCCGTAGTACACGCTGTCGTCCGCGTAGTCATTATCGAGCCCCTCCATAAACTTCTTTCTCGTGGCACCAAACATGCTCTTTGTCACCTGGAAAGAGGAGGAAATTAAAAATTATTCCATTTAGTCCAATCAGTATGAACAAATCACTCCCTTTTAATCCGCAACTAAGAGACACCATACTCTGACACGAAGACGGGGGAAAGTGTCAAAGTGAGAAAGTGAAACCTTACAAAGGAACTTTATCTGCAACAACCATGCTGCAGTCTGAGAGGCCCATTTCAAACTCTTAATATCAAACCTTACACTCTAGCTAAATTATTGGCAACTTTACAATTACTGCACATACAGTACAATAAATGGCACTGTACCATAGGAGACGATGTGAACCGAATTAAAATATGAGATTCTTCTTTAGCATTTGTAACTTTTTTTTTTTTGTTATTTAAAAAAGAAACTTATCAAGATATGAACTGTGGTCCACAACCTGTGCCACTTTTCTCTCTATATGTATTCCTATTTAAGTCAATATGTTCAGAAGGTACAAAGTTGACTTTGGCTACCCACTGATGCAAACAAGTTTTGTACGGCTCCACCACTTATCCACTGTTTCTGGATGGTTCGTTCCGAATGTCCTGTACCAAGCAGGAAAAAATCCACATGTTACACCCCTACTATAGGTTTTGAATAAATAACTTACTAATAAAACATAATTTTTTGCACATGCATTATCCCTGAAAGCATCAACAATGAGACTGCAGGTGGAAAGGTGATGTGGTGTGTATGAAGGATATCAAGATGCTTGTATTATTCCCCTTCCAGAACAATGCACTATTTATAAAGTAAAGACAATACCAAGTTTATTTTGTCTTTCAATGGATATTGCGGTAATTCACATGTACATGTGTTTTATACTCCACATGAAGCCACCTCATGACATTCGACACCAGTGGCTCTTAAAACAAGGTCCTGAAACTATATTTATTATTGGAATTTATATATACTGCATTTTCTGAGGTGATATCAAACAAATTTAAGCTTACTTCTGTTTACAAGAAAGATAAATAAAGTACTATGTTTACACATTGTTGATTTCAAAATACAGTAGTGCCCTTGCACAGCAATACAGCGCTCTCTGCAACTACTGGAACATGTTCTGGAAGTCTTCTTTTTCCAAGCGTTTTCCTGGTCTTTCGAAGACCAAGAGGGCGAGGAGGCTGATGTGGCACCAGTATCGTGAAAACCTAAATGATATCAGTTTAGAAAGTATTGTTTTGACACCGTTTAAGAAAAGAGTGGATTTGGCTGAAAATGTTCTTGGAATTGTTAAAGTGGTCCATCTTTGCAACAAAAAAAAAAAAGTTTACATAAGACAACTTTGACAAATGCTTGTTTTTACACTATAACACTTTCAATGCAAGTTTCCAGACGACTTTAACTATTTTTCAGGATTTTAATAATCGAAATTGGGTCATTTTATTATTCACTGTAGTAACATTATTATCCTAAATACAGGAGAAAAATAGTCCTCACAGCCTCAGACAAAATAAGTACAACTAGATAACCAACTTACTATTTCACATACTCAGATCTAAAATTTAAATATCATTATATATATTGTATTTTATTTAATATATTGTTCTTATTGCACTTTTGAGTAATTTAAGTTCGAAAATGAATGTGTTAGCAAGTTTACAGCGAATGTAAACAAACTAGCATAGAAAACTAGCCGGGTTAACTAGCAATTAGCTACCAGTGCGAACACTGTAATTATTTACTTATTAGTTACTTATTTTTTTACTTTACATTTGTTAAATTAATTAGTAATGAGTAATCAGGTGTAGTTGGGTGCTTAAACTTGATAAACTTTAATCAAAATACGTTTTGACGTGGCTAGTTATGAGGAGCTTTAAGCCTAGCTAGCATGAAGGCTAAGCGAGAGGAATGCACCGAGGAGTCCGACTTCACTGCACTCCACACCGGCCTGAGCTCTGTTCACAGCGCCGCGGGACACGGGCACTGGTGCGGGTTTCTTTTTCGCCAAAAAGCAAGTAAACTGGTTTGAGGAGTCAATTGACACTGGGAAAGCATTTGGTTATTTGTCTATCTATATATTTCTCTGCTTGCAACTTAGTCTTCTTTTCCGCACTCACACATATACATATATATACAGTACACATGAACACACACACACACACACACATGCACGTAGACACACAACGAATACTAAAGCGATCTTAAAGCCATTAAACCTCCTCAGGCCTTTAACTGCTAACATCAGCAAAAACAAGACTGCAGCTCCATGCGCACTGTGTCCCGAGCAAATCTACACTTACCGCATTAATTTCTCTTTCCACACTTAGATCCAAGATGGCTCTGTGTGTGAGTGTGTGTGTGTTAGAGGGAGAGTGTGTGTACATTGCTGTAAGACTGGCCTTACCTCCGACCCCTAAACACACCTTCTAAAGCCTTGAGTCACAGCAATACATCATCAAAACTCACTTTTTTATTATTATTATTATTATTATTATTATTATTATAAAGGCCACACATCATTGTAAAGTTCACACTGATTGATTCACATTTTAAAAATAAGTTAGAAAGGCTCTATGAGGATGATGATGCTGGTGATGCAACAGGATCCTGAAATGTTGCCTAGGTGAACTCCAGCACTGACACTGTGAGACACTGAGACATTAATGACTAGACAAGGGGGGGGGGGGGGGGGTGATGGCAAAAGACGCAACCAAAAAAGTGGATGTCAAGATCAATATCAAGAGGAATTATTAATTAGCAGACTAAAAATTGGACAAAATCCCCTTAATAGCACTTTATTTATCGGGATGCGACTCACCAGTCACCTCCTGATATTATATTATCACCATTCTTGCAATTCTAAGTGTCGTGATTTTTATAAATATCCTGATTTGATATTACAATTACAAAACATTTATTGATTAATTAAATGTACTGTGTTCGTTATAACATTAGCTTTCTCACTTAAAAAACAAGTGCACCATTTAAACAATATAAACTAACTTCAAATACAAGAGTTTAATATTTAAATGAGCAGCATGTATCTGTCTGCTGCCATACTTATTATTAAAAAAAAAAAAAACGAAATAAATAAGTCGCTCCTACTGCATGGGATAAAAATGTGTAAATACGTTACCTGTAGGATTATAAAGGAACGGCAAAGTTTACCACCTCAAATGCCTCTAAAGTCTCAATAGTAAGTATACATGCTGGCGTGTCGGCTTCTAATGCGGGCACGCAGGGCATTGCACACGATTTTTGGCTAATTTAGCGCTCACACTGGTGTAAGCGTGTGTAATTTGAGTGGGTTTGAGACTAATTCACTCATATAGTTTGGAGAAAAAGGCCAGTCGGAGCCACATGAATTGTTAAACAAAAGAATCGCGATTCATAACTGAACCCTCCCCCCCTATCTCTACTAAACGCTTCCGAACAAACCTTGTTGTTCAGTCTTCATCTAATTGTACTACCATAGACTTTAACATTTAGCATGATAAGTGAGGCCGTTTCTGACATGAAATGTTTTGTGTTTTATTCTGTATTTCTTTGAAGGTTCCACAGTCTGACCTTGGGGTGAATGTGCTGGGATGGTTCCTCTTGGGGAGATTAGACAGGGGTAACTGGCTTGAATGCTTTCCCTTTGTTAATAATCTTTCTCACTGTAGAATGTTAAAGTCCACATTGGTTGGAAAAGGGTTTTTATAACCTTTTGCTATAACAATTGCTTCTCTAAGACCATTGCTTATGTCTTTTCCTCATGGCATTGTGTTAACACACACCTGAATGCTCCAGACCAGCAAACTTTTCTTGAGTCTGCACACCTGCTCGTGATCAATTCATCAAGGGCTGATGACTAGCAGCACCTGGCTGCAGCTTACCCTTTAAATCCTGTGGAAGCACTAAGGGGGTACTTAGTATTGCCTCATTTCTTCTGTTGTTGTTTTCTTTTGGCTTCATTTTCTTAAACGAATAATGCCACAGTGAAAAAAGTTTTATGTTGTTATTACTGAAGCAGTATGCCTAATACTGAGACCGCCTATGTTCAGATGATTTTTTTATTATGTTTTTAGACAAAAGAACTTCACTCACACATTGTCTATACCACTTTATCCTGTATACAGGGTCACAAGGTGCCTAGAGCCTATCCCAGGAGACCAATCCATCACAGTGCACACATTACGGGCAATTTTGGGAACGCCAATCAACCTAATCTGCATATTTTTGGACTGTGGGAGGAAAGCAGAGTACATGGAGGAAACCAAGCACAAGCCAAAGAGAACATGCAAAAATCTTGCACACAGAGGCCAGGAATCAAACCCGGACCCTGGCGGTGTAGAGAGAGAGTGCTAACTAATACGTCACTGTGCCGCCCACATAAAAACACATAGATTTGAAAGAAAGGGGACTAACTTTTGAACATGACTTTAAGTTTGTGATGGTTCAGCATGATTTTGATATGAATTATTACATTTTAATAATACAGTACCTACATCGTACCCTCTCTTAGCTAATGTGTAGCCAGTTTGTAGGTGATGATAGCATGTGATGTCACAAAATTGCACAACCACAGAAATTTGTAAAAAATATAAATTAAAAAAAATAGTCCTCTTACAGACTTTGCAGTATATCTTATGCGGTTTGGTATGGTGTAAATACAGTACACTGCATGCGCTTACACTGCTATAGATTCATATCCTTTTTTTTTTTTGCTCTAATAATATCTCAGTACTTCTAAAAACAATTTTGGTGTAAAACACTGTCTCATGATATAACCTGGACGTGGTAATGTTAATAAAGTGAGCTTGGGGCCTCATGAGCCCTGTCCCAATGGGCATCTACCAGTGCTGTTGCAGTTCCTATTTTGGCCACTAGGTGTAATAATAGCTCCATGAAGTTAAATAATTTACTGTACTGTATATCTGTCAAGTGACAGCAACATGTTTTTAAAGAGTTGTTCACAAAACAGTGACAAACAGTGACAATTGTTTTTTAATCAATTAGTATTTCTGATAGATGGAGTTGTGATTAAGGATTTTATGAAGGTTAATATCTATATAATGGCTGGTATTCAGTGTATTGTCGTAATGGTTGTAACAGCTCTGTATACTGTATAATATATCACACAAGCTATTTTATTCATGTTTTTTTTTAAAGGATACTGTCTGGCACCAACAGTCATGCCACAGTGCCAAGTAACTGAGACGGTTTTTTGGTGTAAATATTAACGGAAGCTCCTAGACTCCTTAGACTGCATCTGAATTATTTGATGTATGCATTGCACTGCTGGCATGTAATTGCAGGAACATATATCCAAGTGGGGTGTGAGTGTCTATACCGTACTGTATGTACATATAGTGTATTTTGGGTGTTTATTCTTTAAATGAATGTGCATTTAAATAGACATAAACATCCATTTGGTTTAGGCAAAGCAACAGAAAAGAGACTGGTGTGACAAAATCATCAGCACGTCGGTCAGTAAAAAGAACTATCCGATGCTGAGTGTAGAATACTTAGAAGAAGTGTGAAATAAGGCCATAAACCAACTGTCACTGAAATCAACAATTTCTATGGTACAGTTATGTGCAGTGACAAAAAACAGTGAGAAATAACTATAGGAATGCTACCACACTAGAGACATTCAGCATTATCACTGTTAAGGCTTGCATGGTGTGGGTCAGGTGAGATGGCCGCAGTACAATGGCTGTTTTTCTTGCCACTAAAAAACTCCAGGCTTATAGAGGGGGGAAAATGTGGCAGCACTAGATGTTTAACGATATGTATCACTACACATTTCAGGTGCTACAGCAATCATTAATTACACAGTCACGGAAACACTTGCAGCAAAAAACTTATTTGATAATATTGTCAACAGAAAAATATTTGACTCCTTAGTAAAGTCATTCCGAAAAGTCATTTCCTCTGTATTGCTTTATGCTAAGGCGAGCCACAAAGCTAAGTAGCTTCTAACACAAGGCTGAATCTCAAATCATTCTGTAAAAACCTGGCACTTGGTGTGTTAAACAGGTTATTGTGTACCGGTCCACATTAGCTTTTCATTTAATCCTATTTGGTATTCAACGTCGAGTCTTAAAGTTACTGTAGCTGATATTCTAAAGAGGAATAAGTGGAAATATAAAATAAATCTCGTTAGTTTCTGCAGGACTGTCAAATTGTGGCCAAGAAGAGCAAACGAAAGTAACAAATCCAAAAACAACATAAATAAGAAAACACAAAAATATATCCAGAAACAAAACACCAAATGAGAAAACACATCAAGTCAAACGGGAGAAGGGAAGTAGAGTTTGTGAATGACTTTTTTTTATCGCTGATTGGAAGAGAAATCTTTCACTCCAGACATACAAGGAGTTCACTCATGGTATTTAAATGTCCTTGAGGCTGCAGTACTTCCTGTATATTTTTAGCGACAGATGTCTCGCCCAATCAGCGATAAGAACCACCAAACCGAAAAAGTTAGAGTAGGCGTGGTTCGCGAATGAAATTCTTCCTGCTGATCTTGAGTAACAGATGTCTCTTCCGCAGTAAGAATTTCATTCGCAAACTAAACCTACAGTACTGTACTGTACCTTTCCCGGGTTGACTGAATTGTCGTTGAGTTTTCTCATTTCGGTTTTGATATTTTGTTTTGGGTTTTGTTTTTAAATGTATTTTGTTTTAGTTTTGTTTTTTATTTGTAATTTTGTTTTGGGTTTTGTTAATTAGTTTCTGAATTTGGTATTTAATTTCCGGTTTTGTTCTTGTGCTGTTGTAGTGAATATATTTCCGTGAAATCCAACTCGAGCAGCATTCTTGTACCCAAGTCTGCATCACAGCACTCCTTTTAATTTGCGTAACTTAATTCTAATGGTCACTGGTCAGATTTCAAGTTCATTTGATTTAAGTTTAGGATCTAATTTATGAAATTATTGAATTTACAGTAATCTGTTTTATTACACACATGTATGTTGTGAACAATGCTGAGATTACACATAAGGATATAAATTATTCCTAAATCATTCCAAATGATTTAATCCTGAACTGGCAATAATACGTTTCCCAATCCTGATAATAGTCATGTATTTCTACACAGGTCTGATATTGCACTCATCTACTTATACTCGTAAAATTGTTCTGTCATTAATTTATGAAATATTTATGCATCCATTATCTATATCTCTTAACCAGTGTTGGGAACGTATGGAGCAAAGCAGGGGACACCCTGGATGGGGTGCCAAACCACTCCAGGGCACATACACACACACACTTGTCCAATCATGGGCAATTTAGAAACTCCAATCACCAATGTCTTTATGAAGGAAACCAGAAAACCCTGAAGAAACCCAACCAAGCATGGTTAGGACCTGCAAGTTCTACACACACAGAGTGAAGACCAGATTCAAACCCCGAAACCATGGAGGTGTGAGATGACAACTACACCATCGTGCCTCCATTTATTAAACATAGCACAAAAAATCTACTTAATGTAAATACACACATACACATGCATTCATAACATAGATTTTAACACATAAAACAATTTGCTTGTTAATTAAAGAATCAGATTTTCAACATAGTAGCAATATCCCAACACAAGTGAACGCAGACGAGAGATGCTGAGGTGACGTGCTGCACAAAACCGTCTGCCATCTTTTGAAAGATCAATGTTCAGATGTCTGGTAGAGTTTCCAGGGATTGATGTCCTGCAACACTGAAGTGTTCTGTAAAACTGCAGTGGCTTATAACCTTACTGAATCATTATATTGTTTTTTTTTACCTTATTTCATCACCTGTCAGTGTAAACGTTATAAGATATACAGAGTCTTATGCGCTGTTTTAGCGTTCCTGGCATGGGAAAGAACTGTAACAGCTATAATTTCCCTTCAACCTATTTGCAGTCTTTCTTCTTCTTCTTCTTCCTCTTCAATAACTTGTGGTTTACTCTCTCTATAGGCAAGCAGTAGATGTGCATAGGGATGTTCTTATAGTAGCTTGTCACCCATGGCCTGTAGAAATACACAGAGGCGTACATGTTTTAAATTGATTTACATACGTTTAAAAAACAGCTGTTAGGTTTTACTGAGCTTGCTGGAGAATATGAGTTCTTCTGGTAGCTTTATCACACTCGCTCCTTTCTATTTTTACAGTATGCAAATCCCAGGAGCGTACATTAGGTTTTTTGTTTCCATCACAGCCATGCATATATTCTCCTGTAATGTTATTTATTTATTAATCTTTAAGTTATATATGGAAATACAGAATGGTTTTGTACATAATTATGCAGACATCATAAACATATATAATAAAATTGATACAGTATATAATATGGTACCTATGACTTCTGCACAGTACTCTATATCCACTTTATTCTGTGTACAGGGTCATGAGGGGACCTGGAGCCAAGCCCTGGAGACTTACAGTAAGGTACAAGATGGGGTACACCATGGACTCACTGGACTGTTTGTCCATACCATGCGTTATCTCCTGGATTAATTCTCTTTCGTAAATATTGAAATGCATTATTTAGCTTTTGGGTGGTACAGTGGTGTAGAGGTTGTCACTGTAGTCTCAAACCTCCAGTGTTAAGGGTTCGATTCCCGCCTCAGGGTCTGTGTGTGGAGTTTGCATGTTCTCCCCGTGCTTGGTGGGTTTCCTCCGGGTACTCTGGTTTCCTTGCAGAGTCCCAAAACATGCAGATTAGGCTAATTGCCGTTACTAATTAATGAGTGTGTTTGTTTGTGCACCCTGTCTGGGGTGTATGTCGCCTTGTGCTGGGAGAGGCTCCAGGCCTGCCGTGTCCATGCACAGGATAAGTGGTATAGGAAACCAATAAAATAAGCTTTTGTTTAAGACAATAATTTGCCAAATTACGACACACTTAAAGTAATCTACTATTGCGTCACTTCACATAGACCACTGTTCAGGACAGTAGTAGTAATACAGTAGGAAACATTGCTTTATCCAGATTCTGAGGCAACTGGTTTCGAAATTTTGAAAGTGCAATCAAAGTGTGATTTTGCACAAATACTATAATATAATTGTGATTTTACTTTGCAGTGCGCTGGTTGAGGATGAGGAAGCACAGACTTCTCCAGCGCTGGTGGTTTTCTTCCCTCCTCACTTGCTCCACTCGTTGCTGTCTCTCCTCCTGTATACGCAGCCTCTCCCTTATGTCCTGCTCGATCTGAATCAGCTGCTCGTAACACACACATACAGTAGAAGTCCAAAATACCTTTTCAAATATTTAATGAATTTGTATTCTTTAATCAGGGAGTTTCTGGTCTGTTAGAGATAACAGGTCGTGATAGCTGTGTATAGTTGTGGTCTACACAAACACAATACAGGCCTGTGATGTAGGAGCTTTGTTGCCTGCAGGCGATAGAGTGACGTTGTAGCATAAACCTGAATGGAGAGCCGTACCTCTGCCAGTAAACCACCGTTGTCCTCTAATTTCATCTGCTGCTTTTGGAGTGCGTCCAGGAAGGCATTCTCTGCAGCCATCTTCTGAGGAACGACAGGGTCAGTCCGTGGGAATAAACCTGGCCTGTGTGGAAATGAACAAGGATCTTCACAAGTAGATCCATTTAAGTATTGCGAGCACAGTGTATCATTCTGAGCTGCTCGTCCTTTCCTTAATGCGGTTACAGACATCTAGAGTTAGTGTTTCGACTTCGTTAGAGCAGCGCCTGGAGATCTGGACATGCAGGTAAATAAATCTCACAGCATAATGACTTTTCCATATGTGTGGAAAAAAAGTCAATCAATCTCAGAGAAAGGAAAGCATGGAAGATCTTACCTCACATCCTGCTCTCCGGTTTCCTCCATCTGTTCAACTCCAGGTAGCGAATCAATGGTTGCTGGAGTGGAAACGAGCCAGAGTGTTTGTTCAAATAATTCTAACTGTAATGTGTGCGTGTGTGTGTGTGTGTGTGTGTGTGTGTGTGTGTGTGTGTGTGTGTGTGTGTGTGTGTGTGTGCGCACGCATCTGCCTTTTTTCCCCCTGTGAGCATTGTAAGCTGTAATCAAGCTGGCAGTCTAACTACCGAGTACTGCCATGAAGAAATGAGATAGGCGCTCGAGTGCAGCTGACTGCAACTTACTTACCTCTCTCGCTCTCTCTCTCTCTCTCTCTCTCTCTCTCTCTCTCTCCATTCTCTTCACCTCAATAGATGCATTTAATTAATAATATGACTTTATTGTTTAAGAAGAAACAAAGAAACACACATATAATGTAACCTGACCTACCTAGGATTCTTTCCCTGAGCTTATACACTCCCTGGCCATTTTATTAGCAACATCTCCCGTAACCATTTGGCGGACACCAGAGCATCCAGAGCAACTTACATTTATCTCATTTTAATATCTGATCAGCTGAGGGTTAAGGGCCTTACTCAAGGCAACATCGTGGTCCTGGGGTTGGAACCTGGGACCTTCCGTAGTCCAGCGCCTTAACCCTTGAGTATCACCTGCATGCACTTTGATTGGCGGATGGCCAGGTAGATTGGGTTTGGATCAAACATCTAATCAGCTATAGGGGTCAATCAAAGTGATTGACGCCTATAGATGACTAATAAAGTTTACGGTCTTATCATGTTTTTGCCACTTCTTTTTTCCATTTATTCCTCAATTAACCAATCAAACCTTTTTTGGACCCAAGCACTATGACATCAGCCCTATTACATCATACTATGAGCAGGGCCCTCTTGTGAAGGGCCATCTTGTTCTTTTTTTGTTCCATGTATCTGGATTTGTTTGAGGTCTTAACATGCTCAAAATTCATGAAAATTAGCACACAGGTTGGAATCTGCTCCCATTCGGACACCTGAGTGGCTGGGCCCTGGGCGTGGCATGAGGCTGTCACATGAAATTTTGCTGCATACTTCATACTGTATACACTTGAATGTACATGTTGTTAGTCTTTCGGCTGCTTCCGGCAAGGGGTCGCCACAGCGGAGTATCCAGTCCGCACTACAAGTTGGCACAGGTTTTACGCCGGATGCCCTTCCTGACGCAACCCTCCCATTTTATCCGGGCTTGGGACCGGCACTGCGTCCAGTGGCTGGGGTTCGGGCACTGGCTGGGAATCGAACCCAGAATGTACAGTATACATGCGAAACCTGTAACACATGTAGATCTCATTGAGCTGAACAACTTCATGGGCTCTACTCAATAGGAAGTCAGTTATTTTTGGTTGTTTGAACCCAATTTAATCTGATATACTCCTCCTATGGGATTTATACGATTAGCACCAAACTGGTCCCATGCAATCTCAAGACACTGAGGATGCAAAATTGCAAAGGGATTTTTGCCATCTCAAACAGTTCAGCGGTGATGATGCCTTATACTTATGTCGAAAAGTGGCTAAATACTTCTTGAGCTACATCACATTGAGTGAAATCATAGTGTGATGCTTTTTTCCAGCATCTGGGGCTTTTTGGAGGCCCCCCTATTCTAAAATTGTCATAATGGTATTGGTATGTCCCTTCTAATGTAAATGCATGTGCCCACTGTGCCCACTGTCAGGTGGCGATGGCACATGGGCTTGGATTCAATCATTCATCATTGTTTCTTCTAATTATATATTTCTCTGTACTATTGCACTATGGAAAGAGTTTAATATATTCAAATAGATGTATTTACTAATTTCTGATTTATTCATTTACTAATTAAATAATCCACAGGCAAGATAATTTGGCACATTTTTAACCTTTTATTTCTGAAAAGAAAATTTGCTATCTCATAAAATAAGCGATTTTTTCTAGGAATATGGTTAATTATTCGTGTTTTATTAAAATAACTATTTATTTTCATTTCCCAAGATGAGATTTGATGTACAGAATGGTTATCAGTCTCAAACATCTTACATTTTTGTTGCTTAAATTCTTGCTCACTCTAAAACAAACGCACTTACCTTACTACTGTATGTGTGTCCATAGATCCTGATCGTCCCGGTGATGGTGTTGTACTGTATATATAGAGCCTCTCCATCCATTTACGAGGTTTCCTCCTCTCTGGGGAGCAATCACTCTTTTCAGGCATTCGTTTCTTCAATAATGCAGCACTTCTATGGTTTCTCCTTCCATGACTTCAAGTTTCCTGCTGCGTGACCATGCATTCCTCGCCGTCACTCCTTACATCTAATTAGCATCAGTGAGTTCTGCAGTCTTCGAGCTTGAATAAGTCATAAGAGCTCACTGATTAGCAGCTCACGTTCCTGCAAGCGGTATTTTCCAGGAGCTTTCAGACAGCTGACTGGTCTTCCTGTTCGAGCTCACCAGTGACCCAGGGTCTGTAGAGCTGCCTATAAGACTCGTTTTATTCACTATGTACAGTACTCTCATTTGATTTAGTTATAAAAGACTCTACCTTTTCTGATTGTGGAGGGTTCAAGAGTAGGAAACATGAGATACAAACACCTCTTAATTAAGAACCTTTGCCTTGAAATATCTTGAAATGCTTGCTTTGCTGAGGTTTTCACCAGCAACAATAATAAACATTTGCATCATAGCAAGTAGTATCTAGTATTTAGTGTAATCCATTCTTTTATATACAGTGGTGTGAAAAACTATTTCATGTTTTTGTTGAGATGTTGTGATGTTGAGATGTTGTGGCATGACCTTAAAAAAGCGGTTCATGCTATAAAACCCTCAAATAAAGCGGAATTACAACAATTCTGCAAAGATGAGTGGGCCAAAATTCCTCCAGAGCGCTGTAAAAGACTCGTTGCAAGTTATCGCAAACGCTTGATTGCAGTTATTGCTGCTAAGGGTGGCCCAACCAGTTATTAGGTTCAGGGGGCAATTACTTTTTCACACAGGGCCATGTAGGTTTGGATTTTTTTTTCTCCCTAAATAATAAAACCCCTCATTTAAAAACTGCATTTTGTGTTTACTTGTTATCTTTAATAGTTAAATGTGTTTGATGATCAGAAACATTTTGTGTGACAAACATGCAAAAGAATAAGAAATCAGGAGGGGGCAAATAGTTTTTCACACCACTGTAATTAAACTACGCTAGAAATAGAAATCTGGAAATCTTTTTTTTTTTATCTTATACTCAGCTTGTTTAAGTTAAACCGGGATTTGTGAATGTGGTGTAACACTGATTTTAAAATAAAACTTTTACAGAGGACTTTCAGCAAGTACAGTATGTAAGTCAGTGGAACACCAAATCCTTGAAAATCAACTGATAACTTGTTGCCAGCTTGTGAAAGAGATGCTGGGGAATCGTACACATAATCATTCAGTAACAACACTTGCATTGGCTGGGAGTTATTGTTACATCCCCCATAGACGCCTGAACTCACTCCAAGTCATTTCCACATGTCTGGGCCATTAAAGACCAGGAGTTCCTGGGAGGCCACCATTTCAGACATGAAGCAGGCAGTCCGATCATGGCTCCGGCATAACTTTCCGAGAAAACTTTATACCTTGATGGTATCCAAGTACTAGTGAAACACCAGAATGAGTGCATTAGTGTATAAGGGGATTATACAGTATATGAAGTCCTGGTTTGACTTGAACGTCCTTTGGACATACATTTAACTATATTTAAGATATTTCCCATATGTAAACTGGCCTTTGGGACCCAATTTTAAACTGTAAATAAATTGTGAATTCCTTGTGAAAGTCCCTAAACAGTGCAGTTGTGTATTTAGTTATAAATAAATGATCATGTGTATATCAGTAACAGCTACAGTGTTTCCCCGGTAAACATTGTAGGAATAACCTGGTTGCACAAGACTGCACATGGTAGTTCTTTTACAAAGGGGTCATGTGACTGTCCTCAAAATAAACCAATCACATTCAAACACAAGTTGCAAAGTAATTATCACACATCACATGTGCCATCAATGATTCTGATTAACCCCAAATTAAGATCAACTGTGTTTGTATTATGGGTTTTCTTTTTGATTTATAGTTAACGCCATGGTGTTCTAAAAGATAGCCTTCCAAAGTTGTCAAAAGGACAAGAAGAAAATGTATCAGCGAGGCTACAGCATCATGAAAGGAGCAGCAGAAATGGCTGAGGTGGCAAAGTACACAAAATCCCATATTTGAGTAAAAATAGAAATTCCATAGGGCAAATAGTACTCAAGTAAAAGTAGAAATGCTCCATTTACATGTGTACTTGAGTAAAAGTGTCAAAAGTACAGGTCTTATATTATATTACTTACAGTAGTCTTTTTCCTCATAATAATTAAAAATAAATAAAAAAAAAACTCTGTCTCGATTGAAAACATGTCCCTGTCTCCATTATCTCACAAGACAAACTATCCAAACATTTAATAGACTCGTAACTACGTGGAAACATGTGTTACAGTTTAAAAAGACCTACTGTAGGTAGAACTTATTGGGCATATTTTTTACATAAATGTTTGGTGCTAAAACAAAGCAGCTTATCAACACAGAGAACACCATACTCATGATGAAGCATGGTGGTGGCAGCATCATGCTATGGTGCTGCGTCTCCTCAGCTAGGACTGGAGCTCTAGACTAGTTAGAGAGAGTGATGAATGTCTCCAAATACAAATCTATTCTTTGCACCTGCAGATGAAGAAAAGTGTCACTTTCTTTCAGCGTAGAGAAACTATGACAGTAAGTAGTGAAACAAAGTGAATAATTTAATATAGTACAATATCACAATAAAGTCCTGATTCAAATTCGGTTTTCTCGTCATGACAATGGTTTACATGTAGAATTCTCTGGCAAATATCTTATATATTATAGCTGATTCTCTTCTTCTCTAATCTTGTTTGAGACAAAAATCTATGAATACATCAAGCAGTCCAAACAAGAGTCACCATATATGGAGAGAGAGAGAGAAAAAAAGAAATGCCAGTGTATTCATTAACGCATGGTGTGAATGACATGTTATTAATAACGCTTGTGCAGTGAGTTGGGGATCACTGGAGGACAAAGCGTTCTCAGATCAGATAATGTGAGGTCCAATGTTCTGTTCTTCAATTCCAAGCATCATCATCATCATCATATTAATACATATACAAACGCATACACAGACAATATCAAAAGGTACATGGTAGGGTTGAGTGTATCCTTTTGCATCAGTACCTATCAACTCTCTTTTGCATATTTGGCACCCAAGTGTTTATATTGATGTAGCAAGAACACGGCCAGTTTAGCCTCTTTGCTTCTCAAATGGCTAGAACATCATCAGTATTCAAACTCACAACCCTATGATCATTTGTTTCACTTTTTTTTTTAAACAAATATACATGTTAATATAATAGAAGTAGATGTGACCTGGGACATGGAACACAAACTCATAAGAAATGTACAGAACATATGGGATAAAGCTCCCTGTATATTATTGATGACATTCAATCCTTAGAGACAATGGAAGGGACGGGTGTCAGTAACCTTTGACACTCTGTCTGCCTATAACTTTATCAAATCCTAATACAGAAAAAAAAGAACCTCCCACACACGCATGTTTAGACACATTGTATATTAGATCTACATAGTGTACTTAAGGGTGAGTCAAAAATTATCCGCACAGCTACTATATTAAATTTTTTTCCTCTTTCCATTCAAGGCTACTGTCTCCTCAGTCACTGCTGATCTCTACCCACTGCATATGTTACAAAGAATCAATACACATCTACCTTTGAAAACACATACACACTCACACACACACAAACAGGCCATGGTACAAGATGCATATTTTTGCCTCGGGTCAGTATCCTTTCTTCTTGTTTTGAATCATGCTTTAACAGTCTTAGGAGAGTATGTGATTAGAGTTAGTTAAGGGTGCGATCAGGGTTCATCCAGCGTCACTGGCAGCGGCGGTAGAAATGGAAGTGGTAGTCAGTGAAAAGGATTTCCGCATAGTTGTGGTCTGTATCACAGTTAGCCTGACCCTGAGGAGAAATCAGATTTGTGACAGTTAGGTGACAGCGTATATACAGACCTCACTTGTAAAGAGTTAAGTTGTTGGCAGTGGGGGAGAAAAAAACAATAGAAAGAAGCAAAAGTAAAAACACATACCGCTACTGAGAGACGGAAGTGGAAAGACGATCTGAAGTGTCCAGCGACAGACAGGGGCCACTCGTGTACATACCCCTGCAAAACACACCGGACTGCACATTAATGTCTCTTAGGAGAAGCTTTTTCCTTAAAAGGCCATTAGCCCACATAGTCAGTCCACACATTTGTTCTCCTAGCACCAAACACTAAAACATCTGGCTCAATTCAATTCAATTTTTATTTATTTTTTATTTATTTATTTTAATAATGGTCATTGTTACGAAGCATCTTTACAAAATCAAAAAATTATGTATAAATAAATTTGAAACATGTAAGGAAATATATACAGTGCCATGAACAACTATTTGCTCCGCCCTGTTTATTTTTTATGTTTTTGCATATTTATCACATTTAAGTGATTGAGATCATCCAACAAATATTAATATTACACAAAGATAACCAAAGTAAATACAAAATGCTGTTTTAAAAGATGATATATTTTTATTAAGAAAAAAACCTAGATGGTGATTCTAGATTCTTTTAGCTTTATTAGCCCTTTTAGCATGTTTCACTGTGCTGGACAAGTTTAAGTGATTTCTTGAGTCAACAGGTCTGGAAGTAATCAGGCAGCATTTTGTATTTACTTGGGTTATCTTTGTGTAATATTAAAATTTGTTTCGAACAGGAGAGTATGGAACGGAAGCATCCTCAATCACCGACCACGAAAAAGTTCAAAAGTCAACCATCAGCTGGAAAATTAATTCTTACAGTTTTCTGCAATTCTTAAGGGCCAGTATTGGAACATTTCCTTACAGGAAATTGATCAAATATATATTTCTGCACAATGAAATTCAATATCCCAGGTTTTTGTTAGTAGGTTGGGGTCAGAGCGCAGGGTCAGCCATTATATGGCGCAGACAGAGTTAAGGACCTTGATCAAGGGGCCAACTGGGTCTCGAACCCCCGACCTTCTGATCAGTAACTCAGAGCCTTAACACCATTATAACAATTAATAATGGATTAACCAAAGTTAAATTATCTTTTAATATTCATTTGTAATATGCCATATGTAATATGTCACACAAAAATGCATTTATTTGTTGCTTATAAATTATATCTAATTTGATAAAACTTGCAATCAATTTCTAGTATATTTTTGAATGAAATAAGAATACAGTGGGGGATTCTTTTATACTTTACTGTATGTATTGTACTTTGAAAAAAAAAAGTTTTTCTTCCTTCCTCCAAGTCATAAAACACACACACCCACAGCACAAAGTCGATGTGACCTTGGATGGTGAATGTTGAGTAAACACTACTATACCTGTGTGTTGTGGATTCTGTGTAATTCAGAGTCCTTATAGTCGATTACAGACGCACACTCCTCCCTCAGGTCATACGCACACATGTGAGCCACTAACAGCTCAGGGGTGCTGTTCAAACATATACACACAAACACACACACTGTGTCAACCATAGTACAGTGAACCACACACATAAAAACAGATAATGTAACTAATGTTGCTATAGAGCTAGAAAAGCTATAATTAAATTATACAGGAACATTTGGTACGAAAGGGTCACACACTTCATCTGTAGGGTGACTGGCATGTTGGTGGGGATGTGTTTACTAATGGGGATCCGATAGACGTAGATCCCTTTCCTGTGAAACACAGACAGGTTATCATTCGTTTTACAAATAAACAAAAAAAAAAAAGACTTTTCAAATGACAATAAATCAACACCGCGTACCGAGAGTTCTCCTGGTCTATGTAACTGTGATCTATAACCTGCTGGTTTTGCATGATTAGGATCGACTTAATGGTCGTGTTCGTCCCTGTGAAAGAAAGAAAACAACTTAATCCGGAATAAATCCTGAAATCGTGGTGCAGTTCCAATCATACTGTAGTTACAGTTAAAGTTCATATTGTGCATCATATTTGATGTTGCTCGGTAAACTCACAGTCAGTGTAGTATCGTAACCACTCCAATGGGATATTAACTGAAGAGACAGAAAAGATATCAATATAGCGTAACACTTATTAGTAAGTCTTATGGTTGTTGATGTAGGAGGTCTGACCTGTTGGACTGGATAGTGTTTTGTGAAGCCTGGGGTTAACAGTAGAGCTCGTCGTGACAGACATGTGGTTTCTGGATGTCGTGTCTAGACAGCAATAAACTTCGTCCGAGTAAAACACGCTAGAGAAATCAAGGTCTGGTGGCCAGGGGACGGGGGAGGATGTAGGGGACACTGTAAAGGGAAATCATAAGGCATAAAATGATGAAATAGTAATACAATAGCGCAAATCTTTTTAGGTTTCAAGTTGGACCTACAGTGCTGTGAAAAAATATTTGTTCCCTTCAGGTTTTTTTTTTTTTTTTTTTGCCATATTTGTCACACTTGAGACGATTTGAGATCATTAAACAAATTTGTGGAGTGAGTACAAAATGCACTTTTTAAAAATTATTTCATTTATTAAATGAAAAAATTAAGTTGTCCAATGTGAAAAAGTAATTGCCTCCTAAACTTAATAAAAGGTTTTGCCACCATTGGCCAGTTCATGTCGTTTGGGACGTGTTTACACACCACACCATGCATTATTTCTGTACAGTATAACTCCACAGACTGTCAGTTGTTCCTTAATTATATACCCAAACTGAGCAGTGTACCTCTACTATATTTGCATTCGATTAAATCCATACAGCAAATGTAAGTGCAAGTGTGTAAATCTCGTTTAAGCAATAATGTAAGCAATGCAATTTGATTTTACTGCACTACTATTATATATCGAAAAGCAAGATAACTAAGCAATCTCAACAACTTTAGTTAGACATTTCGCTTCATGTCTGTGTAATCGTATGACTTTTATTGCTGACCTTTGGCTTTCATTACAAGTGACATTTTGAGTAAACATGTTTTCAGTTCTATTCTCAGTACAATAGGAGGTCACTCTTGTTCTTGGTAATTACACATATACTACAGATGTGCTGGTCAGCCATTAAAGTAAAAAATATATAACTATTTGGAAAGAAAATCATGTCATACATTTTACTGAATCTTCATATTAAAGGGAATATGGAAAGTTTCATTTTCTAATTTATTTGAAATACAATTAAGGTTAAATGTGTTCAGACACACTGTAGGCTAAAGTCATTACTTTCCTATACTGTTGTATCGGCAGGAGTCTATCTCAGGACACTTCATGAGGTAGATAATGCTTCCTCATGATACAATCTGTTTTTATTATGTGCACAGTCATTTTTTACTGGAACAGCTCCACGACATAATGCCAACACCCCCGTGCTTCACAGCTGGCATGATGTTCTTCAGCTCTAAAGCCTCACTCTTTTTCCTTCATACTGTATAGAGGTTATCATTATGGCCAAACTGTTCAAATTTGGGTTCTTCTGAACGGAGAACATTTTCTTAATAGACAGAACATTAAAGGAATCTATGATAATAAAATGTGTAGAGTTTTATTGTCTGGAATATTCTTCTTTTTTATCATAAAAATAAAATACATCACTTTTAACCTTACGTTTATTGACTATTATGAACAATGCATTATTTAGAGATGGTCAGTTTGACAATTGCTTTATTATACTTCCCATACTGTTTCTGTGCTGTGTTTGTACAGTGAACATTGATTTCAATGACATATCCGTTTATTAAGCCTATTGTATATGTTAGCAGACATTGTGTGTATATATAGCATTGTGTAGTGCTGATGTACACTAGAGTGGACATTGGGCAGATCTTAGACCTGCACTCCATTTCCAAATCTGTAACTGGTTCTTTTTCAGTATATCACCGCCTGAGTCTAATCAAGGTGAATAGGTTCAACATTTACTTACCTGTAGTCATTATCTGTGTAGTAGTAGTGATCGGATGCACACTGGCATTACTACAAGGATTAAGAAACCAGAAGAGTTAAATAAATACACATTCATTTTTGCAATGTACTGTATCAGTTAACAGTCTGATATGTATGAAGAGCTGGAGGGTGATTACAGTGACTCTACCTGGAACCGAAATCTATGTCTTCTCTTACTGTGAGCATGTAGAGTGTGGTGATACAGATGGCACTGGAAGCAAAATTCGAAAGAACAAATCTCAATGTCAATGAAAAATTCAAATAATTGTGAAAGCTAGTAAAAAGCTTGAGATTGTTATTTCAACTTTTCTTTAAACTTCTACTCTGTATTATGTACAGTATATAATAGTGCAGTATACTATACAGCTGCTAATATGTTTCCCTCAATCATATGAACAGGTTTACATCAAAATATGATATCCTTATTCTTGCAAAAGAAGCAAGAAATGTTACAAGCTGTTAGAAAATTTTAAGCAAAAACCTGTCACAGTTTTATTATTATTATTATTATTATTTTTATTATTATTATTATTACTATTATTACTATATATTTAAATTTTGTTTATTCAATATTCAAGTTAGTCAGTCAGGGCAGTGACCTATAATGAGTAAAAAAAAAAGTGTTGCACACCAAACCATTTTAATCAGTTGAAAATCATAAAACATGTATGTTGATGAAAGTTTTTACTTTCAGTTTGATTTTGGAGACAGTGTATCAAAGTACAGGCTACTGTATACGGTCCATATATATATATATATATATATATATATATATATATATATATATATATATATATATATATCTTTCATTCCATAATGTTTTAATAAAGTTCAGAAATTCTGAGGGGACAAGCAGATAAAATCAAGTAATAAAATGCAACATAGCATGAATCTTGTATATAAAGTATTATATTTAAATATATTAAATATTACTTTTGTTAATATTGAAGTGCATCAAATGCAGCAAAGCTGTGCTCGTTCAAAGCTTCTAAAATAAGAATGTATAGAAAGTTTCATGCAACTGTGTGTGAATGTGGACAATAATTTGCTAAAATGATGAAAAAACTGAAAAAAAAAATGTTTTTATCTGGTTTTGTTGTCAAACTTCTCATATACGGGTTTCTCAGTTCAAAAGTAGACTCAAGACGCATCTTTTTAATCTGGCATACACATAACTCATCCCAGTACTCATACTCCAGTACACCTATACCGAATGGCAACTACGCTAATTCTCCCCATCTGTTCTGTATTTCTCTACCCATCCCGAGGCATCGGGAGATTTTGCCAGCTTCAGTAGACAAAGGCCGACCCTGCGAGGTTCCTGAGGCATCCAGAGAAGGACCAGCTCCAGCTGGATTCAGCTTTATGATGGTTGGAGCTACACATGCTGCTCCTGTGCTTCCAGTGATCCAGACCTCATCTGCCCTCTGCACCTACTGACTCGTCCCTATGCTGAACTGGTCTTCATGTCAATTTAAATAATTTCTGTCATATTGAATTTTCACCTGCACAACACACAAGATGTTATATCATTTCTATCTGTTATCACCCAAATGAGGATGGGTTCCCTGTTGAGTCTGGTTCCTCTCAAGGTTTCTTCCTAATGCCATCTCAGGGAGTTTTTCCTTGCCACCCTCGCCGTCACCCTTGGCTTGCTCATCAGAGAAATTTCATTCATTCGTCTCATTATTATCTGCACATTTTTCTCACACATCCACACTTCCAATTATTTTCTTTTATACAATTATTATTATTATTATTTGTTTTTATTTATTTATTTTCTATTATTATTATTATTTTATTTATTATTATTATTATTATTATTTATTTATTTATTTTTGTTAAATTTCTTACATTTTTTGTGAAGCTGCTTTGAGACAATGACCATTGTTAAAAGCGCTATATAAATAAAATTGAATTGAATTGAATTGAATACTGTATATAGGAAAGAAAAAGAACTCACCAAAAAGCCATGGTTACCACAAGCAGGATGATGGTCGCCTGAAATATCCTGTGCTGGAGGCAGTGCTGGTATTTCTCACGTACATACTCCTGATACAAAAACATCATACTTTCAGAGTCAACTTAAAATAATTAGGTAGAGCAAAGATGTTAGTTTGTTTGTTTTTTATCCTGACTTACTTTACTAAGTTTTGGTGGCGAGGGCTTTTGTGGAGGAACTGACGCTTGGGTCTTGTCACTTTTCGTGACTCCTCTGTAAGAAAAATATAGTCAAGGAATAAACATATGTACAGAAAACAGTAGAAAGTGGGTAGAAAGTGATAAGGAAAACGGGTTTCAAAAAATATCATTAAGTGTGTTTGTGATTTGTTTTTAACTGTTTATTTGTGGCGGTGCTTTTGGAGCGCATGCTCCCGAGGTTCTTCAGCTTGGCCAGGCGAGTGTTCCACACCTCGAGCTCCTCGATACGCGTCTCCAGGTTATCAGTAAGCTTGCAGAGCTCTTTTACAGCCCCCACGTTCTCCATAAAGATCTGCTCCTGTTAGGTCCGTCCATAAAGAAGTGCAGCTTATTGGTTTGGGTCAACATGGTTGACGTTAAATTCCACTAACTTATATATGAAGCCTAGATTTTAACTGCTTGACTCAATTCCTCTCACTCTGAAATGTTTAAAATTACTAATAAGTGTTAAAATATATAATAATTATTATTATTATTATTATTGACATTGAGATTTACATGGACTTTGTATAACGGAAATAACCACATAATAAAAACAGAGCATCCGCTAAAAGTCTTGGGTTTTATTTCTGTCCCGTGGTTTTCTTACTCTTGCTCAGGTTTTTCAATATAAATTTAAATGTCTGCTTATGTTAAACATTTAGGGCATGTGTACTCACTTTATCCACCATAAGGAAGTTGTGGATTTTCTGTCCGTCAGAGCATGTGACATCTCCGACTTCTCTCACCGCTGTAGGAAGCAGCTCCCTCACCTCCTGTGCTATAATACCTGAAAAACATAAAAAAGGTCATATTTTACAGTAGAAATTTTAATAACTGATGCATTGTTCAAGATCTTTATGTTCACAAAGACATGTTAACTTTGCGAATAAATCAGATCAATTCTCTTCAACTTTATTCAAGGTTAAGTTGATTTTATATCTTTGTTAGGACTAACAGGGACCATCTGGGATTCATACACGTTCACGTTCCATACAACTTAAATAATTCTTTTGATTGTGTAAAGCTGTTTTGAGACAATGTCAATTGTTAAAAGCGCTATACAAATAAAATTGAATTGAACAGCCCATTTGAATTTGAACAGAAAATAAATGAATTTATGAAAGAAATTATGCATAAAGTTCTAATATATTTTCTATTTATATAGACACATTTATTCAGAAAGCTATTATGAAGCAGTAACGTGAAAATGGTTAAATTCTCACATTTTTTAATGCTATATTCTTATTTAGTAGTAAGCCATTTTTAAACAAGCAGTAAATCAAAATAATATAACTGTATCACTGAGTCTTTGGAAGTGAATTAACAAAAATACATGTGTGTAAGAAGGAATCGGGTCACTTCTCTCCCTCCTCAATAGATGATTCACTGTAATGTTTTCCTGCTGTATATAAACTGCTCATAAACAGTCAGTGCCAAAATATGTCCGTGCCAAAACCTTCTGTCTTGTGTACAGTGTCATGCTCTGACATTTCGACCGTGATGATTGGAAGATTTTGAGTTTTTATTTATTGAAATCATTATTGGTGGACTTGCCATGAAACCCTCTGCAAATGGATTGTCGTGAGTATCCTGGACTCTTAGATCATGTCTACTCCCTGCCTATAAAAGCACTAAACCACCTGTCTCAGAGATTTACGTGTAAAATAATTATTATTTATTACCTTTTGTGCATTCCAATAAAACTCTCCTGGTTTTGTGAAATGAACACATTTCATTTGAATAATACAGTCTGGTTACATTAGAAGGTGCGTGATAGACACATCGCGATCACAAGCAAGAAAGTGTAATTTCATGTACAACATGCCTGTAAACATACTACCATGGCCTCTCTGTGCTATTATGTGGGAAGCTATACACACCTGTTTCATGGACCTGATCGATGCCCATCTTCGACGCAAACTCAGGTTTGTAGTCATACTCGACGATCCTCATCTGGGCTATTCTCTTCAGCTGGTCTGTTGAATCCACCTGGGAAATCATCAGAAGCATCCCCACATGATGCAATGTCAAATCCACTGCATTTTATTTTGGACGACTGGTACACCCTAGCATCTCTGAGCATATTAAACAACAGTAAGAGCGGCGTCACCTCTCGGACGTTCTCCTTTGCTCTGCTGTCTGAAGGGTGCATGACTGTGCCCATTATCTTGGCGTTTCCGCAAACCACCAGGGCCTCATCTGGGGTATCGGTGTTGATCCCCACCAGTCCCTGGCATACCACCGAGTCTGGTGTCTGTCCTTTCAGCCAAAGCACCTCGCTGTCGTTCTCAAACTGCCCTGGGTTTGACGCCTTGTTGAGACAAATAAGTGAGTTATAGAGATAAATAACTCCAGGGTAGCGGCTATCTGCCTAGCCTAGCCTTCTTTAGCTGTTAAGATGGCCATTAGCATTACCATTAGCAGGTATCAGCTACAGTAATAGTTGATGGCTAGTTTTGACTCCTTGATAAGAGCTACAGTAGGTTAGCCTTCTTCTGCTCTTAACTGAAGTTTTACTTTTATATCAGTAAAGATTGAAGATGTCACTTTTAAGTAATAATCTTAAATATATTTTCCCCACGATTTTTGTCAGACATACAGGTGAGAAAAGCTGAAAGTATGTGGGGAAACATCTGATAAGGTCCTGAACATGAATAGTTCCAGTCCATGTGTTCTGAATGGCTAAGAAAATGCACTTCCACAAAGGGAGTATATGTAAGGCTTATGTAAAGGAGTTAAACAAAAAGATGACTTTTTTTTATGTTTTAAGATGTATTTACCCTGACAATGATTCTCTCGGAAACATTAGCAACCAGCAGGTAACTCTTTTCTTTGACGGTAGCAAAAAGTCCAACAACCATTAGGAAGTACCTGATCAATAAAAACACACAAATAATTGAAAAAATCAAAAAAATCTCCAGAACACAAAACCCAATATAGAACAGAGTTTCTTTGCTAGAGCTAAATGACTTGTAAATTTCACATTCAATACAGTGCATTTTTGTCATCCACAAGTGTGTATGGTCACCTCTGGTCAGGATTGGGTTTGCCCTTCTTCCTCATGTTGTTAGCTGTGGTCTCACTGAAGTGTAATCTTCCAAGTGTAATCTTGGTGATTTTGTCTCCAGGCAGGTTTACTCTGAAAAAGATATAAACTCACGATCACGATGTGATCTTAGACCTCAGACGTCTTAAATCATTCCAATAGAGGAGTGTAAAATGAACATTTACTGGACTGGAAGGAAAGGCTTTTTGCTGCGGTCGGACTGTGACTGCTCGATGGTGATGTGGTGGTTCTGAGCCTCAAGCTGCAAAGAAAACACATTTATTTCATTTAATTAAACAGGCATATACAGTATTTATTTTTTAAATCTTTGGAGTAACCAAAGAAATGCATTTTTATAGAGAAACAAGGACTAGATGTTAACCTTAATTCCGAAGACTTTCACTTGAAAGCCATCTACCGGCATAGGACCTTCTGGAGTCGTCACATATTTGGGGTCTCCAGCCATCCCGATGTGTACTGTAACTTGGAAATGATTTTTTTTCTGGCACACGAATGCTTCGTCAGCTAGTGAGTAGCTGAAACCTTTGTCTGTGTCCACATGGTAACCTGGTGGAGGGCTGTCAAGAGCATGACCGATATAAAATATGTCATTCAGTCAACTGATGGGTTTAGTTTACAGTAGATGTGGTTATAATACTTAATTATACCAAGGATATTAAGATAAGATGTTGAATAAATTTTTTACCACCTTTTTATGCAACATTTTTGGCACATCAATTACAAATAATTAGTTTATTCATTGTATCAGAATTCCACTTAAGATTTGTCTGTAAAGCTGCTTTGCGACAATGTCAATTGTTAAAAGTGCTATACAAATAAAATTGAATTGCATTGAATTTGACCAGTACAGTGCACAAGTTTTGAGCCAGCAACCTAATTTATTCATGTTAAATTAAAATTAATTAATTGGAAAGGGGAACAAATTTTGTGACAGGCTGCAAACTGCATAAAGATACAATTTAAATGAATTGTTTATTTAACAACCTCAGCAGCAACCTCATTTCCCCTCTCGTCATTCAGCATCAGCATCACCAGTATACTAATCACATGCCTTATCATCTGTCTTCATCTGCACCTGTTTCTCACTTGTTCATGCCTTATGTTACTGTAGATAAACTCTGGGCTGAGTGAGCTGGCCAGGGGTAGCTCAATGGTTAAGGCATTGGACTACGATTCGGAAGATCCCCGGTTCAAACCCCACAACCACCAAGTTGCCACTGTTGGGCCCTTAACCATCAACTGCTCAGATGTGTAATGAGATAAAAATGTAAGTCGCTCTGGATAAGAGCGTCTGCCAAATGCCTAAATGTAAATGTAAATGATTCAAGTAATAAGGCTTACAGAGTTTGGTAGCTGCTGTTGTATAGACTGCTCCACTGGCTCGGTTGATAGTGCTCCCATTTCAGTAGCTGGTACGTTGTGGCCGGACCATCACCATCATAGCCTGGCACTTCACATTCCAGGTTCCTTTCAGGACCTGTGGACAGACCATGTCCAGAACAGAGAAACACTTAGGCTTCAACTCAACCTGCAAATCTTATCCCCATTATGAATCAGCTGATAGAAATGATGGTGTTTGTCATTTAATAGTTAAACACCTACAAAATGAAGGCTTGTTCCACACCGCTTGGTCTCGCCATTGGCTGTCATCTGTGTTTACGTCAAAAGAGTTTGAGCGTTTTCTCTTATTATTTTCAGGTAACATTTGACTGTGAAAAGAAATGGTGGTAATGAAAATGTCATGTAAATTAATCCGTTATGAAATTCATATGTGTGGTTATCAACTGGCGTTGCCAAATTTTAGTAAAACAATCATCCTAAATTCATCCCAGACCTGAAACTAGCACAACACACATTATTATTCCTTTATATCAGCCTTTTTCTGTGAAACAATAACACCGTGGTGCTGATATACAGATTTGATTTACCACCTAAGACTTTCATAATAAATTTCAATTATTTGCTATGAAACAAGATTGTGGTGGCTTTTGGAATTTGGCACAATCCTTGCAACCCTGTTCAAATATCTCATTTGTTCTCCTCCCCCAAACATGGGGCAGCGAGATTCCTGCCCCAAGGGTTTTCTATTGGTGCCCTTTTTAACTTTTACATATGTGAATAACTTTATGAACACACCACCCCACAATTGCGCAACATCTAGAAAGAAGAGTAAAAATTAATGAAATACCTGTTTACACTCTATCTGTCAAAATAACAAACATTGCTGCTTTTGGTCTTTGGTATGTAAAACATATAGAGTTGTAAATTGTTACTTTATGATTATTAACATGTGGCTCCAACCCTACTGGTCTATGGATGAGCCGACAATTATTCAATCCCCCTATTTTAAGTAACTTTGTCTTTTAAACTTACCAAAAAAACATACCATGAGCATAAACATAAAGATGATATGATAAAACTAAGGAAAATATTGGCCAGATTAAGAGGGCAGCGTTTGCTCCAGTAAAATCTCACATCCTGCAGTTTTGAAGGTGCTCTGACCTGAGTTGTCTAGCCATCAAAATGTGTCCCTTGTCACGGTAGCTACAGTTACAGTTGCAAAAAATTTGGCCCTCAAGGTAGAAAAATGGGTAAGCATAATGAATGAATCCAGAAGATGATAACTGACACCCTCAACAAGGAGCATAAGCTACGGAGTATGCTGTACTGAAGCATACACTACAGTACAAGTGAAAAGTTTGGACACCCCTTCTTATTCCATTGTCCTGATTTGTATTTCTTTTCAGAAGACGTCCAAAATATGCAATAATCTCAGTTGAACAGTTGATATTGAGATGTGTCTGCTAATTATGCTCTGTAAAACTGGCTCTAATCTAAGGTGCTGTTTGTTAATTGGTGATTTCTGGGCCTGGTACACTCTAAATGAACGTCTCCTCTGCAGCAGAGATAAGTTTTGGTGTTGCTGTCCTGGGATGGTCTTGATGAGAGCCAGTTTCATCATGATGCTTGACGGGTTTTGCAAATGCACTTGTCAGTACTGTCCAGACCCAAGGTGTCCAAACATTTTAACAGGTACTGTATATATGGAAATTCGACTGGAAGGCAAAAGTGTGGTACAGTAGGTAAAGGCTCACAAGCAACAGGGATAACTGAAGTCTTAAGAATATTATCAAGGAAAACCAATTTAAGACCTTGGGAGAGCTTCAGGAATATAAGGAATAAAGTGAGGCTGGAGTCAGTGCATTAAGATCCACCACATACAGATGTCTTCAGTGAATGAGCTACTGTACAACTGTTGCATTTCTAGTTTTGGTCCACTGTGTTTCAGCAAGCCCAAAGTCAAAACAGCTGACTACCAGAAGACACCTCATGCGTCTGTCTGCTGACAAGCTTTATGGAGATGCTGATTTCCTTTTTCAGCAGCACCTGCCCAAGGCACCAAAAAATCACTACCAGTAATTGTGTTAATCACCAGGATATTACCGTGCTTGATTGACAAGCCACTTCACCTGACCTGAACCCCATATAGAATCTATGGACTATTGTGAAGAGGAAGATGAAAAACAACTGAACAACTTCAAGCTGAAGAAGCCCTGACCAAGTATTGAATGCATAAATGAACAACATACTTATCAGAATTTGGGCATTTCATTATTTGGGCACATCTTGTGAAATATCTAAAATAAAATAGTTAACTTTGCATGTACTGAATCCAGAATATATGAGAGTTGAATTAAATTACAAAAGAAAAACAACTTTCCCACAATATTAACAGTATATATTCAGAAACCTTTTTTTTGGCACTTTTTTTTTTGCAACGGATAGCATCCAATTCCTCTTGGATTTCCCAAACAATACAAACACTGTCCCAAAGTAACACAAGCTACTTGGAGACGCTGCTCACCCTGCATTCAGGCCAGGTTTGGAGGCCATGTACGGGTCCACACATACTCCATGAGGTAAGAGGCATGGAGATGTGCTGGATGTGGCAGCGTCTGTGTAGCCTCTGGGTGCGTCTATAGGAACATGCCGTACTGGTGGAGCGGAGGTCTGTATGCAGCTCTCAGCCGGGCTGCTGTACGCGTAGTGTAAAGATGAATCACACACAGTCTGTGCTGTAGCAGGTACTTTGGTCCGTATATGCTTCATGGAGCTTCCCAAGTCAAACTGAGAGGAAGGTGGAGCTTTAAGATGACAGAAAGGAGCGGGAGTCTGTCCTGTTAGATTGTGCAGACCTGGACATCTGAAGTGGACATCTGGAGGAGAAAAAAGTGACAGTATGCACAGTAAGCATGTCTCAAAGATGGATAAGTTTCATGCAAAAACATGCATGTTGCTTTTGGTGGTTACCTGGAATCTGTGGAGGAGAACAAGGTTCTGAACCTGAATCTGGAGGTGATTCGGGTAACATACTGTAAAAACAAACATTTAAAGCATACAATAAAAAATACCAATAAATCGAGCCACTAATCTAAAGACCAGCTGATGTTCTAGTTCTCTCATTTCGCCTTCAAATTTGAACCCTACTCCATATTTTGCTATCACTTCAAAACCAGGGAACTTCAATCTCATTCATAAAGGCCAGACCACATCATCTCTTTGTGGATAAGATAAAAGACCCCTTCCCCCCCTCCTTTCAATTATATCACAGCAATCTGACGAAGCATTTTTTTTCTTTTTATTGAAGAAGGACATGTTGTAATTTTTATATGTGATGTTGTGGAACATCTGCAAAACAAGTTAATTCCTGTTTTATAACAGCTATAAACTGTTGTCTATTCACCAACCCCTCTTTTATAAGACTGAGAAGAGCCAGTTTCTCATATCTAAGTACTGCATTCAACAGCACTGTGGTATAACAATAATACACATTCTATTCTTGATAATTACAGAAATTCATCCATAAGAGCAGTGACATAACAGCAATGTGACCTTGACATTACAGAGCAGACAAACAATAGTCCTTAAACTGTACAATAAGCCACCTATCTATATAAATAAAAGAAAGGTTTTGTCTGTACATAGCTCTTTCAATGATATTTGTTTCATCTTTAAAAAAAACTCCATCTTTATCTGATCTACTTTTTCGATTTCTTATCTGTAATTCACTCTCTGATTACCGAACATGGAGTGTACTGTATTCGGCTGACAATATATTTAGTACTCACAAAGGGGGGTCAATATCATTGCTCAGGTATTGCTCTAGGATGCTGGTGTCCACTACAGCACTGTCCAGTACACCACTGACATCATGGCCTGCAAACCAGAAAACACATGAATACAGAGCTTTACATTCAATACCACAAGTCCTCCTGCTCATTCCTCAAAATAAATAACATGTATCAGCCTGGAGGGGGTTACAAAGTTATTTCTTTGTAATTGGAAATAAAATGGCTTTGTAACCCCTGGAGATTTAGGACTCCACACTGCGAGAGCCATTATCCACAAATGGAGAAAACTTGGGACAGTTTTGAACCTCCCCATGAGAGGCCAACTCATCCAGGAGCTCATAAAGGAGCTCAGAACAATATCTAAAGAACTGCAGGCCTCACTTGCCTCAGTTAAGGTCAGTGTTTGAGATTAAATAATAAGAAAGGGACTGGGGGCAAAAATGGTATCCATGAGTTCTGGGGCAAAAGCCTCTGCTGACCAAAAGGAACACAAAGGCTCATCTGACATTGGCCAAAAAACATGAGACTTTGGGGAAAATATTCTATGGACTGATAAGTCAAATGGTGAACTTTTTGGAAGCTGTGCATCCCATTCCATCCTGTGTAAAACTAACACAGCATTCCATACAAAGAACATCATACCAACAGCCCAACATGGTGGTGGTAGTGTGATGCTTTGGAACTTCAGGACCTCGACAACTTGCCATAATTGATGGACCTCAGAAAATCCTCAAAAACTCATCATCATTCATGACGGCCTTCTTTAAAATGTTACCACCATTCACATGTTTTCCCGCAGGATGCAGCCTAGTCCTCATAGGTAGTCTGTAAAAAGGTCTTTAAAACTTGAGTCTCCTTAAGTGGTCTTTGGATCCTCATCCTCACATTACTAATTACTCCATGAAGACACATTAGCTTTTATGAGGTTTAAAATATGCCTGGGGTGTCAAGATTGTCTAAAGTTTAAAGGGTCCTGATGATGTCCTGTAGTAATATTTCTATTTAAAAAAAACATACTTGCATTGTTTCTAAAAAAAAAAAAAAAACAACCTCTAATCAGGAAACCACACGAGTTATAGTTAAAGACTGACCCAAGGAAAGCTCTAAACATGAAACACAGTGGTTCTGTAATAAAATACTGCTTTCCCACAGGTACTGTACATAATTACTGCATTACTGTGGCCTTGACTTAATGGTTCTCTGACTTATGGACCTGTGGCCTTGAACGTATGAACTTATGTTGCAATTAAATTCACTCATTCCTGTATTTCGAATCGATGCTCTATCCGGGTCAGGGTGACGGTGGACTCAGTGTTGATCCTGAGAACACCGAGCGCCAAGTGGGAAGACACCCTGGATGGGATGCCAGTCTATGTACCATGTACACACAACACTTATTCACACCACGTTTTCTCAGTTACATTTAGGCATTTGGCAGACGATCTTATCCAGAGCGACTTACATTTTTATCTCATTACACATCTGAGCAGTTGAGGGTTAAGGGCCTTGCTCAAGGGCCCAACAGTGGGGTTTGAACCTGGGATCGTAGTCCAATGCCTTAACCACTGAGCTACCCCTGACCCCACAGTTAATGTGATTATTTCAGCATGCCTACTGTACGGTTAACAGAAGAGAACATGAACAACGTACAGGAAGCTAAAGACACTCCCTGGACCTGATCTAGATTCTTTAACCTGACGTAACCTCATCAGCTACTCCTATAAAATCCACACTGTATAACAGCTTGCGTGGGAGTTTTTCACTTTAACCAGTACCACATCAGCTTCCGAGGGTGGGGTTAGGGTTGGGCTTACAGTAGGAAGCTTGATTTGTAGGGGATTACCTACAACTTTAGTTTGTTGAATGTCTTACAAACACACTGTATGTATAAGAGAATGCGTAAAGAGGTCCTGAAGCAAAAGCAGAGATTGTTGTGCATTAGACAAGAAAAGCAATGCAGACTATTCTGTACACATTATAGCAACATTCCTTAAAGCTAAGATATTACTTTAATACATTTTCTGTAATTGAACTCAAACTCTCGGCCATATTATTTTACAGAGACATAAGGTTTAGGAACAACAACATCATTATGTAGGTCTCACCATCGAAAAACTGCTGCAAGGCCTCATTTTCACCGAGCACATCCATCGGATCTGTCCCAGACCTGCTGTTCTCCCTCCGCTCTGCTCCCCCTGTTCAGCACAGACAGTTTGTAAATCTAATGGCATGATTTTACCCTTCACATATTACAACTTTTATGTGGAAAATATATTTATGCTTTCAATTAACAGGAAAATAAAAAAAAATGTATGTGAACAAATTGACAAACGTATAATCATTTTGCACTAGCAACAATAAAAGAAGAATACACGAGTATAGACACCCAGATATGGCACATATACATATATACAGGTCCTTCTCAAAAAATTAGCATATTGTGATGAAGTTCATTATTTTCTGTAATGTACTGATAAACATTAGACTTTCATATATTTTAGATTCATTACACACAAACTGAAGTAGTTCAAGCCTTTTATTGTTTTAATATTGATGATTGTGGCATACAGCTCATGAAAACCCAAAATCCCTATCTCAAAAAATTAGCATATCATGAAAAGGTTCTCTAAACGAGCTATTAACCTAATCATCTGAATCAACTAATTAACTCTAAACACCTACAAAAGATTTCTGAGGCTTTTAAAAACCCCCAGCCTGGTTCATTACTCAAAACCGCAATCATGGGTAAGACTGCCGACCTGACTGCTGTCCAGAAGGCCATCATTGACACCCTCAAGCAAGAGGGTAAGACACAGAAAGACATTTTCTGAACGAATAGGCTGTTCCCAGAGTGCTGTATCAAGGCACCTCAGTGGGAAGTCTGTGGGAAGGAAAAAGTGTGGCAGAAAACGCTGCACAACGAGAAGAGGTGACCGGGCCCTGAGGAAGATTGTGGAGAAGGACCGAGTCCAGACCTTGGGGGACCTGCGGAAGCAGTGGACTGAGTCTGGAGTAGAAACATCCAGAGCCACCGTGTACAGGCGTGTGCAGGAAATGGGCTACAGGTTGCAAATTTTGCATGTCATTCGGAAATCAAGGTGCCAGAGTCTGGAGGAAGACTGGGGAGAGGGAAATGCCAAAATGCCTGAAGTCCAGTGTCAAGTACCCACAGTCAGAAAATAATGAACTTTATCACAATATGAAAATTTTTTGAGAAGGACCTGTATACCAAAAACCTTTTTCCAATTGTATATATATATATATATATATATATAAAATTGGAAAATGTTTTTGTCTGATGAAAGTCAGTAACTTGACCCTTCTGCAATTTTTGGTTTTGCACTGTACAGTATATGCAGTAATATATACAGTGTATATATATATATATATATATATATATATATATATATATATATACACACTACCGTTCAAAAGTTTTAGATCACTTGCAAATTTCTTTGTTTTTGTTTAGTGATTTATTTTCTACATTCTACAACAATACTGGGGATTTCAAAACTATAAAATAACACATATGGGATTGTCAAGTGCATTTGCAAAATCCGTCAAGCACCATAATGAAACTGGCTCTCATGAAGGCCGTCCCAGGAGGACGAGACAGGACACTAAAGAGACTCGTCTACCGACTGTGAAAAACACCCAAAGAAAGACGCCCAGGGTCGCTGCTCATCTGCGTGAACGTGCATTAGGCATGCTGCAGGGAGGCATGAGGACTGCTGATGTGGCTATAGGGCAATAAATCACCATGTCCGCACTGTGAGACGCCTAAGACGGCGCTACAGGGAGACAGGAAGGACAGCTGATCATCCTCGCAGTGGAAGACCACGTGTAACAACACCTGCACAGGATGGGTACATCCGAATATCACACCTGCGTGACAGGTACAGGATGGTCACAACAACTGCCCGAGTCACACCAGGAACACACAAATTCTTTTTTTGTAATATATATATATATATATAGATTATTGTCCAATGCATTATTAAAACCTGGAAGGGTGGTGCCGTAGCCAGGCAATAGATCTGTCTATTGTCAAGCTAAAAAAAATCAGTTGTGTCAAAACCACTTAAATTATTAGTTACTTAAACAAGTTTAACTAGCTGTTTAGCAAATCTATCCTTATTTCTTCCTCTTCCTGACTAGCATAAAGCAACTAAAGATTCTCTGTATGAAAATCATGACCAGCTAACCAATTAAAATTTAAAGCTTGTTAAATAGGCTGAACTGGTTGGATATCCTCTTTAGGTTTTCACAAATTTTTGATCACAAAGACTGTTGTTTGGGTTCCTACACTTCCTGAACCTTGGGTTCTTGCCGTTAACTTTGATTTGACTGACATTTGAATTAATATTTCACTGAAGCATGACTAGTTATTTAGTAACATCATCATAAGAGGGGTGTTCTTTATTCAAATTCCATGTGAATAAAGGCATGAATTTGATTGACATTTACAGGAGACTTCACCCAATGCACATCAATGAAACCAAAGTCGAACATTTAAAATTATGAAAACGTTTTAAAGAAGGTTGTCAAGGTGGCTTTAAGCCCACTTCGGTTGTTCTCTTGAACATATTGTACTGCAAGTGGAACGCCTGATCCTTGAACATCAATGGATAACTTGCAGAAGAAACGCATCTGTCTGAGTAAACTGTACACACTCATTCACCAACACCATTTGCATATTACAGGAACTCGGCTGGGAGTTACTGCCACATCCCCCGTACAGTCCTGACCTCACTCCGAGACACTTCCACATATTTGAACCATGATGGTATGTGAGCACTAATGAAACACTGGGGTAAGTGCATTAGTGTTGAAGGGGACTATATAGAGAAATAAAGCGGGGATTTACTCTCATAACTCTATTCCCTTATTCTACATTATCAAAAGTCCTGGCTTGACCTGAACACTTCTCATTTATGGCAAAATTATTAATTGATTATATGTTATTTGGCTCTCCTGCCTGGTTGGAACATGGTGAGACTGAATTAAGCTTATGGACATCAGGAGAACAGAAAGTGAAAGCAGATAGCACTATAGCTTGAATTCACGATCGATCTTGAGACCCTGGAGCTGTAAGGCTCCAATCCTAGCCACTGTGCCAAGTCACCACTCACTCACCATCTATACCCCCCTGTCCTGGATACAGGGTCGCAGGCGGCCTATCCCAGGACCATGAGGCAGGGTACACCCTGGAACGAGAGCCAATCCATGACTTAGTCAGCCACTAATTGTGCAAGTTCTCCCACTTAAAAGGATGAGAGAGCCCTGTAATTTTCATCATAGTTGTACCTCAACTATTGAAGACAAAAGAAGAAAAAAAATCCGTATTTTGTATGATTTTTAAAGAATTAATTTGCAAATTATGGTGGAAAATAAGTAATTGGTCAATAAAAAAAAAATCCACCTCAATACTTTGTTATATACACTTTGTTGGCAATGACAGAGTTAAAATGTGTCCTGTAAGTCTCCACAAGGTTTTCACACACTGTTGCTGGTATTTTGGTCCATTCCTCATGCAGATCTCCTTTAGAGCGGTGATGTTTTGGGGCTGTCGCTGGGCAACACGGACATTCAACTCCCTCCAAAGATTTTCTATTGGATTGAGATCTGGAGACTGGCTAGGCCATTACAGGACCTTGAAATGCTTCTTACGAAGCCACTCCTTTGTTGCCTAGGTGGTGTGTTTGGGATCATTTTCATGCTGAAAGACCCAGCCACGTTTCATCTTCAATGACCTTGCTGATGGAAGGAGGTTTTCATTAAAAATCTCACGATACATGGCTCCATCCATTCTTTCCTTTACACGGATCAATCATCCTGGTCCCTTTGCAGAAAAACAGTCCCAAAGCATGATGTTTCCACCCCCATGCTTCACAGTAGGTATGGTGTTCTTTGGATGCAACTCAGCATTCTTTCTCGTCCAAGCACGACAAGTTGAGTTTTTACCAAAAAGTTATATTTTGGTTTCATCTGACCATATGGCATTCTCCTCTGGATCATCTAAATGCTCTCTAACTTCAGATGGGTCTGGACATGTACTGGATTAAGCAGGGGGACACGTCTGGCACTGCAGGATTTGAGTCCCTGGTGGCGCAGTGTGTTACTGATGGTTGCCTTTGTTTCTTTGGTCCCAGCTCTCTGCAGTTCATTCACTAGGTCCCCTTGTGTGGTTCTGGTAGTTTTGCTCACAGTTCTTGTGAACATTTTGACCCCACGTGGTGAGATCTTGCGTGGAGCCCCAGATCGAGGAAGATCATCAGTGGTCTTGTATGTCTTCCATTTTCTAATAATTCCTCCCATTTGATTTCTTCACACCAAGCTGCTTAGCTATTGCAGATTCAGTCTTCCCAGCCTGGTGCAGGTCTACAATTTTGTTTCTAGTGTCCTTTGACAGCTTTTTGGTCTTGGCCATAGTGGAGTTTGGAGTGTGACTGTTTGAAGTTGTGCACAGTATCTTTTATACTGATTTTTTTTCTTATTTTCTCTCTCAGTTGAGGTCTACCAATAATGAAAATTACAGGCCTCTCTCATCTTTTTAAGTGGGAGAACTTGCAAAAAAGTATTTATTCAGCCACCAATTGTGCCCCACTGTACATACACTCAACCTCCCACTCATTAGCCTAATCTGCATTTCTTGGGACGAAACGAGAGTACCTGGAGGAAACCCACCAAGCACGGGGAGAACATGCAAACTCCGTCCACACACAACTCGAGACAGGAATTGAACCCGGACCCGAAAGGTGAAAATTCTTATTACTTCCACAGAAAACTAAACTTTCTCCAGTCTATTCTGGTTCAGTTTCCTGGGTTTTTGATGCAACTCATTTAAATACTTTCCCTTATTTGGATTTAAACCATCTCTAAAGGATAAGCTTACAAGGAGAGAACTACTTCCTGTTTCCTTTGTGCGTTTGCTTTATGGTCCTGCTCAATGGAGTTCTGCTCAATTGGTAGTAATAGTAAAATACAGGACTGAAAAACAATGAAAAGTGCCATATTTGGAAATGTTTTAAATTACTGCATTACACTGGATATTCTAGATTGTTTAATTAAAATGACTTTGATGGAGGTCTCGGTCAGGATGTAGCCTTGTCAAGTCAGCTATGGATCAATTATAAGGACACTTCCTGTTCAGCCCTTTGCAGTGGTTTTCCATTGACCAAGCCCTTTCATTTTTATGGCTCACACATCAATCCGTCACTGTGGCATTTCCTGTCCTTGTCATGCGCCTCTGAAGGATGGCGAGTGGAAGGGTTGATTGACTTTGCGTAGGATAACACTACAGTACCTACAGTATATTTGGTAACTTGATGGACTGTGGTCTATTTATAGCTTGTTCTTTCTAGATTGGAGGCATGACTGGTGTCTCACAGTCCTTGACAATTCTTTAATATTATTTTATTTCAATCCAGGATATAAGTTTTTTCCATAAAACTTAAAAATCATAAGATGACACCTCCCCCTTTAAAAACAAACCACTTTATTGGTAATCACCAACAATTACCCAGCTATTAGACAAAGTGTAACCCACACTTGCGTGCGTCAAGCAAAGTCAACCAAGTATAGGAAAGCATCGAACATATGAGTAAACTGATACTACAGTATGTAAGTCTATGCAATATGAAAACTTAACTAAATCACATTGCATTATGATAAATAAATGTATCAATTGATCACAAGGCTCATCCTGTTTGGCCCGAATGGCGTAGATTCGATCGTGTCAAAAACAGATCTCACCGTCTCTTCACAACAACGTTTCCAGATTCTGTTGAAGTTTCACCAGTCAGCTTTCCATTCAAGTGTAGTCCAACATCATTGCAGACTCTGGTACATACTCCACTTATGCCGTACCCATACGGTGCTCCATGTAACGTTCAATCGTTAATTTCTTTCCTATTGTGAATTAGAATAGCTCAACAGAAATGGCGTCTGTTGTAGTCTCTATCATGTACTTTGTTCGGTGATCTCTGAGGCAAACTCCATCCGTTTGTCCTGCGCAGGTGTACACCTACAGTATGTGTATGCGCAGGAGGGGTTGATGGCCTTGCTCGGGGTAATAAATGTGGAGTTTTTATGGCCTGGATTAGATTGGAACGAACTATGCAGTGGAAATCCTGGTGGTAAGAGTTGCTTATCTAAGTCTGGTCTTATAAAGCAAACAGAGCCATGACATCTCAGAGATACAGCCTGTCTCGGATCTGTCTAATGAAGCAGCACGGCTCCTGTAGACAATAGTTATGGGTGCAGAAACGTCCATCTATTCAACCAAGAACAACAATATTTTATGAGTCTTTTATGAATAAAGTAATGTTCAATAGCAATAGTTGTCTTATTGACCCAGACCTCTTAGATTTGATCTCACTAAATTTGCAAATGATATACCAATCAGTCATAACATTAACACATAGTAACATTAACACTGATTATCAATTCAATACAAGTAAACTGGTGACAGGATCATGAGCACCCATGGCTCATTTAAAGTATGTCTGCAGGGAGCAATGGCTAGCCTGTCTGGTCCGATGGCACAGAAAAGCCAATGCAGCACAAGTCTTTGAAGAAATGTCAATCATGGCCATAAAAGATCCACCAGAGCAGTACAGCAGACCACTCATGGGGCCTGCCAGGCTGCCAGGCAAAGAGCCCACACCACCCATCCGGCTTCCAAACTCCCCAGATCACTATCGGATGGAGCACCAAATCCAATCCATGGAGACCCCACCCAGCACCGCACAGCATCCAAAGCCATTATGATTACTGATAGGCAAAGTGAATACTATTGATTATCTTGTTACAGTACAGTGGAAGTGGCTGGGCTGAATTAGGTAGAGGACTAAGGGACTAGGTCAGAGCGACTCCAAAAGTGATCCAAGATCGGAAAACTGGTGAACCATTGGCAGGGTGGTCAAGGCTCATTGATGCGCATAGGGAGTGAAGGCTGGTCCTTGTCTCCTGATCCAATTGAAGAGCTGGTTAATGCTGGTTCCAATAGAAAGGAGAACACACAGAACACACAGGACATCGTGTGAAGTGAAGAAAAACAAATATTACCGTGTTCAAAAAAATAGCAGTGTGGAGTTCAATTAGAGAGGTAAATTATTCTGTGAAAAACAAGTTCCTCTTATTTAAGGATAAATGCAGAAAAGGTTGTCCTGTGAAAATCAGAGTAAAACGGGTCGTCCAGACATTGTTCAGAAGAACAGCGTACTTTAATTCAAAAGTTGATTTGAGATGGAAAACATCCAAAGAAGTGCATAAAATGATCGGCTGCTCTGCTAAAATGATCCCAAATAATGTTTAAGCTTTAAAATGGAGACCAAAACCAGAAAGATGTGGAATAAAACAGAAAACTACCATTCGAATGGATCGAAGAATAACTAAATTGTTACCTGTTAGTACTGTTACTATTAGAAGACGTCTATGTGAAGTCAAGCTATTAGCAAGAAGCCCAAAGAACACATTGACTGGCCTAAAGAGAAATGGTGCAATATTTTGTGGACTGATGAAAGCGAGATTGTTCTTTTTGGGTCTAGAGGCCGCAGAGAGTTTGTCAGGCCCCCAAACACTGAATTCAAGCCACAGTACACTGTGAAGACACTGAAGCATGGAGGCACAAGCATCATGATATGGGGATGTAGCTTCTCGTACTATGGTGTTGGGCCGATTTATCACATTTCAGGGATCATGGATCAATTTGAGTCCATCAGAATACTTAGAGGTCATGTTGCCTTATGCTGAAGAGGAAATGCCCTTGAAATGGGTGTTTCAACAAGACAACGACCCCAAACACACCAGTAAGCGAGCAGCATCTTGGTTCCAGACCAACAAGATTAACGTTATGGAGCGTCCAGCCCGATCCCCAGATCCTAATCCAATAGAAAACTTGTGGGCTGACATTATAAATGCTGTTTCTGAGGCAAAATCAAGAAATGCAGAGGAACTGTGGCGTGTAGTATAATTGTCAAAGATGTGAAGCAGTTCTCAGAAACCGGGTTATACAACTAAATATTAGTTCAAAGACGCACAAGAAAGATTAAACTTCAAGCATTTTAGTTTAAACAGAAAATTCATCACTTTATAAAGATGAATGATGACACTGCTATTTTAACCCTTTCAGGCTCAAATTACGTTTTGAGGATTTGAGATATTGGATTTGGATCCCATATTGTTTTTGTTGTTGATCTGCCACTGAAAAGCACTTTGTTACATTGTTTAGGTAGTTACAAATCTAGTTGCAAATCTGCAACGCCTGCTTTGAGAGGGTTAATATTTGTTTTTCTTCACGTACATTAAACTAATAATACATGTAGCACATTTTTCTTCATGTTGTGATTCAGAATAGAATGTGCAGGGGGTCCAATGCATTCATGTGATTTAAATTAAAGGTTATTATATGGTATTTTCAACACCACTGCTATTATTTTGAACTGTACAATCCGCACATCCGCATCATAACTGGTTGACACAGCAGTGGAAGTAGGTGGCCTGTTTTCTTTTACATAATGTAGATGGCATGTTAGTTGTTTTCCTGGGGGAACCTTGAATCCTGCCTTTCATGTGGATGTAACTTTGACACACACGACCTACCTACACATACTGTTCTCAGTTAGTACAGTTTATCTAATCTATATTTTAACCCATTTGAATGTGGAGCAAAAAGTTGCCCTCTTGCATTTAACTCTTGCAACTTTTTGCTCCACATTTACAAAGAGACACAGAACACTTTTCTTCTGGTTAACATCAGATCAAAATATAAAACACAGATAAATTAATCCCATCAAGTTATGTGCTGGAAAATACTTTATGTTCTGCCAGAGCTAGTTTCCCTTAGTTTCCATAAAACTCCAGGGCCCACAGCATATGAACTGTCCCTCCTAACTGCAATATAATGTGAGTAGTGATGTGTGAGCCTGTAGGCCTGGTATGGAAATGCTTGGTTCTTTGCTTGATTTCATATTATAATAAATAATGCAGTTGCAAAACCCTTCAGGAAGAAAGGGTTATCCCCTTCATTGTGTTGTTGCAGCAATGCAGAACAGGCAGAATGCTTGGCTGCTTACCCCAGAGGAATTGCGAGAGTTTTGTTGCCAACAAATAAACCCAAAAACTAATAAAGATTTGTTGAGGCATGACAATGGTTCCAGGTCATGCTTCACTGAATGCACAGAGGCATATCCAAAAATACAGTTTCTTACAGATTAATTGTGGCCAAGTCTAAGAAACCTGCATAATCTGGAATCTCACAACTACTAGGGAATGAACAACTACAATTTTTCTACAAAGATTGGAACTGGTTAGGGAATCTTACATTTTAGTGCATTTACAGTAAATGCATTAGTTCACCAGAGTCTATGCATACAGTATAATGGCCCAGATTTAGTCATGGGTTACTCACTCATTCATTCTCTTGATTCATTCGCTTATCCTGTACAGGGTCGTGGGAAAGCTAAAGCCTATCCCATGAACAAGGGTACACGCTGGACCGTGTTCCAGTCCATCCATCACGGGGAAGAAAGGAAGGAAGTAGAGCAGATTGTTACATGTGTAACAGTGGTAAGGCTGCTTTCACACTAAGCACAATTGACTTGTATTCACTTTCCATCGATCACATTATCAGTATTGTTCCGTACATGAGAACACTTGCATATTTACGCAAGGCAGCATTGGCGAATGACCGGTTTAAAAAAAAAGAAAAAAAAAAAAGAACTGCTTGTATGGAAGTTCTGCTGGTGTGTGTTAGCATGGAGGCTTCACTTGGGTTTTCTGATACATCATGCAGAACCAAAGTTATCATTACATTTAAAAGATAAATTGTACTGCTACCGGAATGTGGGAATGTCGTAACAAAAAAGTTTAAAGTGCAAAAAACACGTGATCTTATGCATCTGTGCAACTTCTTTGCCTGTATGATTAATTTTTTATAATTTTTGCTCAGTGATGTACATCATATTGCCTAGGTTGTCCTGAAAAAAAGGACACAGAAGGTCACTCTATACTGCTCAATCCTGACCCCTAGACATATTTATTAAAGCACAGTCATGTAAAAATGCCTAAAATGCTGATTTTAAGAGCTATGTGGTCTGACAAGTGCAATCTTTGTACACCAAAAAGGGGATTAGTTCTTAATGTTTTTAATTCGCCTTATTCTTCACATATGTGTAGATGGAGGAGAGGGTTTGTAGGATGGATCTCTGAAATGTAAAATTAATACAAATATTAAATAAATCAAAATATTGTTTTAAAATTCAGATGCATTTGATGTTTGTTGTATGTAGTAGACTTGCATACTGTACAACTTAACTTTAGGGTTATATTTACCAGGATCTGTGTCCCAGCCTACAGTGTGAGAGCATCACAGGCCCACCTTGGGTCACCACTTGCAGCCCGGTAAGACTACACGTGAGGCCATGGTCATGGCAAGGAGAAATGCACATCAGAGTCCTTACTAGTTCAACTGTACAACTAAAGGAAACAGCACTCAAGTTAAAAATGTATGAAAGTGGTAGTTGTAAAGGCAGACGAGCGAATACTTTTGGCAATATACAGTAGTGTACAGGAAGAAGCTGAAATACAGTATATTTGGCTTTCCTTTGACAGACACGTAGACAAATCATGGAGGTATACAATTTTATTCGGTGTTCCAGAAAGGCACTAAAAAAACAAAATGGGGAAAGAGTGATGAATGAGATTTGGAAGAAAATACACGAACTGATAAGACGGTTCCAAGATAAACAGATGTACAGCACATTCCACACACAGAACAGCACAGCAACACGCCGCAAGCTAATTTGTTTGTTTTTTGAATGAACTGAAATCGAGTTGATCGGTCGGGGTAAAAGCCTTTCTTTTCTTCACTAGAATCCAAACCGGTATTGACTCCTGTTATTCTCCTTCATGTGGCGATCGACACACCAACTGGAATCAGGTCATCGGTACTTCAGCAGCATATGTACTTTAAATAGGAAAGGATCTGAAAACATAAGACGGCTAATCACACACGCATACACGCACACACACACACACACAGTGCTGGAGTGTTGAGGTGTGAGGAAAGACACTGGTCCCGGGTGATGTCTCTTCGGTAACTGCAGAACCCTCCTCTCGAGTACGGCATGTTCCTCAGAGACGAGCGTTCCTCTTCCGGTGCTGAGCGATCACAGTTCGTCTTTGTAGTAACCCAGCTTGGCGTACGACATCTCCTTCCGTAGCTGCATCACCTCCCAGAACATTTGCTCAGCTAAAAACAACAACAACAACAACACCTTAGATATTGATCACATGATTAATGAAGTGTGTGGAACTCTGGACAAGAGGTCTGAGATTAATATTTAAAAACAAATATTACATTTCATTCCTCTTATAATAAATAGTAAGCAATCACAAAACAATGTAAGAACTACGGTATAGTACACTATCGGAGTGTGTGTATAATTATATGTGTAATATCGCTCGGACAGTAGTTTCCGCTGTGATGAAACTCAGAGTAATAAGAAAAATATTTTGAAAGAGTCTGACGTGGCACAGGTTTTATGCCAGATGTCCTTCCTGTCGCAACCCTCCATAATTTGGGGCCGAGGTGGCTCAGTGTATTAACGCTTTCAGTTCCTGATCAGAAGGTCGCCGGTTCAAGCCCCAGCTCCAACATGTTGCTGCTGTTTGGCCCTTGAGCAACAGAGGCAACGTATCATTGGTTGACCCTACGCTCTGATCCAGGCTTCCTAACAAGTCCAAGCTGAGATGTGCAAAGAGAAGACTTTCACTGCGCAGTAACGTACAACGGTACCTCGGCACATTAATTTAATCTGTTCTTAAGGCGAAAGTTTGTATTTTCCCATAGGGAATAATGTAAATGCAGATAATCTGTTTCAAAAATATCACCAATTTCAAACCTTATAATCCTATTTTTGCATCTAAAAACAATCGAAACACTTAGAAAAGACACGGAAATTGAAGAAAATATTAAATAAACAGACATTAAACCTTAATTCATGATTCCTCTTGGCACCGGCTGGTTTAAAAATGAAACTGAAATCAACTTTCTTTTTCTTCTTTCTACCGTCCTTGCTAACATTCTTGGGACACATTGTCCTTTCTCTTCACTAAATTGCACGAAATGCCAAAAACCCCACAAAAACCTGTTAGTTAAGTTAACGGCTTTGCTTGGCTAAACAAATTTCAAAAGGCTCCAGGATGTACGCGCAACTTAGCCGACATTCGTTTCGACTCGGTTCGGTTGCTCTTATGCCGAAGATGCTTCGTATGCTGAGGTAAACGTCTTGTAAAATTTCAGACCTTAAGGCAAACATTTGTGAGGCGGGGCGTTCATATGCCGATGTCCCACTATATAGGAAAGAAATAAGGACTTAACATGAAGACTTAAATCAACTGTGTTTTTCACTAGCACTTGATGGCTGAGGTCGTTTCCCCTCACCAGGTACTGAACCCTGGCCACTACCACTAGAGTTAACCAGGGAATTTCAAACATTAAATGGTTTAAAAGTTTGGTTTAAATGTTGTTGAATATTCTCTCTGTGTTACATTCTGGGGGAAAAGGAAATAAAAAAAACTGTTTGCCAGACCAAGTGCTGCTCTACAGCTCAGACTGCAGAATTGCGAGTGAATGTGGGTGTGATGTCGGTTCTGCTCACCGTCCTGCTGCTTGACCAGTCCTTGGTGGATGTAGCGAATGTAGGTAAAGAAGTTACAGACGGAGGTGATCTAGGATAAGAAAGCAGAGGTTAACTGGATTTCAGCAACCGAAAGCTGGATGAACATTTAATTTCCGACAGGCTCTGCCTCTTTATCAGTCTGCAGCATTTCTGTGTGTGTGTGTGTGTGTGTGTGTGTGTGTGTGTGCGTGCTCTCCAGACATGCCTTGGGGACATTCTGAAACTGATAGGCCAAATGAGATAAGCTGTAGTAAACAGACGTACTGGTCACAATAGTATTAATAGAACAGGATTAAGCTGAGGAAGTGGAGGTCATGCAGTAACGTACATGAGGTGCTGCTTAGGATGTTCATGTTTCATGCCAATTCATTTCAAGTTAATGACAGGAATGTATTTAAAACATCAAACAACCTGAATACAGTACATTTATTTACTTTTTAATAAATCATATAAAAATTAGGGATAGGAATCACCAGGGATCACTCGATACGATATTATCACGATATCTAGCTGCCGATTCCATTTGTATCGTGATTCTGTAAATATAAATTAATAAATATCCGAATTCAATGTTCCAAATTTTGTTACACTCTAAACAAACTTGACAAATAATTCACGTCCAACTGCACAGGATGCTCTGCTGTATGAAAAGTTTAGAGAAAAGTTTAGAGAGCTCCACCTGTAGGATTTCTGAAGAATGGCAACGTTTTTTACCATCTCAAACGGAAACATATATAAATTAGAAATTATTCATTCATCGAACCGCTTGAGGTGCAGGACCACAGTGCTAACCACTGAATTTTAAACAATTATTATGGAGGCAGTGTGATGATACTGTACATGTATCACCTCAGAAAAATTGTGAAACATAACTAAATAGATTTTTCTCCATGTCTTTACAAAAAAAAAATCCATGCATTGACACCCTGTCCAGTATAGAAGCGTTACAGTATCAAAGATGAACGAATCTCATTCATTCATCTTCTATACCGCTTAATCCTGTGTTCAGGGTCGCGGGGGACCTGGAGCCTATCCCAGGAGACTTCGGGCACTAGGCGGGGTACACCCTGGACAGGGTGCCAATCCATCGCAGGGCACACTCACATACACACACTCACACACCCAATCACACACTACGGGCAATTTAGGAACGCCAATTAGCCTAACCTGCATATCTTTGGACTGTGGGAGGAAACCGGAGTACCCGGAGGAAACCCACCAAGCACTGGGAGAACATGCAAACTCCATGCACACAGAGACGGGAATCGAGCCTGGCCGGGGAATCGAACCCAGACCCTGGAGGTGCAAGGCGACAGTGCTAACCACTACACCACCGCGCCGCCGGCAAATGATTAAATACACTGTAATTCATGCCTGACTTGATTCTATAAAATAGCATTTAATTATTTTTACATGCACTGCTGTTAATCTAAAGTCTTTCTTCACACAGTTCAGGGACGCACAATTTCCTAAATTGCTACTGAGGCTGGTCTTCCGTCTCTGATTTTATGTGTAAAAATCCAGCATGTTCCGTCTCCACAGAGACTCGTGTCCTTGTTTATAAATGAACAGCTTCCTTTGGCTACTGCTTTTGTCTGGATAGAAAGGACTGAGAGATACCTTTAACACTAGCATCACATTGAGATTTTTCAGTCAAACATCTTTGGAAAAGTTAACTAACATTAAAGGAACATTTAGAACAGAAATATTAATATTTGCACGTTTTTTGTTTTTTTTTGTCTTTGTGACCCTCAATAAATATGCTCCCGTCATAAAGAAGTTAAAAGCTGTGGTGTTTTACATAATTTTTCATTATGGTACACAGAAACTGATGACTTTTTATGAAACGCCTGAGTTATAATTAGTATAGGAACTGTCTATGCGAAGTTTCTTCAGTTCAAGCAAAAAAAAATAATAATATATACAGTGGTGTGAAAAACTATTTGCCCCCCTCCTGATTTCTTATTCTTTTGCATGTTTGTCACACAAAATGTTTCTGATCATCAAACACATTTAACTATTAGTCAAAGATAACACAAGTAAACACAAAATGCAGTTTTTAAATGAGGGGTTTTATTATTTAGGGAGAAAAAAAAATCCAAACCTACATGGCCCTGAGTGAAAAAGTAATTGCCCCCTGAACCTAATAACTGGTTGGGTCACCCTTAGCAGCAATAACTGCAATCAAGCGTTTGCGATAACTTGCAACGAGTCTTTTACAGCGCTCTGGAGGAATTTTGGCCCACTCATCTTTGCAGAATTGTTGTAATTCAGCTTTATTTGAGGGTTTTCTAGCATGAACCGCCTTTTTAAGGACATGCCACAACATCTCAATAGGATTCAGGTCAGGACTTTGACTAGGCCACTCCAAAGTCTTCATTTTGTTTTTCTTCAGCCATTCAGAGGTGGATTTGCTGTTGTGTTTTGGGTCATTGTCCTGCTGCAGCACCCAAGATCGCTTCAGCTTGAGCTGACGAACAGATGGCCGGACATTCTCCTTCAGGATTTTTTGGTAGACAGTAGAATTCATGGTTCCATCTATCACAGCAAGCGTTCCAGGTCCTGAAGCAGCAAAACAACCCCAGACCATCACACTACCACCACCATATTTTACTGTTGGTATGATGTTCTTTTTCTGAAATGCTGTGTTACTTTTACGCCAGATGTAACGGGACACGCACCTTCCAAAAAGTTCAACTTTTGTCTCGTCGGTCCACAAGGTATTTTCCCAAAAGTCTTGGCAATCATTGAGATGTTTTTTAGCAAAATTGAGACGAGCCTTAATGTTCTTTTTGCTTAAAAGTGGTTTGCGCCTTGGAAATCTGCCATGCAGGCCGTTTTTGCCCAGTCTCTTTCTTATGGTGGAGTCGTGAACACTGACCTTAATTGAGGCAAGTGAGGCCTGCAGTTCTTTAGATGTTGTCCTGGGGTCTTTTGTGGCCTCTCGGATGAGTTGTCTCTGCACTCTTGGGGTAATTTTGGTCGGCCGGCCACTCCTGGGAAGGTTCACCACTGTTCCATGTTTTTGCCATTTGTGGATAATGGCTCTCACTGTGGTTCGCTGGAGTCCCAAAGCTTTAGAAATGGCTTTATAACCTTTACCAGACTGATAGATCTCAATTACTTTTGTTCTCATTTGTTCCTGAATTTCTTTGGATCTTGGCATGATGTCTAGCTTTTGAGGTGCTTTTGGTCTACTTCTCTGTGTCAGGTAGCTCCTATTTAAGTGATTTCTTGATTGAAACAGGTGTGGCAGTAATCAGGCCTGGGGGTGACTACAGAAATTGAACTCAGGTGTGATAAACCACAGTTAAGTTATTTTTTAACAAGGGGGGCAATCACTTTTTCACACACGGCCATGTAGATTTGGAGTTTTTTTTCTCCATTAATAACGTAAACCTTCATTTAAAAACTGCATTTTGTGTTCAATTATGTTATCTTTGACTAATAGTTAACGGTTTTTGAGGAGCAGAAACATTTAAGTGTGACAAACATGCAAAAGAATAAGAAATCAGGAAGGGGGCAAATAGTTTTTCACACCACTGTATATATATATATATTTTTTTTTTAAATGCTGATTTATAAATTCTTTCGCCAATTTTTACTTCTCCTCATTTCACTGTGTACTGAACTGTACATGTCTGCATGTCTTTGAACTGTAGGAGGAAACTGCAGTACATGGTGAAACCCAACAAGCACGGGGAGAACTTCATGCACACAGACCCCGATGCGAGAATCGAACCTGGAACCTGGAGGTGCAAGGCGACAGTGATATCCACTAAACCACCGTGCCACCCAAGGTCCAGTCCTAATCTTTTTTTTCTTTCTGTTTTTATTCGGCATTTTCACTAACAATGTAAAATATCCATGTTCAGCTTTCAGTCCCATCCAAATCAAACGAAAGAAAACTTTCCATTTCAGGTAATGGATACGGCAGGCAGAGCGCTGAAGGCGGTGCGTTATGAAAAGCAGCAGGGAAACACTCACCCGATACCGACAGAACGGGGACACGTAATAGTAGTTGCTGGAGTCCCCGAATTTGATTCTGTGCTTGCAAGTTTTCGTCTGGCCGCTGAGAGCGCACTTTCTGCAGATGGGAAAACATGTTCCTTTAAATAAATATTTGCCCGTCCAAGCATCTGTTAACAGCCAACAGGCAATAAATAAATAATTAGGCAAGCTTGTGTGTACTATTTATTCATTGTCCTACACTAGTAACACCAGCTAAACAAAGCTGCCTCTATAAAGAGAAAAAAGTGTGCGTTTACAAAGTTAACAAGCAAGAGAGGCTGCATGGAGAATGGAGAGAGTGAATGAGTGAGGGGAGAGAGGGAGACACAGAGAGAGAGAGAGAGAATGTACACTTACGTGACTATTTCAGATTTCCTGCCACTAGGGGGCGGCAAAAAAAGAAAGAAAGGAATAAAGAAACAGAACAGATGGAAAACGCTGACAAACCGAAGCAGCAAAGCTGACATTTGATCAAAAACTAAAACTTGTGGGAAGGTTCTCGAATGTGGTGGAGTGTGTGAGCTGTATATTAAACACCATATCCAGTCTTTATGCATCTTTTATAAATCACACCGTCCTGATGTTTCATGGTAGATTCATAAATCACTGTGGAGGTTGTAAATGAAAAAAAAAAAAAAAAAAAAAAAAAGAATTTGTCTTCTGTATGGGAGGTTTTTATTTCATTCTATAATTCATCAGAGTGTTAATTAAAGTCCGCCATACTAACACTTACACACCAACAGCTGACCTTTTTCTGAGTGTGATTTAATGTTAAGTATCTTTGAAGTCTATCTCGATGGAACCAGTTCAGGAATACAAGCCTGCACAGAGAGAGTAAGACCAGAAATGCTGTCCGGAGGTCCTGAAATGCCTTTACTGAGGCAAGGACAGCACTTCTGGTCATCTTTTACTTAACTTGCTAACTTCACTTTATTTACTTATTCAACCTTTTAACTTTCCACTCAACTTTCTTGCTTCACTTATTTACGTAACTGTCTAACTTACATACTTCGACTTCCAACGTACTTCATTTACTTTCAAGCTTCTTTTACAATACATACTTTACTTACTCAATTTTCTATCTTATATAACTTTCTAATCCACTTTACTAACTTTTGAACTTTCATCTCATTTACACAATTACGTATCTTCCTTACTTCACTTAGTCACTTCTTTTCCTTTCTAACTTACTTTACATCCTTATTTACTTACTTAACTTTGAGATTTACTTTACATTTTTAACATACTTTATTTACTACACATTTTAACTTACTTTAGATAACTTCTTAACTTGTTTTACTTAAATTAACTTCCTTAAATAATGTTCTTTGCTTTCTACCTTACCCAACATCCTTACTTTATTTGCTCACTTGGTGAACTTTCTACCTTTTAAATTATTTACTTATTCAACTTTCTTACTTACTTCAATTACTTTCTTGGTAACTTAATTAACTTCCTAACTTCCTTTACATATATAACTTACTCAGCTTTCTAACTTAGTTACATGGCTTACTGACTTTATGTACATAATTAATTTATGTATTTATTCATTCATATGTATTTTACAATTATTTCGTTATGAAAAGGCCCCTGTCAGTCCTCACCACAACAGGTCAGTGGTGGTTGTTTAGGAAGCAGGTGATTGGCAGTTACTCACTTGGGTCCTCCACACTCCACGGCTGAGGCTTTGACTACCGGCAGCGGCTGGAACCCCACTGGCTCCACACTCAGTGCGTTTCTCTCCACGGCCTCCAGAATGGCGGATCCAAGCTATAAAAACAAAAATGTGAAACTTCACAATTCTTACTTAACAATTTCTTGGTACATAGGATTTTATATAAATTGTTTGTCTACACAAGGTCTTCATTATCTTCCTGTACAAAAATCTACAAAATTCCTAAACTGGACAGACGGATTCCTGTTCTTGGCTGACGTGAGAGGAACCTGACATGATCTTCATCCACCTCAATGTCTGACAAGTTCTCAGATGCATTTCTGGCCACCACATTTGTAGAGAGTTACTATCGCCTTCCTGTCAGCTTACACTGCTCTTATTCACAGCTCCAGAAACTAGTAAACATTACGTATGAATAACCCAGGAGATTAACGGTTACGAAATATTCAAACCAGACACTGAAATCAAACGTCTTTCTTAATTCTGATGCTTGATATTAACATTAGCTGAAGAGCCTGATATATATATATAAAAGTCAATTCAATAAAATCTTTGAGACAGTATTTGTAGTCGTATATTTTATCAGGATGAGTTAATCTCTTATGTAAATCAACTTCTCTATCCGTCCTGGGGTATGATTTATGCAAATGCTATGGCACAGGTGATTGTACTATGGTCACTACACTCACCAGGTTCTCTCTCTCTCTCTCTCATGTAGTCACGGAAGTTCAGGTGCCTAGTTAATGTTTTCCTTATTGTACTGATTCTAGGCAAAAATATACACTATATACGTTTCATATATTCACATACATCATGGTGTGTAATTATATACCAGTAAAATAAACTAAATGTTGTATCACAGTTCATACTGTAAGAATGAATACCATGTCTTTAATATATACTGTATATATCTCTATATCTTTCTTGAGAGAGAAAGAGAGAAAGAGAGAGAGAGAGAGAGAGAGAGAGAGAGAGAGCTCGATAGATAGCCAAAAAAATGTATACACACTTAAGGAAAAGAAAAATAGACACACACACACACACACACACACACACACACACACACACACACACACACACACACACACACACACCTCGCTCTTGCAGAATGTGAGACACGGATAAATGTCTTCTTTGTAGATTCGGTCCAAGAATGAGCAACTTCTCTCCAAGGTGGGTTCCTCCTTCCATGCCTTGAACTCATTGAACAGGATGGAATCCACCTACGTGCACACACACACACACACACACACACACACACAAAATAAATATTATATAAAAATCGTATAATTATGTATCTACTACTAGTATTAAATCAAAATGTAAAGCTTTAATTTAATACATTGACATTTATTTAAGGAACCTTTTGTTAGCGCCTCAATACCAAGAAATATTCCTAGAAAATCTACATCAGAATTCTTCCTCAGAACTCTTCAAACAATGCAAGTTTAAGCATTTTAAATAAATAAATAAATGTAATTGCTTAGACTTCTGGGCGAGGAAAAACATGTTTACCTTCCCATGCTAAACAATATAATGCGTAATGTCTTGAGACGACCTATTACGAGCTCCTTAAGTGTACTTAAGGGAAATGAACAAGTAGCAATACAGTAAGTCCCCTACGTAAGAACATTCGAGTTACAAACTTAAAAAAAATACGAACATGTGTTCATGCGAGGTCACTCACAGGAGCTAGATCACATGTCCAACATACATTATCACATGCGTGTAGCGTGCATCACAGAATGTTCTGAAGCAAGCGTTAAAGTAGCGGCGATGAAGCTTGGATTGCTAATAAGTGCAGAGCAATAACAACGTAGACAAAAGTGAGGTGAAACATTGGCAGACATCGCTTGTTCTTTTAAGATGAATCGCTCAACCATCTAAAGAACATTGTACTGTAATATACTGTGTATATCTAATTGTGTTAGTACCCTAGTACCTAGATAATGTTTGTTTGACTTACAAACAAATCTGACTTACGAACAAGTTCTTGGAAAGGAACTCATTTGTATGTAGGGGACTTACTGTATTCCCAATTGTCTTAAAAAAGGTTTTTATTCTACGAGGGGCGTTCACATTAAACCGGGACTTTCATTCATGGATGTACGACATTCATTAACGGTTCAAATGTTTGACTGCGGGTAAGAGTTTCATCACCGCACTGTGCTTGAAGTCTTGAAGTAAATATCAATCGTTCTTACAAGAAATTCACAAGAAATGTCATCAAATCCCGGTTTGACTTAAACGTCCATCGTATATCTCATTCTGAAAACATTTGGGATATATGTAACGGTTTATGGCAATTCTTCAATGTATTGTTAATGACACTGATGGCAAACATTTAACTATTAATGGTGGATAGACACAACACCTATAACACAAAACAATGGTTGCCTTCAAGTATACCTGTACGAAGATAAAATAACTAAAACACACAGACACTATATGGCCAAAAGTATGTGGACACCTGGTCATTATACCCATATGTGTTTCTTCGTCAAATGGTCACAAAGTCTAAAGCACACATTTGTATAGAATGTCTTTGTATGCTGTAATGTTACAAATTCCCTTCAACGTTACATGAAGACATGGAACTTGTTTGGGATGAAGTGGAACTGGAGTCTCATTATCATCAGCCTCATGTTCTTATCCCGAAAGCCACAATCCAAAATCTAGTGGAAAGTCTTCCCAGAAGAGTGGCACTCATAATAAGAGCAAACACAGGAGGACTAAATCTGGAACAGGATGTTCAGCAAAGACGTGATACGAATGTGATGGTCATGTTTTCCCCAGATGTTTTGGCCAAACAGGTAACGATATAAACAGAGAGGATACGGGTTCCTTGCCTCCTTGCAGTCACGCACAATGGGCTGTGGAACGCTGAGCTCCTGCTGGCTGCCCAGCATTGCGCTACTGGTGCTCTTGTTGCGTACGTGTCCTTTCTTGAACGGCACCTTGGAGCCCGATGGCAGCTCCTTACACGGTGATGTAGGGGACGTGGACAGAACGAGGGTCTTCAGGGCAGCCACCTCAGCCTGAAGGACATCGATCTGTGGAGAGAAGAAGCGAGATGTTCCATGATGATCGGTTGTGCCATGAAATAAGTGATTGAACAGGTTTAATCAGATTTATAATAATATGAGGATCATAAAGTTATCGATTGAACAAATCGGTTGAAATGAACCGATTAGAAAAATAAACTGATGAACAGAATTTAGAAAGAGGAAAGAGATTGAGAAATATATTCCTAGAAACATCTATCAAGACACAATTCTCTTCGGGGATGAATGAAGAAAGCTGCAGTGTGCACAAGTTAACATTCCAACCCCATCCCCCCCGACACACACACACACACACACACACACACACACACACACACAGTGCAGCCACTGTTTCTCACCTTCCCGAGCGCTTCCTTCAGCTGCTTCTCCGCCGTCGCCTGCTTCACGTTCGCTTCTCGCACCATCTTGTGAGCCTCCTGTCGAGACAACGTTCGCGTCAGAGTCGGACCAGCATCCCTACTCTCACACCGACATTACTTTCCAAGATTTTCCCCACACACCGAGAGCCAACCTGAGCCTTTACGCACACACGTATACAGACACTTACAGAGGAAGCGAGTTAGCCAACATCTCTACGAATGATAGTGGAGATACAAGAAGGACAGTAGGTAAGAAGTTCGGGATGTGGAAGATAAAAAGAAAAGGTGGTAGAAGGACATGAAGCTGAAAACCATCACCAAGGAAGAGATGAATAAAGAAAGACAAACAGCTACTCGAGCAGCTCATCAGCACATCATGATACTAAGAGAAGTGAAATGAAAGATTTATTTGAAGTTGTAATTTCTTTCTCCATCTCTGGTTCATTATTTCTTCCATAATAGGATTAAACCCATCATGCAAAGCCTGTATTATAAGCTGTAGATGTGCTATGCAGCTGCTGTGAAGCTCTGTATCTGGGCCGACTAGATGCCCACTAAGACCTCTGCGTAGAAGGAAGAAGGAGAAGAAGATAAACCAAACAAATAAATAAAAAAACAAACCTCGAACAGGCTAGCAGTGAGTTCCTCCAGCTCCTGCCCCAGCTGGTCCCTGACTTTAGAAAGTCTCTCACACTCCTCGTCTTTTAACTTAAGCTCCTTCAAGCAACAAACAATGAAATGAAGACAGAAAGAAAATGGGTAAAAAATAATGAATGAAAATGAATATAAATGAATGAATGAATGAACATACAGTGGGGAGGGAAGGGTGAATTTTACTTTTCGTTTTCAATGTTCAAGACAGAAAAATGTCTGAACTACAAAGAAGTGTCCCCTGAAGACACTCGCAGACGGCAGTGTGTTTAGTTTCTCAGTCACGGTAGCGTCGTCCCCTCGATAAAAAGCTTCAGGTTCTTATGGTGCACATGTTTTAAAGAAGCCAATACGTCTATGAATAACAATCCTGGCCGAGGTGGCTGAGAGTTCACATGAATATTCAACAAATGGAACGCCTGATCCTTAAAAATCGAAGGCTCACTCGCTGCCAACTTGCGAAAGAGACACCTGTCTGTGAGAATTGTGCACACAATCATTCACCAACACCGCCTGAACATTACAGGGACTCGGCTAGGAGTTACTGCCACATCCCCCTACAGTCCTGACCTCGCTCCAAGCCACTTCCACATGTTCGGGGCATTAAAGCGTTTCAGACGTGAAGCAGGCAGTCTGATCATGGCTTCGACAAAACTTTCTACCATGATGGGATACAAGCACTAGTGAAACATTAGTGTAACAGGAGATTATATAGATAAATAAATGTAGTTTTCACAATGAAAAGACTCGGTTTGACTTGAACGCACCTTGTACTTTAAACAGAAAGGATGTATTGGAGGTAAAATATTTCAGATAACGACCTAGTTGTGTCCTTGTCCCCATTTTAATCAATAGCTACGTTTATATACACAATATTTTTTTGATATGATTGAAACGATTTCGATTAGAGATTAAAGCAACATCTGTAGATGGGAAGATAACAATGAGGAAGATATTAAATAAAAGTCTATTTCAAATATTTGACCTCGCTATCAAATCGCTGTAGTAATCTGATCTCTCTGTTGGTTACAGTGATGACTCCATGGACATCCTACAAACGTTCAGCCACTGTGCGAACCCGAAAACATAACATCTCACCAACTCAGTGGCAGAGGAAAAAGAATTTTATGACAAATGTTTTTGCGGTTAAATAGTTCGATAGCTCACTCAAGCATGTCGCAATTTACAGTATATCGTACTTCAGAGTTCACAGATTGTTTCACATCAAAACAAGTAGTTGGTCTCGTATGACATGGACATAAAAAAACTTATCTCTATGCATACAGTAAGTGAGGACCGTAGTTCAGAGATAATGATGATGCAGTCAGAGCTGTAGTGCACAATGAGTCACGATTAGAGAGTTGCAGGAGATGCTGAAATTTTCAGGTCTTCAAATCTGCACTTAGAAACCTTTCCTGTGTCTATAAATTATTAGGAAGCTGGATAATGATATTACGATATCTACAGATAATTATCTGGTGCTGTGGAGAATATTTTTAAATATAAAGCCCATGGGAATCTTGCTGGGGTACGAGTCCATGATGTCTCATACTTCTTTAGTACTCAAACACTCTCACTCATCGTCTATACAGGGCTGGATCCTACCCTGGCCGGGGAGGCAATCCATCGCAGGGCACACCCAATTTTGGGAACACCAATTAATCTAATCTAATATCTACATGTCTTTGGACTGTGGGAGGACAAACGGAGGAAACCCCGGATGTACCCGGAGGAAACCCACCAAGCGCGAGGAGAACATGCAAACTCCATGCACACAGACCCTGAGACGGGATTCGAACCCAGACCCAGGAGGTGCGAGGCGACAGTGCTCACCACTAAGCCACCGCGTCGCCTACGTAAAAAAGTGTATTATGTAGAATAAATATTTCAGAGACTGACTTCTATGGCGGCACCATGTTTAAAGTCACGGTGCTTAAAGTCAGCATCGGGTCGTTCTACTGTACTTCCAGTGTGTGTTTACACAGGTTGCGTGACTCTATGTTTAAATTCTAAGCACTTGTTAGCAGTGGGTGTGGCTGAAACACCTGAGCTGAATGTCTTTCCTTTGCACACATGCTTTTGACCAAATTGTGTACATTAGACACTGTGTATATACTAAGTGAGACAGCGAGACTGTTTATTTAATCCCACTGCTTGTGAAGGCGGCTTGAACAATCTTGCCCGCTACGACCCACATGAGAGGGAAAAACACTTGAGAGAGACTTTTTTTTTTTTTTTTCTGTCGTGTCCACGTCTGATGCACACTTTCAGCTTCCTGTGCAATAACGTTGCTATTCATAGCAGCCTGTAATTGCTAGTGCTAGTGAAGATTACTGTAAGAACCAGCAATTCAGATGACAACTGTACAGGGAGATGGAGAGAGGTAGCGAGATGTTGTGTATTAACCGGTTGAGGGATATGAAAACTGATCTGCACTCCACCCTCTACCAATCTTTTCAACAGGAGTCTTTTCTCTCCTTTCATTCCTTCCCAAGCACACGCTCTTAATCCAAAGCATCGCCGAGAGTTTTCTCCACCGCTTCCTGTAACAACTTTCTCATTGTCCTGATAATCACAGGGTGCCGGTGAACTAAACCAGACTGGTGTATTGTATGGTGGTGTTAGCGCGACAATGCTGTAATCCGTTCTGACAGCTCACGCTGGTGTAGCGCGATGTCCTGTGTGTTATTTTGTGCTTTCAGGCCATGTAGGACTCTTAATGGTGGATGTGCATGCTTTGATACCTGCCGTCTTTAACACCTTTGTTGGATGGGAGCCCATTTGAACCTTTTCATCTGAAGTTTCGACCCTGTGATCAAAGTTTGTTTTTATTTTTTAGATTTGCATGCAGCTGCTTGTCTAGATGCTCGTGGCACCTTTAGTTGTTTGTAAATTGCTCCAAAAAAAATGAACCGAACTGCTAAGGGGTATTTTTTTCCTGAGGTCTTGGTTCGGATCTGCTTATATTTCTCCAAGAGTATTAAGTGCTAAAAGATACTGGCTCTGGATAAACACAACCAAAGCACTCTTGATGAACTCATGAGGATTGTCCAATCAGAAGCTTCTGATAGTTATTACATCAAATCTAGCATCTCACAGAGTGTTTAAACAGATAGCCAACTTTGTACACATGAACTTTTGTAAACCTGCTGGAATTCTTTTGAAGGAAAAAGTTGACATAAAAATGTCCTATTAAACGCGTTTTCCCATTACAGTATACTGAACTTTCAGCCTCCTAACACACAGCATGACTGTAAATCAATCCCTGCTATCTGATATCTCCCAAATGAGGATGGGTTCCCTGTTGGGTCTGGTTCCTCTCAAGATCCTCCTAGGCAGTTTTTCCTTTCCACCGCCACCCTCTGCTTCATATCGGACATCATAATCTGATAACTCCTCACGTATTTCAAATTTATTTCCAAACATTTTATAATTTTTGTTTATTTTGTAAAGGTGGTTTAGTGGGTCACAATGTCACCTCGTACCTTCAGGGTCCATGTTTGAGTCCCACCCTGTATTCCCACGGGGTCTGTATAGTTTACATGCAAATTATGCTAATTGGTGTTCCCAATTTTCCTGTAGTATGTTGTATTTGCCAACATAAATGTAGGGTGACATGAAGTGATGTGTGGAGTTATGAGGACCCGAGGCTGAATATCTTTAGCGTTGGTTTATCTTTAGCTTGGGTCAACTTTTAATCTCAACTGTAGACATGACAATAGTCTATACTGTAGTAAGAAGTAAAAAAGTTAGAGTAATGTCTATGTCTACATAAACATTTAAGTCACACATGGCAAAAACACTGTATTGGTGCTAAACCTGTATAAATCTTATACACATAAAATGTTATACACAAAGTAGCTACTTTTTTTGCAAGATGGAAGTGACCAATATTGAGTCGCTAAAAATGTCAAGTTGCTAACGTTTTGGACAGATGATTTTATCTGTGCCCCAAAAATATCCTTTTTTCAGTGTCTCACTTCAAACAATAATTATTTTAAATGAAAATTATTCATATTTCTTTATATGTATTAATACTAAATAGGTATAAGCTTCTATAAGCATATGACCTGTTGATTAAGTTGTTTTTTGGTAAAAGCAAAAAGTCTGTAGTGTCCGTAACCATGTCTAATTCATGTTGCAATAGCTTAACAATTTAGCATTTTAGAAAAATATACCTTTTCATGTTTATGTCTTTTCATGCAAAATCTAAATTCTAAAGTTTCATCTGAATGTCAATAAAGATCATTGAAAGATCTAAATTAAAAGAGTGTGTTTGCATATTTACAAAAAACGAAGCATGGATGGGGAGATAAGAAGCATTGCGTATTATAAAGAATGGTGATATGATCCTATCTAAAATATATATTTTTTCACCTACTGTAGGTGAGACACCTTCTAGCACCAAGACCATGTTTTGGCTGAAAGCTTATACAACACTTTCTTGTGTTATATCCTTTCTATGGTAGTTTCTATACTGAGAAGCTTTAGCGTGACACAGATCTCCTCCTAGCGCAGTTAATAGTTTCCCTCCTCCCACAATAACACATATATTCAGTGTTTCAGCGGTAGTGTTTTGCACCGGGAATGACGTGAGCCTACTCTCTCTACACCGTCTGTCTCTCCTCGTTACGGCCTCCAGCTCCACCAGAGATATCACGCTCTCCATCGAGCTGAAGGCAGATACGGTTTAAATCTCTTTTCCCTGTTTCCCTGTTATATTTAACACCTGCACTACCTCCACAGTGCCTCCTCCCATAATCTTTGGGGATTAACGGCTTACTGTGAGTAAACAATGCTGTGCTGCTACGTGTTGTAGTCAGCAGTCGAAACAAACAAAAAAAAACAAACAAAGAACTTGACATGCTGATGCAACATGGGGACTTTAGAGGACAGAAAAACGGTGGACCAAGATGACACTGATTATAGAAAACAAGGATGTTTTTTAAAAATCTGGACCAACATGTACTTCATGTTTATAAATATATATTTTCATGCATATAAAGTCTAAATAAAACCGGTCCTCTTGGTCCAAGCCTTAGACTTCCCTTTTTTTTTTTTTGGTCACGGTCACTAACATGTTCGTGTTCTGTCAATTTCTGCAGATTAATTTTTTTAATATTCTGATATCTGTTTCATTATAATTACAAGACTTTAAATTAAACATGAATCATTTTCAACATTATTAAACATATTTCTAGACATTTCAAGGTTTCTTTTTTTAACTACTGACATTGATGTGGCTTCTTACTATAAATTTATGCTTCAACAAATTAAAGACCAAAAATCATATGCTACAAGAACAATATTAATACTCAATTAAATGAGTATTAATAATTAATTATTTAATTAATTAATAATTGAATGAGTAATTAAACGAGTCATTAAATGAGTAAATTAAGTTTAATAATCTTCTGGTTTTCTTTAAATTGTCAATCAATCTGTCTATATTATTCACCAAGATGTCTTTCCTGGATTAACGGAGCCGGGCTGGAAAATGCAGCGACTGTGTGCCAACCATCTGTCTTTACTGAACAGCTGGTCGAGTCTTTAGCACACACACGATTCCTATTCGCCCGTCACTATACGCAAACACTCGACATTAAAGCTCACACAGACAGACATTCCGAACATTAATGCACACAATTACAGCTAAATGTAATATCAGGCTTTTATGATGTCATTGTTAAATCCGTAGTAAATACTGCGCTGTTTTTATGTGTGTCTTCTCTCAAATAGTGTGAGAACGGCCACAGCTGAGCCGAGTCAGATTGATGATATAATTTATATGGTGTATAAATGATAAATCACCCAGAACAAAGGAGGGGGAAGTTATTTCGGCTTCATCGCGTATGTGTGTGGGATCATTTTCCCAGCAATTCCATGTGAGAAATTATGATACTACAGCATGTAGCAATTAGAATAGTAAACTCTACAGTTTACTACAGAGTGCAGTAATTACTATAGTAAATGTTTCAGCTTACAACAGTACACTAAACATACAATATCTTTCCTGTGGGATCTAAGGCAGGACCTCCTGATGTGAATCGAATAAGAGCTAAATAGTGTAGCTTTAACAGAACAGTAGGTATATAAAGTCTGATCTCACAAGTAAGTCCTGACTTAACAGGTGAGTCCCACTTAAAAAAATAAAATAAATCAATGTATGTAGCAAAAAATATAAATATCTGAACATCCAAGTACAGAGGTACCTCGGTTAATGAATGTCCCTCCTAGTGAATTGTCGCCTCAACAACTAAAAATCTGCCTCAGCGTGTGAAACAACATCCGGTCTCGCGTGCTTCTGGTAGCCATTCAGAACTTGTTTGTGTCAGTGGAAAGTCAAACAAAGCAAGTTAACATATCTTTTTGTGGTTTTTTTTTTTTTATCTTGACTTTGTGCAAGATTTTATTTAAGACGTAGCTCCATGGGTTCCCAGGAATGTTTACAAGACTGATAGCAAGAAGAAATGGGAACCGCTTCGGTTTAATTTTTAAAGCAGACGGTACCAAGAGGAATCATAAATTAAGGTTAAGTAAGGTTTAATTTCTATTATCATATTTTGCTTCCTTTTCATGTATTTTATAAATGTTTTGATTGTTTTTAATATGCAAAATATGATTATAGTGATGGAGTATATAGTAATATGATTATAGTGATGGAAATTAGTAATATTGGTAATATTTTTGGGTGGCTGGAACGAATTATCTGCATTCACATTATTTCCTGTTGAAAAACGCGTTTCACAATACAAAATTTCACCTTATGAACTCACCTTCAGAACAGAGTGAATTTGTATACTGAGGTACCGCTGTATACTGTAAAAATCTGTTGTATGCTGTACATGCTAGGTTTAAAAAGTACACTACCGGGAACACCAGGAGTGATGCAGGACATGACATGGCGCCAAAACATTTGCATATTGTGAGAAAATTCAATATACAGTATAACAATAGATAACAACTCCTGCCAAGTTTTTTTAGAAGCTGAGAGGAAACCAGAGAACCCTGAGGAAACCCACATGAACACTGCGGCCGGCTGCAACACTTTGACCAGTTTTGTCTCCAAAAATGAAAGTGGATTTAATATTAACTTAAACACGTTTTCCTGATATATTGAACAGACAGAACAGGGTTGGACTATCTGATGTCACCCAAATGAGGACGGGTTCCCTGTTCACTCTGGTTCCTCTCAGGGTTTCTTCCTTTAGTCTCCTCAGGGAGGTTGTTCCTTGACACCGTCACCATCGGCTTACTCATCATGAACAAACTGATAGTTATAGTCTATACTTTACTTCTCTACATTTTCTAACTTATTTCCATAGTTTTTTTTTTTATTTGACCATCATTACATGTCACTACTACAGTATGTCAGTATTATTTTACAAGCCTGTTGTTTTTAATAATAACTGAGATGAAAGCAGTGCACGATGACTGAACTCCAGGCAGAGTGTAGTGTAAGGTTATGGATATGAACTAGAGTGAGTATGATTACTGTAACAGGGATAATGATTTAGGGATTTAACTAATCCCTCACCCGCTGGGCTTTGGCGAGCTCTTCCTTCAGCCTCTCGTATCCTTTCTCTCTGACTTCCATCACAGAAGGGCTTCGGAGTCGAGACAGACTGTCTGTGCTCAGGCCCATGGGGTCCTCTCCGTCATCGGCCAACGAGCCACTCCCATCGCCTGTCCCCGCCTCCTGTGAGGCCGAGCCCTCCGGTCCAGGCAAGCTGCGGACACAAGTGAATAATCCGCATGACCGATGTTTAAAGACTAAAGTATATTTATACATGACCCACCAGTCAAATGCTCACGGACAACTCTATTAGGAAAACATGAATAGCTACATGTTCACAGTGTTATCTCATCAGCCAGTCATGTGACAGCAGCACAATGAATAAAATCATTCCGATACAGGTCAGGAGCCTCAGTTCATGCTCACATCAAACATCAGAACGGAGGAAAATGTTCAGGTAGTCCCCGACCTACGAACATTAGAGTTACGAATTTCCGCAGATACAAACGAGTTCTACAAACATTCTTAGGTGTATATCACATAACATATTGTGGAAGTAGCTTACGTGTATTATATAAAAAATACTGCAGTGCAGTGATGTGAGACACATTAGATGTGTGAGATTAATTTCCTTAGGTGTGGTTACGGTTTTTGGCCACATGATGGCACTGTGGGGAAAGGAGACAGAGATTTCGTCTGCTTTACATATATTTGTGTCAAAGGCGTAGAAGACTCTGTCGGACTTAAGAACAAATCCGACTTACGAACATGCTCATGGAACAGAACTTGTTCGTAAGTCGGGGACAACCTGTAATTTTCAGTGACTTTAACAGCAGCATGGATGTTGGAAACTATAGACTTCAAACTAAATGGAGTGAAGAAAGCACTCTTTACAAACATGGTACACAGAAAAGCATTTAAAAAGCATTTCCTACCCATTTCCAAGCCCCCCCCAGCATTTGTGCCTTGAACCTCGAACATTAACAACCTAGAGCCTTAGCCACCTGAGCCACCACTCCCATGTCTTCAATCTAGAGTTTGGATTTTTTATAATGAAACTTGCCATTCAGCACATATGATGATGTTTCCTCCATCATTTTATTATCCATGTTAAATGTGCCATTATCACACACAGCCGGTGCTGCGATTATGAAAAGCCATTACTGTTAAATTTGATCATCTGATTAATTTCCATTAAAAAAAGTAATGTGTTAAAATTTCTAGATTAATCATGAGGTTAATGTGTTAATATTGACAGCCCTAATATAAATCAATCTACAGTATATAGTTGAGGAGAGCTGATCATCGTATTCGATGTACGAGTACAATAGGGGGAAACTTTGATTAGCTACTTTAAGCCCTGGGTAATTACAAAAAAAAGACTTTAATGTTTATACAGGATATTGATGAAATCAATCAGTTGCTGAAGCCTCTATTCATTTTAAACACGTATAGATTCAAAAACTCTCAAACTCACTTTTAAAACTGAAAAGATGGCATTTAAAAAACACAAGTGTAAATGAAGACACAACACCCCCCCCCCACCCCCCCCCCCTACACCCCCCCCTACACAGACACAGAGCAGCCTGCAATTACAGAGAAATGATCCACCCACAGGAAATGGCATCACGACGTTATAATTATTATTTTTTTAATCCTGCTGCGAACAAGGCATGTCGTGGAGGATCTCGTCAGCGGGCGGAAACGACCCCTCGGTTGGCAGAGGACGCGTAAATACATGCTGTACGCTGAAACGAGCTCGCGTGCTCCTGCTCCTGCCACGGTCACAGCTGGCTGACTTCCCACTCGTTTGCATATTGCGTGGGAGAAAATCAGGAGTTAATCAGCATGCGCGCACACAAGATGCATTACAGCACTGCGCTGTTAAAGTCACCAATCATGACATTGTGTTCTTCAGATCACAGGATCATTTTAGGTATTAATTATGAATGCGCTCGTTCCAAGACGGCATTTCTTTAGCTCACAGTACACGATCTATATAATCTACAAAGCTTTAAAAAAAAAAAAAAAAAACTGAGGCTGGAGAGTAAAGCTGGGTTTTTAATAACATGAGTGATAATTCTTATGCAAAATTAATCAGAACTGTAAAAGGATAGAAAGTGGGTGTCATTCTTCAATGAATAATAAAGTAACGTTCTGCTCTTCAGCTCGTGGTTATTACCTGCCGTTATGCGCTTCATCGTTGTCCAGGTTTCTGGGAGCGGGGTACACCGGCTGGGTGGGTAACTGATCGACATAGAGAGTGTTAGGAGGGCAGGTGTTGGCGCTCACGGAGTGCGTGCGGTACAGGGTGCTGGGCGGCGCGGCGGGCTTCGGCGCATGCGACTCGTGGCTGCCGTGCAAGTCCGGGGTGGTGGGTGATGCCAGGTTCACCTCGTGGAAACCTTCGAGGGGTTCGCTGGCCATCGTCTCAGAGTCATAGTACACTCATCTAGGCACAGGGGAGAAACTGGATTAAAGTAAGAATAATAATCCTTAATCCGTAAATTGCAGCCTTAATGAAGATGAACGCGGTTTATTTCCCTTCGCCGTGTCGCTACACTCTTTAATCCAATTTATCAGATCGAATTGCAGTATAGGTGTACAGTTACTGACTGCATCCCATCTGTTATCGTGTAGCTCAGTAGATCCTATCTGTAAACTCCAGCAGAGAAAAAGGAGCGACTCAGGACCACCGCTGAGCAGATATTGTTAAGTTGATGGATTTTAAGGAGGTCATGCGTTATATATAATAATAATAATAATAATAGATTTTATTTGTAGGCGCATTTCATGACACTCAGGACACCTGACACAACATAAAAAATAAATATATTTAAAAAAAAAACAACAATAGTAAAGGACAATATACGAGTAATGCAGTGTTAAAAGTATGTCTGCCTGAAGAGATGTGTTTTTAAACGGGATTTGATAACAGAAGTAGAGTTACTATATTCCGGATATCAAGAGGTAGTGGACACACCATCTACTAATTCACTGTTTTTTTTTTGTTAAGTGATTTACAGCATGCGCCAAAATATACAGTACTGAAATGAAAAGACGAACGATATCACCTTTTTGTCGTCCGTTAGTTTCTTTTGTTTTCTTTCTTTCTTCCTTATTTAGCGCCATGCCAGCTTCCACTGCTACATTCACGGTTTCTATTATTCATAATTAAAACTAGATAAGATGTTTAAGATTAATTTTTTCTAAGAACTTTAAAACTAAATTTGGGTTTACTTGTTTAAAAAGTGTAAACAGAATAAAATAAGTTCCTCACAGGAGTAAAAGTAATTACAGTCAAATAAAATGTGTGTGATGGACAGAAGGGTTTTACACAGAGGTGGAAAGAGGAATTAAAATTTGTACTCAAGTAAAAGTAGTGTTACTTTAGTGAACTTTTTTTACTGAAGTACAAATAAAGTTACCAGTCTAAACATATACTCAAGTGAAAGTAAAAAGTAGCTCATTAAAAATTTACTCAGAGTAAAAGTTACCGAATTACATTTTTACCAGCGGGGGTGGGATGAGGGATGGAACACCGTTGCATAATAAATCTGTTCCCTTTGTTGTGCTTGAAATCAAAGTGGTCGCTTAAATATGATCAGGGGTTTGATCATAAGAATTTGTTGGCATTTCACTTTCAGCTGTGTCTGTATCACTGGCATCTGTTTTGTCCGTCTCCATCGTTCTTGTGAATTTAGCGCATCTGTTCTCCATCAATCAATCAGTGCAGTGGTTTCCGGGGTGCAATTTTTTCCCTTCCCCGTTGCATTATTTTTATTATTTTACATTCTTATTCATTTATTTTTGACTCAGTAGCGAATTTGATTTAAAATGAAGTACAATACTTCAAACAAAACATACTTAAGGAAAAGATAAATGACAGATTTTAAAGACTACTTTAAAAAGTAGAAGTAGACAAAAAATATACTAAAAATCTACAGTAATGCGAGTAAATGTAATTCGCTAATTTCCACCTCTGGTTTTACACGATGTACGCGGTGGTGAATTTCTATCTGAGAGTTTATTTCTCCTGAAAGTCGCTAACATACAGTACACACTACTCGCGTGTTGATTTATCCTGGTATGTGTAATGCAAATGTTGGAAGTGTGTGTGCACAGCCTCGCTGTAGACAGGGATCATATTGTTCACACTGCAGACTCCTGCAAAAGGAGACGATTTTCTCGCGTAATGCAGACACAGTTCTTGTTGGATTGTCACAGTTGAACAAACTCTCCTTTAATGTTCCCTACATGGTGTAAGATCGGGGGAGACGGGACGGGTATAGGAATCGATTGTTCTTACAGCTTTTTCAAACTCAGTCCCCGTTCACGACCACTTTTCTTATGAGCGTAAATAATACTCCACTATGGATACTTTGTACTTCGTCGAGAGACTCATCATCAACTGCACAGCACAACTTGCGGCCGGAGCTATGCGCCGCCGACAAACGCACATGCAAGATTGTCTGTGCTGTATATTTTGGCGAACACCGTATTTTCTACATTCTAGAACAGAAATGTAGATTTCAAGACTATGAAATGACACATATGGAAATATGTAATTAAGTAACAACAGCAACAACGACTTCAGTCAGGTGTTATTTTAAAGCCAAGGTCAGCTGATCTGCAACAGTTCTTGCAAGAACAATATTGACGAGTGCATTTGCAAAACCCATCAAGCACCATCATGAAACTGTCTCTCATAAAGACCTTCCCAGGAGAGCAAGACCAAAACTTACCTCTGCTGCAGAGCCGTTATGAAGACTTTACAGAGCAAAATTAGCAGATACATCTCTTTATCAAAAAGCTGATCAAAGATAATTATTGCAAATTTCGGATGCCTTCAGCATTGTTTTAACTATTTGACTCGTAGCGTACATTCAGATCTGACCTAATAACTGTAATACATGACGTAACTCTTTCTGGTTTACCATTCTGAAGAACTTGTGTGTGATCCTTTAAACATGTCTGACGTAGATCCAGTCGTAGGGACTTCCTCTCCCTGGGCTTTCTCTCTACCTAAAGACAAACGAACAGACAGTGAATCAGACTTAAAGTATTATCGGTTATTAAGCCTTGACAATAACACACACACACACAGTCACACACAGTCAAAATCTTGCAGGTGGGAGTGATGCAGGATTTGCCATATACACATTCCTAACATGATGTCACACCCAAACGCAAATTCCAAAGGTCAACCTAACTGCTCGGTGACTAAGAGGTTTTTATTGTTGTATTTAATACAAATAAACCCAACTAGTATGCCAGCTTTTGAGATTAGCATGGCTTACTGTCTGTCAAAAACTGTCGCCGTGGCAACAGGCTTGCCATTGGCCAGGTGCTGGTCCCACCCCTCATACCATAGCGGTGTGTGTGTGTTAACAGACAACTTATTGTAACAACATAGCAAATATTGCCATCAGTCTCTATTACTATAAGAGTAAGAATCAAATCACTTATTTCTTGATTTTATTTTTAAATAAATTGGCTGTAAGCATGAACAAAGGTACGTTTTGAGGTTATACTGTACATTCTGCAAAGATATCACCAACAGTTCAGAAAGACTTTATGCATCAAACAGTAACATTTGTATTGAGAACAAAATTCTTTATATTTCAGCTAAAGATGTGAATCATAGTTAGACAATTCCATTTGCTTTTTGAGTATTGTGATTTTCGGTTTAATTAGATTCGATAGCACTAAAGTTAATTGTCTGATTTGTTTCAAGCAGCTATATTTCTTATATATATTTCTTATAGGTTTCAAAGTATCAAAAATTTATACCATCTGTTATTAAAATGCTGTGTAACTTCTGTTACTGATGTTTAAACGTCATACAAAGCAATCTTTTTTTCACTCCAGTCCAGTAGGTGGTGGTATTGCACTAACTGCACATAAACTAGAAAAAAAAGAAAAAGAAGTAGAAGCAATACTCTTGCTAAACACCGAAGATGGAAACGGTGTTTGCGTTTTAAGGAATTTGTCCAATTTTGAGATTTTAACATTTGAACCTAAATAGTTCAAAAAGGGTAAATCAAGTTTAAATCAGGTAAATCAACAAAAGATCAATTAAACTGAATAATCAGTTAAATCACACAGCTCTAATTTCAATAACCCATTTAGACAAATCAGATCTCTGATCAGATAAACAAACAAATAAATAAATGTTTTGGAAATTCTTTGGGAAAATTAATTGGGTATTAATAAGCACAAAACCACCATGCCAACCGTGAAGCGTGGTGGTGGCAGCATCATGTAAGAAAACAAAAGAAGCGTGAAATAAAAAAAATTTACTGTTGCACTGAAATAATATTAAATAACATAAAAGAAATCCTGTCCGAATTCTGTCTCCGCTCACTGTAAAGAAAAGTTTCTGTATTCTGTTCCAAAATTATAATTGCTAACAACAAATCATTAATTTATTAACTGTTGTTAATTATTTAACCAATTTAAAATGTACTGACCCATAATGTTTACTTTGCATAACAATTCTCTGTACCTCACCATGATATAATAACTTGTCCACTTCAAGAGGGCGCACTAGCAGTTCAGGAGACGTGCAGTACCGGACATTTGCGATTTACTCATGGCCAGTTTGTTATGGTATTTAGTGGTCTTGACTATGAATGAGGACAGACAGACAAAGACGAAGCTTAGAAATGTGTTGGATAACAAAATTCACAGGTAATTTTCTACTTACTATTATTAAAAGGAAATATATAGTCAGTTAAAAGTTTAACTTGTCATAATGTACAAAGTTCAGGGAGGAACTGGGGAAAAAATTATCACACTTGTGTCTTAGGCTGGTAAGAAATATTTGGGTAATTTTAGTAAAAGAATGTAGTGCATAAATATTGCAGTACTAATTTTATCATTTAGACTTTTTTAACCTAAGTGTTAAAAAAGAAAAAAAAAATTATACCATAAGTTAAACTCTGATAAGTAGACAATAAAGTTGTGCATCATGGGTAGACTACTGATTCGATATGTTTTTGAAATGACGATGTTTGCTTCTATTTTATTCAGTAACACTAATGTTTATTGTCTGATTTGTCTCAAGCAGCTAAATTTCTTACAGGTTTTGCAGTATAAAAAAAAAAACCTAAGAGTAAATTCAAATAACTATTGAAATGCTGTGTAACTTGTGTTGATTTTTTTTAAATGTCACATCTCGTATGAAGCGCTAATCTTTTATTGCGCTAATCTTCTACTTCATACTCCAGTCCAGTAGGTGGCGATCAATCAATCAATCAATGATAAACTCAGAAGAAGAAGTAGCGAAGATGAAAGTGGTTTGTATTTCCGGCAAAAGCTGTTGAATATTCTTAAAGAATTAATCTGTTTTAGAACAACCTGAACTTAACCTGAACAATAAAAAAAGTGTGAATCAATTCTGAATTGAAAACTGGGCCAAAAACAGATTATAATCTCAGAAACTTTTACAAAATTCACAAATGCATGCACCCAATACTAAACTTGCTTGAGGCATGAGCTGGTGTAAGTATTAGAAACAAGCACTACAATCTCTAGCCTTCATCCAGATAACCATCCAGTGAGCGTCAGTTCTGTGGGTGGAAACAGATCGGCGATTAGAATGACCAGACTGGTTTGCACTGACAGGATTATGTAACTCAGATAACTACTCTTTGCAACCACGATAAGCAGAAAAGCATCATGGAATGCTCGACACGTTGAATGTTGTGGTCAATGGGCTACGACGACAGATCGTCACATCAGGTTCCACATTTCTCTCAGACAAAAACAGGACTCTGAGGCTACAGCGAGGTCAGGTTCGCTCCTGTCCTGTTTCTACATCAACAACAGTGCTGCAAATCCCTCTACTTCTCCATACAGGTTATATTTATAGAGGAGGTACAGATCAGGCTTGTCAGGATTCTGCAGGATGTAAGAAGGCCAGGAGAAAATGTCAGCGCTCTGCCAAAGCAGCACAGCATAAAACAAAAGTAGGCAGTCTGTGGAATACTAAACTCCTGCCAGCATGCAGCATATCAGACCACACCGAGGTCAGATCCAAACTACGCCCCGTACCCCCTCTCCACTCTCCAATATTATATTAATCAAGCTGACAACATATTCTCGCTGCCACACCCAAAAGTCGGTCACGACAACATCAGAGGACATATTCAGCCCCTCCCCTCTCTCGTTCACGCAGTCCAACACCCACTATAACACTATTCCTAACACAGCCCCGCCCCTATTCTCCCTCCTCACATGGCCCCTCCCCACTATCCCTCACACGACCCCACTCCACTATTCCTTACATAGCCCCGCCCATTCTCCATCACAACAGCCCCGCCCCAACTCTCCCTCCTCATATGGCCCCTCCCCACTATCCCTCAAACATCCCTGTCACACTATACTTCAACATAGCCCCGCCCATTCCCCCATCACACAGCCCTGCCCTCCAGTCTCACGCACATACACCCTCCACGGTTCGTCACACACCCCCAACCCAATCTCCCCCTTCACATGTCATCGCCCCCACTATCCCTCACCTCCACTCTCCCCATCTGTTCACGCACGGCCCCGCCCCCACTTTCCTTTGCCCATAAATCAGGTGTTCAGGCAATTTGTGCGACCTTGTTGACATATGCACTCATGCTAGGAAGAACTGATAACATTCCATTTAAAAGTCAAATAAGTCAAACGCATGTACTATGTGTTTGAAGAGCGTGTTATCCTGGGAAATTTTTCTAATTAAAATTGTTACATCGCAGAAGTGCACTGGAGTCCATCGTTGCTTTGCAGGTTGGTTTAGATTCACACTTTAGAGAATTAAACAAACCAAAAAGCTAAACTCTCGCAGATAAGTCTGAAAAATCACTGGACAAAATTAGCAGAAAAGGTAAACAAACCTTTGTCGAGTGTACAGTATATGGAAATCCCTAAAATTACCCAAACACAGACGGCATGGAGCCTTCGTTAAACTATTTATTTTTTAATTCTAGTTTCATTGGACAACTATACAAATAACCAGCCTAAAACAATACAGTATGTGTACTGCATTCAGTGTTTATTATCGAAAACCTAGTGTTTCTGCAGCTCTACAGCGTTGTTCTTTGGCTCAGTTTGCATGCTGTGGATTGGTTTAGCAGAGCTTGCTTGAGCAAAAAAAAAAGTGACTTGTAAACCAAAATATACATTAGGTTTGTTTCCTCTATCTTCGTCTGTTCTGTGTTGAGTCGCTTTTTTCATTGCAATAGATTGAAAACGGTTTTCCAGATTAGTTTCCCTAGTGGAGCTTAACAATATCACTTTATGATGAAAATGAATAAAACCTTCTCCTATTTTGAGTAAATGTCTCTAGCCATGTGACTAGTCATAACAGAGGATCTAATTGAGAAGCTGCAACGGTGCAAAACCAGCCACTGGACAGATGCTTCCTTCATAAGTTCCAATATAGTAATGTTTTAGTTTGCAGAAATTCTTTCCAGGGTCCAGACTGCAGTGGGCCATGAGACAACTCCTGGTCAACTTAATCAGGTTTTCAACCTTAATATGTAGTGGAAAGTCACTAACCCCAAACAAAGGAAGGTCTGTTAAAGCACCACAATAAAAAATGAATGATTTGTTTATAGGAACCACTCCCAGGCTGCGGGAACTCGCTGCACATCTGTGTAGTATACTCTGCTCGAGCGGCGTAACAGGAATGTTGGCATTAATAACTCCGATCAAGATCAAGATCACCTTCAGTGGCCAAAGTCTGTTTTTTTTTTTGCTCTGTTATCAGTCTGGTCTCTGATTAACTCTAGGCGTCAGGTGATGAAAGAAAAAAAGTGTGAAGGCTGTTCAACCTGAAAACAAAATCTAACTAAAGATGAGTGGAAGTACTCTCGGAAGGTGACACAGCACTCCTCACTCCATGCTTCCCTTAATCTGTTAAAGCCATAGAATTGTCTGTGGTTATTTATTTTTTTTTTATAAATACAGAGCACTTTGGAAATGGTTTCGTATATAAACGAACATCTGTATTTCTTATTTATGACATGGCTGACGCAATAAATGTCTCTCTTTTATGACTAATGAACGAATGACCAGCTTAGAACTGAGACAAGCCCAAACCGAATATACAGTACAAACGAACCCATAAGGATTCTCAGCACCTGTGCACTATTGAGGGTTGTTTCCTCTATGTTAACTGGAAGAAAAAAGTAAAAAGCGTTTCTTTTTTTTGTGCACATTTCAATTCATCAAATCAAGTCTGGTCTGCATCTTCGGTCCTCGTAATTATGAGAATGCTTTAGTTTCCCTGAGAAATACTGCTGATGGAGAAACCCTTGCGCTGCCCATCAATTACCCCGAGGTCAATCCTGTTGAAGATGGGGGAAGGGAATAACAAAAAATGAAATAAAATCACCAGTCTCCTGTTCACTGTTACAAAATATTAAATGATTACCAAAAAACATTACATATGCATTGCAGAAAATCATCAGAGAGTGTTTTGCTCTTTGCTGTAGGCCTGTCGAGATACTCAGTGTAACGGTGCAGTCTGGGATTAAGTTCCCTCTGATCATTTATTTATTAAGGGGTTAAAAGCAGAAACACAGCACACTAGTGTGCAGAGGAAAAGCCAAAAGCATGCACCTGTGTGTGTGTGTGTGTGTATGAGGTCTGACAGGTGCATCTGGGCTAAGACTCATTCCCTACTCATAAGCAAGACAACATTTGTCCATCAGGATGTGTTTTAAACCCCTTGCATGCTCACTACCCCTCACCTTAGCACACTTGCTGGTCCAATTGTTATTTAGCCTCCAAGCTAGAGGCGTATTTACATAACAAGATGACTGGATAACGCCTGGAACAAGCAGTTCTCTCTCAATAAATGATTTATATTACATTTAAACCTCAAATTACTACATTTCGTAGAAAATTAAGATGTAGTAATTCATATGAAAGCTTTAAAAAAGCCATAAATATTGTGCGTATGAACCTAGCTGTCTCGCTAGCCGCATAAATACACACACACATATATACAGGACGTGCACGCGCCCGAACCGAACACGGAATAGTGCTGCTAGTTAAAGATAAAGCGACCAGCTAGTTAGTCAGTGAGTTAGCTAGCAACGGTCTTCACTTTAAAAAAATATATATATACATATAATGCAACTTAATACATTAAAACACGTTACCTCCAAGGCGTTGTCACGCTGCAGCCTTTACTGCTCCTTACAAAATCCCCACACCTGATTATAAAATATATCTATATTTATAAATGGAAATAATGATGATAATAAATTATCTGATTGAATTGTGCAGATCTTTTACACACACGGTGTGTGGCTGCTAACAGTAACTATGGCAGCAAGCAGCGAGGAGGGATACACAATCCATCCAACCGGCTACTTGCGTCACGCGCACGCACGCGCGGACACACACACGCGCACTCTCTCTCTCTCACACACACACGCGCTCTCGCTCTCTCTCTCTCTCTCACACACACACACGTGTGTTACTATCCTTGCGAGCACATTGGACCCCAGTAACCTGCTTTTTTTATTTTATTTTGTTGACTATTTGGTCCCCACTAAGATAAATAAATAAAAAAATCTCACACATACGTTTTAATATCGCTGTGAGGACTTTGAGTAACCTGTTTTTTTTCTTTGTTTTTATTCTTGTTGTTTGTCAGAATATTTGGTCCCCACTAAGATAAAAAAAATTTCTCTCTTACACACACACAACCACGTCTTATTATCGTTGTAAGGACCTTAATTCTCAGTATCATGTTTTTTTGTTTGTTTATTTGTTTGTTTTATTGTTGTTATTTTAACTCCATCGGCAGGATATCTGGTCCCCACTAAGACATACAATCTCACTCACACACACGTCTTTACTTGTGAGGACCCTGAACCTCAGTAACCTGCTCGTTGTTATTTGTTTTAATTTGATTAGTTTTTTTAAACTCCCTTGTTAGGATATTTGATCCGCACTAAGACATAAAATCTCTCCCTACACCAATAGTGTATCAAATTCAATTAAATTCAATAAAATTTTTATTTATATAGCGCTAAAAAGCAAAACAATACTAAAGAGTTGTCTGTAAATTGCAATCTCCATTGTACCTTCTAGGTACTTCTGTAGTCCAACTAGGGACCGTGGAGGCCAATGGTGGTTATCATCATATAATTCCCATTTTACAACAATGGTAGGACCTCCGGTCAACATTCACACTCACACCAAGGGCAATCTTGGAAACGCCAGTTGTTTTTAGATTGTGGCAGAAAACCCAGAGAAGTACTTTGAGGAAACCCACTAAGCACAGGGAGAACGTGGAAACTTCGTGCACACACACCTGAGGTGGGAATCAAACCCTCGACCCTGGAAGTGTAAGGCGGCAGCGCTACCTACTAAGGAGAGCGCATGCTAACTAGACAGAAGTCCACCAATCAAATAATAAGAGTTTCATGCATCTTTCAGATAAAAAAATTAAATAAAACAGTTTGTCCAGTGTTGAGTTCAGAGATGAGACTCCAGTTATTGTGTGGACAACAGCACCATCAGGTGGGCATAATTAGGTTTAATATAATTGCAGTGGAAACATACGTACAGTGCTTGTTAGGCATGCTTAAACAATCAGCAACATGGTTCTAAGTTGGTGGGTTATTGAACTGAACTACACAACTACATTACATTACATTTAGGCATTTGGCAGACGCTCTTATCCAGAGCGACTTACATTTTTATCCAATTACACATCTGAGCAGTTGAGGGTTAAGGGCCTTGCTCAAGGGCCCAACAGTGGCAACTTGGTGGTTGTGGGGTTTGAACCTGGGCTCTTCCGAACTGTAGTCCAATGCCTTAACCACTGAGCTACACCTGGCCCCCTGTACACAACTGTACACAATTAGTTAGAGAAGTGTAAGGTTTTGTACTATGATGTAAACTTTCCCATGCCTCTGTGCCCATAAAACAACCCCCTCATTGGGTTTCTTGATTAATTATAGGGTAAATCTTCCTATGAATATACCTACAAATAGCTTGTGTGCGCTGGAACCCTTTCATCTAACATGAAAATGCTAATGCGTTTAATTTTCGTCTGTCTGTCTCCAGGTTTCTCTATGACTTACATGCAAATGACTGGTTTCTTTGAAAAGCTTAAATATGCTCTCTTTGCTGATAATAGACAGAGATATTTAGACACATCATTTGGGAACTCTTTTAAACCTGGTGTTCAAATGCTTGTTTAATTGCACTGAACTTGTAAGTTTCTTTGATGGGAAATTCTGCAGTATATAAAGAAAAGTATATAAAGATAAGTATATAAAGCATTGAAAGCCTATTTCACAAGTTATTTTTGTTCCTGACTCATGTAGGAATGATTTCAATACTAGACCCTATCACAGAGAGCTCTGGGTTTAATGCCGAAGTACATTTTAGCTTTGATTATGGCACACAAGAGGTGGCCAATTCATGTGTGAAAATGATTCCTCGTGCTAGCAGAACCACTCTTTCACGATTTTAGCCCTGGAATATGTCTCTTGTTTCTTCAATCAAGGAAGAAAAACTATCTTGATGCAATATCCTGGTCATTCAGTTGCATTTGTGGAAAGATCCTCTGACATTGGATCACAGTTTGAGGAGGCACTATGTAGAGGTCACTCTCTTGTCTGTGCTGCGTGTCAGCGTGTGTGATAATACAGCAGTCCTCCTCGACCAGGGAAGACCAGTAGTTACTGTCTGGGGGGGTTAAGCCTTCCTGTCAACCATTCTCACTTGGTTCAGCTTCTGCACGGTCATTGCAACTCTCTCCCTTCTTTTGGTCCAGGCATGCATACAGTAGCAGTGATGGTGCTTTGCAGGACACCCCTTCTCACCTTCGCTGCCTGGCCTTAGGGTCACCATCTGTGCTGTGTTGATGCCGGGAAACCATGGCCAATGTACACCTATGGTAAGGGGAACAGGAAGATCACGAATGACCCCACATGTCTTCATGCCTCTAGGCAGTTCAGAGTGTTGGGTATGTGTCATAATACTCCCTGAGTTTAGTACGGCTGATAGAAGTGTGCCATCTAGGAGGGAGCAGGGTTTGGTGACCTCCAATGCAGGACACATCCAGCCCGCCAGATTTACGGATGGAGACAAATTGGCAAGGTACAGACTTTGTGGGCATGAGCTCATCTCTCATGGAAAAGGAGAGCCTTAGTAAAGCTTGGTGCTTGGCCCAACCAGCTTTGTGTCATCTTCCTCTTCTATGTCTGCATTTCTGTTGGAGAAGAGACGACTCACCTGTGTCTTGTTACAGACCCCTTTTACTGTATATGCTTGTCGCAGGTGCATGAGTGTGAGCAATCATGTGGCTCCAGCTGAGCCGTATTGCACCTTTACATTTGCTCATTTGGGAGATGACTTAAATGTTTATCAAATTTTTTGTTTATATATATGAGCAATTGAGAGTTAATGGCCTTGAACAAGTGGGGCTTGAACCTGGGACCTTCCAATCAGTAGTCCAATGCCTTAACCTCTGAGCTACCCCTGTCAAAACCACTGATCTACCCCTCCAAAATGGTAGTGCAGAATCAATGGCATCCTTGCTTGCAGATGTTCCTGTCTCAGAATTGAAGCCACCCTTGCACAGCAACTTATATATTATTATGTACTGGCTCTGAGGCATAATGCCCCTAATATTTATGGAGTCTAGAGTAAGTGAGGTTTCAGGAAGAGCAGCTACTTACATTTACATTTAGGCATTTGGCAGACGCTCTTATCCAGAGCGACTTACATTTTTATCTCATTACACATCTGAGCAGTTGAAGGTTAAGGGCCTTGCTCAAGGGCCCAACAGTGGCAACCTGGTGGTTGTGGGGTTTGAACCTGGGATCTTCCGAACCGTAGTCCAATGCCTTAACCACTGGCATTGGTAGACATCATAAGACATAATCATATGATCTGCTTTATAATTATCAGACATTCTTTCTCTCACTCATTCTCTATAGCGCTTATTCTGTACAGGGCCTATCCCGGGGGACGAGGCAGGGCACACACTGGACGGGGTGCCATTCCATCACAAGCCAAATATGGAACACTAAGTTGTAATTTCGAAATAGTAAGTCGTCAGTGAGAGTTTCCAAATAGTTTTCCTTATGTTAAATGTAATACACTTCTATATGTTTACAATTAACAGTTACAACTGACCCAAGTCTCCCCTGTGTTGTTGCAGAGCTGATTTTCCCTGGAGCAAATCAGGACCTTGGATTACTCAATACACACGAATACCAAAGAGGATAAATTTAGCTGTCTCACACTACATGTCCATCTGTCTGTCTGTCAACCCCCCCCTCTCTCTCTTTCCAACACTCTCCGTCTCTCTCTCTCTCTGCCTGCCTGTTTATTCTGTCTGATTATCTGCCTGTCTGTTCCTCACAGATACACAGGGACAGATGGACGGTCTTCCACAACCAGGAATCATGCATTGGGGATAAATAAAACACCCAGGAAGATATTAGTCAGTGGTTGAATATAGTTTTCACAGGTAGTTAAACGAAGTGACCGCAGGAAGGCTAAGGGTTTATTTTAAGATGACGGTCACGTACTCGAGTCAAGTGGCCAACGCCACCTTCTTCGGTTTTCACCGACTGTTACTGAGGTGGAGAGGCAGCATTTACAAACTGCTCTACCGGGAATTTCTTGTTTTTGTTCTTCTCTATTCCATCCTTAGTATCATCTACAGGTAATATACCCATTACAGAGATACTATCTTCTCCAAACTCACAAATTATCTTGTGTTTAATACTTTGGACTTTTTTTTTTTGTACATTGCTTTCAACAGCTTAAATACTGGAATGTATTTTAATTGTTGTATTTGTAATTAGCTACATTTAAAGGATTGTTAACACTGAAATGCTTTACAGTAGCCAAATGTCTAACAATTCATTAGTTTTGCAATTCTCTAGATATCCCAGCCAATGAATGAATGAAGACGTGTATAAATTATTAAATAAGTCATTTGGTGTAACAGCTTTAACTCTTTATCTCCATCGCCTTTAGATGGGTGCTTACAGATCCTCAGAAGCGTGTCTTTGAAAATCTTTCTATATACTGTGACCAATATGCTGAACAGATCCCGGTCACCTTTGTGCTTGGTAAGTTTTTAATGTCTGAATGTCAACTTATAATAAAGACATGCTGAAAGAATTTCGTGAAGGTTTGAAGACAATTAGACAGAAATAATCTGATTATTCTTACTATAAGTGATGCTGAGGCTGTGGTAATCCAGTAGTTTATTAAACATTGTTGTTATTTTTCTTCCTTATTTATTTATGTATTTGTTTATTTATGTATTTTCATCTGTCAGTTTTATTATAGATATTATTCCTAATTTTACTTTATTATGCATTATATTTTAAAGCACTTTGGGCAACTGATTGTCATCTTTTATTTACACTTTCTATTTTTATATTATATTTCACATGTTATGATGGACTGCTTTTTGTTGCATGCTGAATATATTCACAAACTATATTTCTGTAGTGAACACCATCAGCGTTTTCTCAGTACACTGGAACAGTAATCACATCGCCTGCTTCATGTCTGAAACGCTGGCAACAAACGTGGAAATAGCTTAGATTGAGGTCAGGAGTGAACAGCGGATGTGGCAATAACTCCCAGTTCATTTCCTCTAACGTGCAAGTGGTGCTGGTGAATGATTGTGTTCAGTTCCACACATAGATGCATCTCTTCTGCACGTTGCCAATCTGCTGATTTTCAAGAATCAGGCGTTCCACTCCCAGAACTTCTTTAAAATGTTTCCAACAATCAAATGTTTTCCTGCAGCTAAGAGTCTCATCAGTATGGAGCTCCTAAAGGGACATGTGTAGGGGAAAATCTGTTAACGGAAAAAAATCTGTTGAAAAATATAGTCTTGTGGTGATGTGGGGTCTTCCAGCGGCAAAATATGGAAAGGGTAAAGTATGTCAGTGTATTTTAGCCATTGGTCTGTTGAAGTAATGAGAGGTTAAGTGGAATACCACTATGATACACTAGGTACACTATGATAAATTTTATTGCAAGTTATAAGCACAAATGATACAAGTTCAACTGTGCTTGGCTAAAATGCACTGACAGACTTACCCTTTCTGTATTTTGGTGCTTAAAGAATGACCTGGAAGTATGAATCAAGTAGTCTAAACACCCCCCCCCCACACCCATTATTCTTATTGTTGTGGAACATTTGCAAAAAAAGTTACTTTTAAAATAAAAAAATACAAAGTACCCGTTGACACTGGAGACTCCTTCCAAAAATGCTACATGTACCGTATATAAACACTTTGTGACCAATCAGATTTAAGAATTTGACAGCTTACTTTAATGTCCCTAAAGTAGGCTTGATCCCAATAAAGAGGATTATTCTGCACTGGCATTGTATTTTATAAGCTATGAGTTTTTGTATAACAGATAGCATCACTCTGAGATCATAAGCACTGCTTTTCCGCAGGTTTCTACGTCACGCTGGTGGTGAATCGCTGGTGGAACCAGTTTCAGAACCTGCCATGGCCTGACCGGATCATGATCCTCATCTCGAGCTGTGTTCAGGGCAAGGACGAAAAGGGACGGATGTTGCGGCGCACACTGATGCGCTACGTCAACCTGACCTCACTGCTCATCTTCCGCTCAGTGAGCACTGCAGTGTACAAGCGTTTCCCTACCATTGACCACGTAGTGGAGGCAGGTGAGAATAATGCACACTTTTGTGGTGTGTTTTTATTGTATACCTTTGTATTAGACTTTGCAGAATAGCTGCCCACATGAGGATGGCCTCCCTGTTCCTCTCAAGGTTTCTTCCTGTTGTCATCTCAGGTAGTTTCTCCTTGCTCATCCTTGCTCCTCAGGGACTCTCTGACCATTTTGATTCATACATATTTTCTCACACATTTGATATTCATTTTACTAATTTTCTTTAGATCCTGTAAAGCTGCTTTGTGACAATGACAAGTGTTGAAAGCGCTACATACTCATCATCTATACCGCTTTATCCTGTATTCAGGTCGCAGGGGGCCTGGAGTCTATCCCAGTAGACATAGGGCACGAGGCGGGGTACACCCTGGACAGGGTGCCAATCCATCGCAGGGCACAGCTCATTCACACACTACAGGCAATTTGAGAACACCAATTAGTCTAATCTGTATATCTTTGGACTGTGGGAGGAAACCGGAGTACCCGGAGGAGACCATGCAAAATCCATGCACACAGAAATGGGAATTGAGTCTGGCCGGGAATGGAACCCTGGAGGCGTTCAAGTGGTAACCACTACACCATCGTACCACCCAAACAAAATTAATTTTAATAAATAACAACTGGGAGTAAGAGTCTTGGATCATTTGCATCATTATTCAGCAAACCAGTCAGACTCCAATAAACAGGACAGCTGAAGATTGCAAGAAGGCCAGGCAACGTTCTTCCAGTGTTCACCTGTGCAGTTTGGGTGAGACTTTGCCCACGATAGCTTCAGATTCCTGTTCTGCTCTTTCCAAACCAACACATCCACAAACAACACCCATGTTTCCATGAAAGTCACTGAGATCACATTTTACCCATTTACATTTTCGTCCACTCCAACACACCAACTCTAAACACACCAAGTCTTCCACCATAAGCTCATCTTGTGCACAGGGGGATTGTCATGCTGGAACAGCCTTACTGTAGGTTTCTAGTTCCAGTGAAAGGAAATTGTTATAGCATAAAAAGGCATTTTTTTACAATCGTGTGCATTTTAGGGAAGAACCTTGTGTTAAGTGTCCACAAACTTTTGCTCATAAACTGTATTGTATGTCTAATTGTGTAGTCCTCCTGTTAGTTCTGAAAGCAAACAGAGCTCAGACTCCACTTCTAATTCTAATAACCTACTTTGCCTGCTTTGCCAATGTGACCCTCAGCTGGTTCATTCAACGTCTTATTGTAAATATATAATTTTTACTGGACAAAAATGTGAAGGGATTATTTCTGATATTTTTCTCAGGCTTCATGACACTTGAGGAGAGAAAGATCTTTGAGAACTTGAAATCACCGCACCTCAAATACTGGATCCCTGTCGTATGGTTCACTAATCTGGCCTCCAGGGCGAGGAGAGAGGGCCGAATACGAGACAGCGTGGATCTTCAGGCCATCCTTAATGTAAACCTGTGCAACCTTTTTAATACCTTAAATGTTAATTCTATTCTGGTGCTGGTGTGATATTAGTGTCCTGTTATCAAATTAGGCAAATACGACATATTATTCTTCCTATATAATCTTCAAATCCTATATAATCTTCTATATAGGATATTTGAATTAAATCATCACTGAGGGAGAATTTTCACACGATACTGCTATAGTATGTGGAGAGGTTTTACATCAGGTCACTCTTTAACCCTCGACTTCAACTTTTTCTGAGATAACTGGACTAATCAGAATATTGCTAAACAATAGTTTAACGCAAAAATTGTTTTATGTTTATGAAATTTGTGACTCCACATTCTAACAATAATATTACAACAGTCGGCCAAACCATGGTGTAGGTCTCGTCTAGGGGAAAAAGTGAATTTTCAGATAGGATCATGTAACACCATTTTTCATAATTTCATAATTTAGTTTTTTTGTAAATATGCATGCACATTTATATTTTTATCAGCTAAAAATAAACACATTTGTTAAATACAATTTCATGCCATGTTATGTAGTGTCCGTAACTTTTTTTTAATCTTAACGGTCATTCAGATGAAACTTGTTTAATTTAGATTTTACATGAAAAGACATAAACCTGAAAAAGTGTATTAGTCTAAAATACTAAATTGTTAAGATATTGCAAGATGAATTTGACGCTTGGTTACGGACACTACAGATGTTTGCTTTTTAAGCTTTTACCAAAACCAATTTGGGAAACGATTTTTATATGTCATCTTCTAAAAGCTTAAACCAATTTTAGGAAAAATACTATTGAAGAAATATGGATAATTTGAAATTTAAATGATTATTGTTTAAAGCAAGACCAGAAAAATTGGGAAAAAATTGGAAGTTAGCAACTAGAATTTTTACATGAAGCAATGGTCACTTCCATGTTACATAAACTTCACACGTAGCTTCTTTGACACACATTTTCTGCATTATATGTATAACATAAAAAATCAATAAAATCAGCACCAATACTGTGTTTTGGCCGAATAGAAATAGTAGACTTGTCCACATAACAGGTTGTGTAGGTCACAGTGTTAGATACTGTACATTCCCCTGAGCTTTGCCTTCCATAAAGATAGAAGATGACTAACTAACTGCCTGCGGGGTTAAAATCATTGAAAGTTAGCCCGCAGTACGAGCAGCCATGAGGACTTCTCTGTTTGTGTGATCTGTCAGGAGATGAACAAATTCAGGGCTTGGTGCTCTACTTTGTTTGGATACGACTGGGTCGGGATCCCCTTGGTTTACACACAGGTAAGCGTTTTTCCATATAAACAAGCCCTGACATTTCCATCTGCTGTAAATCCTCTGTATATCTCAGGCAGCCAGACAGAGCACACACGAGCATGCTGTCCTTGTGAAGCAGCAAACTTACAATATAACTCTCAGTGAAGCCAAGCTGGCGTAAACCACATGGACAGAATGATCTCCTCGGTGACCACATGAGACAATGTCCTTTCCTGAGAGCAGATATTAATCCATTAGGGAGAAAGAAAGTTGTCACAGTTGCTTAGTGGTTAGCACTGTGGCCTTGCACCTCCAGGGTCCGAGTGCGATTCCCACCTCGGGGTCTGTGTGCATGGAGTTTGTATGTTCTCCCTCCTCCAGTCTCTGAGTACTGGCGCTCCCAAATTGGCCATACTGTGTGAATGAGTGTGTGAATGTTGACTTGAGGTCCTACCCAGGTTGTACAATGGGAATAAATGCATCAGTAATCACCATTGGCCTTCATGGTCCCTAGTTGGACTACAGAGGCTCCTAGATGGATGAATGGACGGAGCAAGAAGCACTCCTAATTACTTAGTAAAAATCAATTAGTTTACTTAAGTTGCTGAATTTGTACAGACATAATAATAATAATAAAATCAAAGAAATAAAGAGATTTTTAAATGGATGAAACTTTTCTTCATTTCTTCTGTATCTTTCCCTCTCGTTAGGTCGTAACGCTGGCCGTCTACACGTTCTTCTCAGCCTGCATCATCGGCCGACAATTTCTTGACCCAGCACAGGGTTACCAGGGACACGATCTTGACCTTTACGTGCCCGTCTTCACATTGCTGCAGTTCTTCTTCTATTCTGGGTGGCTTAAGGTCTGGCAGGCACACCTAGAACTTTCTGGCTAATCAGATCGGAATTTCTCTTGAGGAATTAATTTGGGCAACGATCAAAACACAGTGCAAATGTTGCCAAATCTATCTCTTAATCCGTCCATGGTCTATACTGCTTATGCTGCGTTATAGCTTTTCGAAAACTAAAAACGTTCAATAAAGTTGCTTTGAACTTGCTAAGATTTTTTGGCAATGGATGTGACAAATTTAGTCGCGGTCCAGGTCAAGACACTGGAACCAGAATTGGATTTTGTATTCCACAAAGGAGCGTTACTTGTGTAAACATCCTCCTCATATCCTCCTCGTGTTACTTCAATTACCGCAAACAAGGAAACAAGAAACAGACCCCGAGCATCATCCGAACCAGACACACTAAACAGAGTAGTAAATGAAATAATATAATAATGCACTCAACAAACGTACTGTATGCCTAAAACTGGCTGATTTTTCTTAATACTTAATTAAACCTTCCTTTGCCTTAATAAAACCACCAATACTGTAATGTAGGAATCCCACCAATGTCTTGTCTTGTTGAGTTTGTTCACGTGTCGCTTGACTGTGCTTCCAATTTTGCTGGAGTTTCATCTGTTTCTCCAGGAAAGTCCACGACTTTTATATGAAACGAAAAACTATAGACCAATCCAAGTGGCCCAGTTCTCCAGATTTGGCCTTTTGCACTTTAACAATCATTACCTGGGGAAATGCGAGTGTGTATATTTTGTTTGTCCATGAAAACAAAAGTGTTTAACCAATTATATTCATAAATACTTTACGGTGCAATGATTAAAATGTGTATCTATATGTTTTACCTTTTAACATCTCAGGTAGCAGAGCAGCTCATAAACCCATTTGGAGAGGATGATGATGACTTTGAAGTCAACTGGTGCATTGATAGAAACCTGCAGGTTTGTCACATGGATGCATGATACAGTAGTTCATTGTTGTTTCGTCAAGGACGTTATTACAGTGCCTTGGTTCAGCTGATTTTTTTCACCATACAAATGTAAAAATAATGTTCTTGTTTCGAAATGGTACAGTAATTTAAAATATCTGTATTGCCGGTAGGTGTCTCTGATGGCAGTCGATGAGATGCATATGAACATCCCAGAAATGACCAAAGATATCTACTGGAACGACCCTGATGTACGGCCACCGTACACCCGTGCTTCCGCAGACTACTGCATCCCGTCGTTCTTGGGCTCCACTACTGACATGGGGTGAGCGAGAATCTCCAACAAACCCACACCCACACTTTTACCTCGCAAAAGTATTCATACCCCTTGAACCTTTTCACATTTTGTCACGTTACAACCACAAACATACATGTATTTTATTGGGATTTTATGTGATACACCAACACAAAGGGGCACATCATTTTGAAGTGGAAGGAAAATGATAAATGCAACAAAATGTGAAAAAATTCAAGGGTTATGAAGACTGTATATCCTCCAGAGAGCCAGACTCTACCGTTTCTACTCTATGTTGTGGCACTGTGCCCTTGCAACTCCAGGTCCTGGTTCGATTCCCGCCTCAGGTTCTGTGTGCATGGAGTTTCCTCGTGCTAGGTGGGTTTCCTCCGGGTACTACAGTTTACCCCCACAGTCCAAAAACATGCAGATCAGGATAGTTGGTTTTCCCAAATTGCCCATAGTGTGTGAATGCGTGTGAGTGTTGACCGGAGGTCCCACTATGGTCACACAAATGTATGGATGTAGTTAAATATATACATTGAAGTTGGGAAAAAATGCCATTTCCTTATATGAGGACATCTGGGTCACAAGAGGATATGGCCAAAAGTATGTGGACACTGTAGAACTGTTGTCCAAAGCTCCATACAGACATGGTGTGTCAGGGTTGGAGTGGAAGACTTCATACCGTGTCTGATATCAATAATGTTTTATAGATGAATAATCACAAATCCCCACAGCCAAGCTCCAAGATCTAAAGCCATCTAAAGGAGTGGAGCTTATTATAATAGAAAAGGGAGCTGATACTGTACACATGTTTACATACTGTATGGTTGTGGTAGGTAGATGGCCATTCAGTGTGTATTTGCATGACCTATCATGTGACCAGACAAGTGTCTGACAGAATTAAGTAGTAAATAGGATGCGTGTCTTTTTTCTTTTGCAGTCTTTCTGAAATATTACAGAACGACAACGTCGAAATCAGCAACCAACAAACTCAGGCTACAGTTCTGTGCCGCATGCGTCGCTTGCTGAGCGTCCAGGAGCCCCTGGATCTCAAAATGCGGCCATCTTTAAAACGCCACAGCAGTGACATCTCCAGCTTCTTACCACTTCGTCGAGAACGGCATTTTCTCTCCAGGGTGGAAGAAAACATGCAGGCTGACTCTAAGCTCCATTTCAACGCAAACTTTTACCCTCTTTCCACCGTCAACGAGGTGAACAGCACCTCGTCTTCTCCTGTAACCTCAATACACACTATTTCTCCCAACAATACGCCTCCAGTAGTGGACAGTGAACTCCATGTAGGAGACGACAGTGACAGTGTTGTACAGGAGCAGACGGAACAGGGATCTTCATTAGAGTCAGCACAAGTCCAGGAGCATTGTGATAGGAATGTTGTAGAGGAGCCGAGCACAGCAGGAGGAGTTACAAACACAGAATCCAGGAGGGTTAGCTGCTTTTCTCTAGGAAGTAAGAAGAAAAAGATTAGATTGTCATTTCAGTCGTCAAGACAGAGCTCGATAAGCAGTACGAGGAGTGATCCCACACGGCGAACATCTGAAACTGTGGACTCCACCAGCCTGGATACAGAACAGAGACGAAACCAAGACGTCTGAAAGCAGATATTTGAGACACTGGAATATTTGCCCCAAACTCAGGTGACTGATCATAACATTAATCCGGCTTCTAGGTGTGTATCGTGTCCGCGGCGTCCATACAGAAGTCAGTGATACAGTGATGAACCACAACGCGTGAAGATTTGTATTTTCCTATCGTTATATTAATATCGTACTTTCTAGGACATTCATTTTAGTTTCTAAGTTAATTAGTAAGTCAATACCTGTATATAACAATTTAGTTTTTACTTAGTATTTTTTTCCTGAGTATTTTGCCTAATTTTCAAAATGCGATACCTGGTAAACTAGTTATAAGAACAATTAGGAAATTCAAAATAAGTTACTAAGACCAAATAATTGGAGTCAGAATAACAAGACAAAATATAAATACACCATTTCATATCAATTTATACATTTAAAATGAGCCACTAAGTAGAAATAATTGACATGTTCAGGCAAAAAAATGAAAAAAAGTGAAAAAATAAGTATAAATAAGTAACTTACAGTAATTTAACCCTCATGCTGTTCATTCATTCATTCATCTTCTATACCGCTTAATCCTGTATTTAGGGTCGCAGGGACCTGGAGCCTATCCCAGGAGACTCAGGGCACGAGGCAGGGTACACACACACACACACACTGTGGTCAATTTAGGAACGCCAATTAGCCTAACCTGCATGTCTTTGGACTGTGGGAGGAAACCGGAGTACCCGGAGGAAACCCACCAAGCACGGGGAGAACATGCAAACTCCATGCACACAGAGACGGGAATCAAGCCTGGCCGGGGAATCGAACCCGGACCCTGGAGGTGCAAGGCGACAGTGCTAACCACTACACCACCGCGCCGCCTCATGCTGTGTTCTGGTCAAATCTGACCGCTTTATATGTTTCCTGTCTAAAGAAAGTGCAGATAATTACATCCTCTTGACATGAGGTTCCATGACTTTGTTCACACATGGCATTCGAACACATTAAATATGTTTAAAATATTCTTATAAAAATTTGTGTGTTTTATGGAACTTTTATACACTCACTGTGTTCCTGGTCAAGAACGGCCGGTCATTGGAAATGAATAGCTAAGACTATAAATAGTGTATAAACAAGAGTTCAAGCACATTTCTACACTTCTTTCCCACACCTCACCTCAACACACACACACACACACACACACACACACAAACTACGTGCCCCCTTTGGCTTCCATGTCAACCCTCACAGGAACAATCAACAATATCATTTGATTCATCACCTGTTGAAAAACCAAACTGCAACATCATCAATTTCAATCATCAAACTTTCATGCAGCTTTGGAATATAAATCTTATCTAGAGTGACTTCCAGGCCCCCAGGGGCCAATGCGTTATTCCATATCCTGAGTGAATGACATCGAGTCCTGTTTTCAGCTTTTCCTCACAGACTGTCCAATATCATCGATGTGTCGGCCTTTAATGGCTTTGTGCTTTGGAGGGAATCAGTCCATGCTGGAAAGAGGACAAAATCTACAAGAGGAGACAGTTCCTTGAAGAACTTGGCAAAAGTATGATGGAGCCCATCATCATCCTTCACTGCGTTGGTGGAAGACACACCAGCTACAGCAGTAACATCCACAACCACCGAAGAAGGAAGATGCGAAGGGAAGAGGTGCCAACTGTGTGCACCAAGAGATAAAAAACAAGCATTTAGTGCCACAGATGTGGTGTATATATTTGCACATGAACATGCAACGACCTCAGTACAGTATATTACCCAACATGCTGCATGAAAAAATTGTAAATGTGTTCATACAGTGTATACTTCAAGCACTAATTTTGTAATATAGTTAAGTTTTACCTTTGTATATTTGAGCTTTTGTTTTCAATAAATAACTCTTAATGGTCAGTTTTGACCGTGAACACATTTGTTATTTTGTGCCACAGTTTAGAAAATTTAACTTGTTTAAAAAAAGTGACTTTGGTAAACATTTCAGTGAAATATTCTGTGATAAACAGGAAAATAGGTTTCATCTTAATATTTGTTATAATTAAAATAATCATAATGTTATTTTCCCTAAATAAAAAAAGAACCGAGCGGTATGAGTTGAGGTAACTGAGGCCTGCAGGATTTACAACAGCAAATACAATTGTATGTTAACAGTCTGTGGGTCGAGTGAACATGGCCTGGGACAAACTCACAGACACAGGGAATGTAACCAGCTTCCACTTTAAAGCCAATAGCATTTTTGTGTTTCGTTTTGTGAAGCCCATGAACTAGAAATTTTAAGATAGGAGGTTTGAAATTTGTATGATGCAAACTTTGTTGCGTGGATTTCAAAAATAATGTGTAGGAAGACAAGTTTTTCCAAAGAGGTCCAAAAGCATTTTTTTTTCATGAAACCCAAAAAGTAAAATGATCAGGTTTCTGGCAAAAGGTGACCTGGAGCCTATCCCAGGAGGCTTAAGGCACGAGGCAGGGTACACCTCGATGCCAAGGTGCCAATCAATCTCAGGGCACAAACATACTGTACACATACTCACACTCTCACACAATGGGCAATTTGGGAACACCAATTAGCCTAACCTGCATATTTTTGGACTGTGGGAGGAAACCGGAGTACCCGGAGGAAACCCACCAAGCACTTCTTCGCATTTGTAGTGGAGACTTACACACACAGGAGTGCTCTGCTGATTTGAAGAATTTATAACAAAGTAATGTCCATTAATATTTACATGCTGCTCATCAGAAAGCTTTGGTGGGCCGGAGCTGATTAGGCTGGGACTAGGAGTGATATTTACAACCCATAAATACAGTAGAAGAAACAAAATAATTTAAGTTTTTCACAAAAATTAAAAAAAAATTCAAACACTTCCAACATGAATATTATTATTAGCATTATTATTGAGATATTCGGTCAAAATAATAACATAGAGCTTGAACACATAAAGTACATACACCTTGCAGTTCATGGCTTCTGTATTCTTACATTTGTATGTGTGATATAAACCCTGTCCTAAAGTTTACTTTCTGTAGAACATTTCGATATTTATAACTTTTAGAAACAATGTTTATGGATGAGAGGATTAAACAGCATTTTTCAGCAGTTTTCTCAGTGCACCAGAGCCATGACCAAACTGCCTGCTGCATGTCCTGGCCTCCCAGGAACTCCTTTAATGACCCAAACACATGGAAATGGCTTGGAGTGAGGTCAGGCCTGTACAGAGATTGTGGCTCCTAGTCGAGTTTCTGCAATGTGCAAGTGGTGTTTGTGAATGATTGTGTGTAGTTCCCACAGACAGACGCGTCTTTCAAGAATCTCTGTACTGTATGTTCAGGTGATCTACTGCAGTGAGCTCCAAGCCCCCTTGGCCGGGATCATCATTCACAGATGTAGTGGCGTTTGCACCATTCAAATATTTTACTGCTAAGAGTCTCATCACAGTTCAGTGCTTAAAGTCTATTGTAAATATCAAACGCTTGTACATTGTCATTACAAATCCCGGTTTGACTTGAACAGCCCTCGTGCATCAGCAGATATAAGTTGACTACATGCAAATTCAAGTAATATTTCCCTTTGATAAATAGTTTCGAAACAAATGGAAGGTTATTAAGACTATTTTGAGATTTTGCTTATTTACTTATAATTTATAATGTTCTTATCATATCGGCTAATTGATTAAAATCAGTTAAATTATCCATCAATAGAACAAGAACTTTTTAGGGTTATAATGAGTAAAATAATGTCTAGGAGGGGATTTAATGATTGTTATAACAAAAATCCCAGATAAATGAAAATGTATATAAGACACTTTTACTTGGTAAGCCGACATTTTCTTGGACGCGTGTTTTAGTGATTTAAGTAGTGATTCCAAGTTCAATGCTCGTGTATAACTCTTGTAGATGATGCTGATTAGTTTGGGGCTAGGACGTGTTCAAATAGGAATAACCCATAACCCTATTAATTCTGAATATCTATATTAGTCTCAATTTTTGCACATAAATAACAATCATGCAGAACTCAAGTACGTATCAGTCATAATACAAATAAATAAAACATACGCATTGATGCTTTTCTAAGGAAAATATTTACTTCATACAAAGAAAAGAGCAAAACAAAAATAAGTCAATAAGAACCGTAAAAGAACCGAAACTGTTTTACAGAACACTCCGAAGCAACACGAGTATAACGCAGTGTCACTCGAACGTGGCATCCAAACTCCAAAACCTTTTATTTTAGTCTATATAAAAATAGTTGCATAAAGATCAAGAAATAAAAAGGTGGCAGAATGTTAAAACATTATAATAAATACACTTATTCTTTGGAGCTACAGTGCAGACGAGATTCTGGGCATCACATCATGATTGGCGCTGACTGGACAGCTGTCTCTCCCAGAACACAACATCGTTTAACCCCCAAAAACAACAGCTTAAAGCAGTGCAGGCTGTGACGGTGAAGGATATAAAGTAAAATAAAAAATAAAAATAAAAAAAAACGCACAGCCAAGAAGGCAGTAAGTTGTAAAATATATATATATATAGCTTTCTAACATTTATCTGTGGTCAGTTTTCACTGGTCCATTTGTCTCTCTTTAAATAAAATGACATTAAAGCTTCCAACCTTTCTCCCGCCCCCCCAAAAAAAATGTCAAAGAATCAAAGTAATTAAACACGCAACATGTGTGAAGACGTAGATGAAAGCGGAATCCAAATACATGCATTATGGGTTTGTTTTCCCCCTGGATCAGGAGCAGCGTTCTGATTGGTTGGAGGTTAAATCCACATCGCCCTCAAACACATACAGTCTGGATCCCCCAAAAAAGCTGTAGTTTACGCAGATATCTTATTGCATTGCCATGATTTGAGGTCGATTTGTTTTGATTATTATTATTATTATTTTAAAGGCCTTTACAATATTTTCCATCCATCCATCTTGTAGTCCAATTAGGGATTGTGGAAGCCATTGACAATTGTATTTATTCCCATTGTACAACCGTGGTAGGACCTCCGGTCAACATTCACACACACACTCACACACACTACAGGCAATTTAGGGACGCTGATTAGTTTAAACTGCATGTCTTTGAACTGTGGGAGGAAACCGGAGAACCTGGAGGAAACCCACCAAGCACGGGGAGAACATGCAAACTCCATGCAGACGGGAATCGAACCCGGACCCTGGAGGTGCAAGGAGACTACGCCACTGTCGCCTTCTGCTGTTTTATGTTTAACAAAAACCTCTGGATCCATTTTAAATGTTCATCGGGAAAGACTGGCGAAAAAACAAGGTTTCTTACGGTTAAACGGAGGTGATTTGAATACTTTTCTTTCTTATTACCACCCACATACTGGACATACTGTATATCAAGCCGCTCATCCACATGGTATTCTGATCCGAACTCACATCAGTCAACTGCTTGAGTTACAACTCAAAACGTACAGTTTGGTATGGTACATATGGTAATTTTCCATCCCGTCAGAACCGACAAATATTCTGTTATAAATGGAAAAATGAGAAATGATGAATACTGCCTGTGTAATTGTAATAAGGAGCCATGAAGCTGAAAGGAGAACAGTTCCGGCACTGCGAGGACTCTGTCTAGCGTCGATCGAAGGGGAATAACTGTACAATCTGTATAACACTAAATCTTCACCCTGTTTAACTTCAATACCTGCAGTGACATTTTCAAACCTGGTCAAGTGTAACCTTTTGATCAGCCTGGATTATGTTTACACGGTTAAGAGGAACGCAGTCCTGTCATGTGATCTGGGCATCATCGTTATGGGTGCTTGCATAGAACAGTGTAAAAAAAAAAAAAACAACAACAACATATAAAGTAATGTCTTTAAGCACGTTATAACACACTCTCTAAACAGGATTATGCAAAAGTGTTTCCACAGTGATATCCGAAGTACGTACAGTAAGATGTGATATGACGGCTTTGGATCAGCGTGACTCATGTTAAACCCTTAAGGGTTAATAATCCATAAATCATCACCTGTTTGGATTCCGGACCTGTTTCAGGAGTCTCACATTTTTTCGATGAGTCTGACTCAGAGGGAGAGTTAAACCGTGATTACATTTACATTTGTTTACATAATGGCCGGCCCTGGGGTGTGTGACGTCAGTCCAAAGACTAGAAGGATCTGTTTTTCAGGTTCATGATTCGGAAACATATGTACATTAGACAAAAGAGGAAAACGTGAAACGAAAAGCTTTAAAATATAGTATCAAAATCTAATATATAATGGCGGAATGATATAATATTTCTTTTTTGTTTTTATTTTTTTCATACAAAAAAAAACAAAAGAACCGAGAGGAACAATATTTAAAGGGGGGGGGGGGTCTATAAATACAGAAAGGGGGTGCGTCTCGTCCTGGAGGTGGACCGGCCATCCTCACGACGGCTCGTTCACTGTTCGCTCCAGCTCGATGACGTTTGGCATTTCGTTGGATTGCGACTCTGCTGACCTGCAGAAGGAGAACGAGTTAGAAACACGATGTATAACAGCGACTCAGTGAACGCTGATGTATCCAGTAACTGGCTCACTGAAGAATCCATTGTGTGTGTGGAGGAGTGAGATTACCGGTGTGTGTGCAGGTCGATGAGGAGGGCTTTCTGTGTGTTGGTGCCGTTGTTCTGAACGTAGGGTGGGCTGGGCTCTGGAGTTTGGGGCGTGGCCTGTTGGAGTCTGCGCTGCTGCTCCAGACGCCACATCATCATGGCGGTAGACTGCGTGTCCCACTCGGGATATTCTCCGCCCAGACCGGAGGGGCGGGGCTCGTCACCAACGCCGTGCTCCTCAAAAGACAGCAGGTTTCTGGACTTCACTGGTGGACAGAACGGCCAGTTTTAGACTTGAGATCCAGAAGGATTTCATTCTTATATGAGTGTTTACACATGACCGAGAAAATCCTGTAAATTCTGAAATATATGTTTGGATCCTAATTAAACATCTGCACATTTACATATAATCAGGCTAATTCAGTTGTTTCAACTTATGATGATCATCTTCAAATGATACTATTTTTATGGATTACATCAGTGAAATATTCTACTATAATTAGCTATAATACTCTCAGTTTTACTGTAATTACATTTACAGAGTTTAGCAGACACGCTTATCCAGAGAGACTTACCGAAAAATAAGACATTTCTATTTAAATTAAATTAAATAAAGAAAGAAAACATCCTCTGTTCAGTGTTCAGTAGGTCAAGAACCAAGAGTCACTTCAGTTTGTGAAAACTAGTTGTTTTACTGCATTTGCATTAATTAAAGGGGAACTATTATGCACAAAAAAAAGCTTTTTTTAGTCATATTTGGACACTCACATTGACCAGCTTTCTGCAGGAATGCACGAAATAATACGAAAACAAACATTTTCCTTACTGTTTGTATAATTTGAGGCTTAAATAAGCGAATTAGACCCCCCCCTAATGTGACCTCATTCACCACCTGGGTGCCTTTATTAAGAGTCAAATACCACTAATCTAGCAGGTACCAGCTAACCACTTATTGCTAACCACTTATAGCCTTCCTCAGCTCATTTCGGTTGTGTTTTAACTTTTCTATCCCTAAATATTAATGATGTCATCGTGAACTTAATCTGACATATATAATCTTATTTTGTAAATCAGAAATGCATTTTGGGAAAAGGCTAAAAAAAAGGAAGAACGTTTACAGTCGTTGCGTTCCGATTGGCTCGAAAAACATCTGTGAAGCTACAGATGCTGAAACAGCGTGTTCGGAAAAGGAGTGAAAAAAACAAACAAAAAATGAAAGAAAAACAGAGTAACCTGGATCTGGTTTGATTAAAAGGGAGGATACATGTGTGAGCTTTTATTTAATATAAAAAAAGAGGAGGAAAAAAAAGAGATCCAACACAAATCCATCAATTCTATCCACATAAATAGTGGTGATAAAACGGAGGATGCGACGCAGAGCCGAGAACAAAAGCCTGACAGCTGATGAAGTATTCAGCGCTCGCCTTTTACTGGCCGAGTCAAAACAACATCCACTTCGCCTTTCAGGCTTTACCCCTTTGTGCTCCCTCCTGTATGTGCATGTGACCTTTTATGGAGGCGACATTACCTGGAGAGTGCTGTGTACGTTAAAGGGGATCAACATAGACACGCGAGTGCTAGAATTCTGTAAATCAAGTGGAATATTTTGGTCTGGTTTGTCTTGTACACACATGTTGATGAAATGTGTTCCGCAATACCTGTAGTGGTGTAAGACTCCTGCATGCTGAGCTCTCTGGACAGATCAGACTTTGTGATGGATGAGCAGGGACTCAGGCCTTGGTAGAAGCTGCCCAGGAAGACGGCGAAACACAGGACCACAGCCTGCAGGACCACAGCACAGACACGCGCTCATGATCATCCTCCAAGCTTCACCGCGATACTCAATACGTTACTCACTTAGTAACACAGTGTTAATACAGTGGAAGCGTAAGAGTAAAAAACTGCTCATATTCTTTGTTCCACACACACACACATACACTTTGTTTGCATAGGTGTCTTCCACTTCCTCTTTCTGGTTTCTAAAACACACACACAGTTGCACAACCGACCGAGAGAGAGAGAGAGAGAGAGAGAACACCTGGTTCTCACCATGAGGCATGTGGAGGTCTGGGTGCTGGCCATCTTGCAGGAGCGAGGAACCTTTCCTGTCACCATGGCCTGCAGCGAGTGCAGCTGCTGCAGCAAAGACCTGAGACGAGAAGAAGAAGAAGATTTAACACATTCGGGATTAAAAGCTGACTCGTTTTTTAAATCCTCGAGCTGCTCTCTTTAATTGTCTACATAACTGAGTTCAAACGTACTTGTTGGTGCTTTCGAGGTTCTCCACTTTCCTGCGCAGCTCACTGTTCTCATTGGAACATGTCTCCACCCTGTGGACAGAAACAGTACTGCGATGTTACAAAAAAACAAACAAAAAAAAAAACGCGATATGGTGAAAAAAAACGAACAAAAGTGGATCTGCAGGACTATCGTGAACATTCTCACTGCATGACACGAATACGAACATATAGACATAACGCGCTCTTAATGAGACAACGGCTCATGGACACTAAAGTGGTTTCAATGTACAGCCATTAGAATTAAGCTGTCTATGTAGTGGATGTATCATGTTAGTAAATTCTCTATGTAGTGGGCGTGTCATGTAGTGGACCATCAGTCCAGTCATCCTCTAAACACGTACTTTTTCTCCAGGGCGTCCACATATTCCTTTTTCTTTCTGCGACTTTCCTGAGCAGAAATCTGAAAAAAAAAAACAGATATCATGACGCGCCATTAGAATCGTCCTCATCTCTCATCACACACACACACGCGCGCAGACACACACACACTGCCGAGTCTGGCTAGATAAAATGCACACACCTTGTTCTTGATTTTCCTGCGGATCTTTTTCAGGGCCTTCTCCTCTGATTTGGACAGGGGCAGTTTAGTGGGGACGGGGTATCCCTCTGCGACCAGGGTGCGTCTCTCCTCTTCAGTCAGCAGGAGGGGGCCGGAGCCCTGCAACTTCTGTCAGGATGAAGAGAGAGACGGAGAGAATTCTTAATGTGTGATTGTACAATCCTAGTTCGCTGTGTAGAAAGCGGAGCTCGCGGGGACACGACGGGAAAGAAGAAGAGGGTTCAAAAACAATTAACAATTAACATTAATTCTTTACATTAATTATCTTTTTTTTTAAATCTCTTTATATATACACATTATATAAGATTACAGTTTACACGTATTGATCCTGAGCTGAGATTACAATTCTACAGGCTTGAGCATGACCGTGTGTGTGTGTGTGTGTGTGTGTGTGTGTGTGCGCATTCCATCCCACTCACGTGAGGGGCGGTGAGCAGGGGCGAGTTGGACAGCGTGTTGGGCAGCGAGGCGCTCGTGCGCTGCGCCACCTTGAGGACCGCTGGGTTGGATGTGGGACTGGAGGGGGCGCAGGAGCGCACAGGACTCTGACTGCCCTCTGTGTCACTGCCGTGAGAGCTGGGAGGAGTCGGGGGCATCTGCAAAGTCTCATGCTCTACACACACACACACACACACACACACACACAGAAGAATAACTATACAGCAGTCTACAATAACACAGTCCACTGTTTATTACACCGGCGTGGCCTGTGTGTAGTTTATACTGATGTTAGAACCGGATCATGGAGCGTTCTCTCTCTCTCTCTCTCTCTCTCTCTCTCTCTCTCTGTGTGTCTGGTACATGATGCAGGTCTTACCTTTAGGAGAGAGGTTCAGGAACTGATCCACTTCATGCGGCTCTAGTTTAATCTGCGGGCTGAAGCTCTCGTCCTCCTTCGCCTGCAGTCAACATACACAAACATCAATCACATCTTCCTTTAAACATCTATTATTAAACATTCTAATGTACACACACAAAGTTTTAGTTTCGTTCTCTGCAACAGTCAGAGCGGACGGACCTGTGTGACGAGCTGCGTGGTCTGTGAGAGGGACGCGGCCGGCGCCGGTTTAACCGTGAGCGTGAGAGTCACTGTAGGCAGCAGCGTTGGAGAGTCACAGAGCAGAGGCTCCATCTTCAGGTTTAACTTGTCCATCTCATCATCATCCTCCTCCTCCTCCATCTCCTCATCCTCTTCCTGCTGCTGCTGCTGCTGCTCCATGGGCCAGTCGTCGCTGTCTGACTCTCCTGCACACACCACAACGTTCATCATCATCATCATCATCATCATCATCGAGCATAAACAATTAAAATATTAAAGAATAAAATCAAATATTCAATACAAGTCCTAGGGGGATTTTCACAGTGTGATCTGGCAACCCAAATTAAAAGTAAGTGAACATACAAGTGTGTGTGAGCGAGTGAAAACATAACTTGTCTGCATTTACATAACTAAATACATAAGTAGTTTTTTATGATAAGTGATGATGTCCAAATATAACACCATAAAGCGAGTGTAGCTAGTTCGCATTGTACACGAATGTACACGTTCTGTTTATCTAATCATTAAGTCCAGGCTCTTCGTCGTATGAAAAACGGTCATCAGATCAGTACGTTCCAGAATTCGGGCTGTTTCCCCTGGGGTCGTGTTGCAGACTGGGACAGACCGGTTTAACTCATCCTACTAGAACTAGCAGTGATGTCATAACTTCAGATTTTTGACTCGGCAGTAAAACACAGAGATCCTGGATTCCTAGTCTTTGTGGATGTCTGTGGAGATGTCTGTGGTCAGACTCTGTTATCTCCCTGGAGCGAGACATTTCCCCGCACTCACCAGGCTCGCTGCTGCTTTTCTCCAGGATCAGATGGGACAAGGGCGACTGAGGCCTGGAGTCTCCGCTCAGCGAGTAACTGTGCTCGGCCTGGATGTGAGGAGGCGGCGGAGACGCCGGGCTCAGCTCGTCCTCCTTCTCCAGGTCCATCATGTGGCCCCTCCCCGACAGGAAGGGGTCGCTCAGGAGCTGTCCCAGCAGCGCCTCCTGAGACAGGTCATCCAGGAGCTCGGTGAAGTGCTGCACAGACAGAAGAAGATAAGAAACACGATTAGGCATAATGGAGAAACACTGAATAAAATCGATTCTGTTATGTATTGAAATTCATTCGTGTAGCAATTTATTGACTCCAAAATAAAAAAAAATTTGTTGCAATTTTTCTTTAGATTTGCTTGCAATTAAGGTAAAATCTTGCAGTTCCTCTATGATCCTACAGGTGGCGTGCTTTAAATTGTTCACAATTGTGTGGTAGGAGCAAATTATTTGCTGGCGTTTTATTTTTTTTAATTGTAGCAAAATCTGGAGAATTAAAAAAAAAAAAAAAAAAGAAATATATATATATATATATATATATATATATATATATATATATATATATATATAAACACTGTACAAATCTAATCAGCAGGTATATATAGTGATAATATTGTATCAGATGATCCCTGGTGATTCCCACCCCTCATATTTAATGTTAAAATTTATAATAAATCTATAAAACATGAGGAAAATGAAGAGCTGAACTGAAAGTAAATGGCAGAAATAGAATATAAAAAATGATAATGTCTGATAAAGGCAGAGAAAGAATCACCCAACCGAACCGAACGCCGGATAAGTTGCGCGTACGTCCAAGACCCGTATAAAACCTGTTTGCAACAGCGTAAAGTCAAGTGAAGCAAATTTACGAATTTTACAGATTTTTTTCATTCACTGAAAGCTTTTCAAAAGACTCAGCCCATGATGCAAACGTTGCTTTCGGCATGCCTGCAAAAGCGGTGTGTTTTGTTTTTTTGTAATATTGATAATATTTTTGTTGGCTGGAACAGATTATCTGCATTTACATTCTTTCTTATGGGACAAATCTTACCGATATACGAATTTCCATCTTAAGAACTCGCATCCAGAATAAATAAAGATATTTATCTACAATTTTTAAAATAAAATGACTACAAACCAAATATAAGATTATAATAATACGTT